>CAJQZJ010032464.1:11618097-11637555 GCA_907164525.1 Lophiomys imhausi
ACATAAACTGTTTAGGATAATTAAGAAACGGAAACTAATAGTCATGAAAACATGTCATTTTGTTAGTTACTATGACAGTCTATCACAGTTATTTTCTAAGCTACTCAGAAATCAAGTTGCTAAGAGACAAGCAATATTTGCTTATCTAAATATAAGAGATAGATAGGGCATCTTCAAAAACCTCAAGAGATCTGCAGAATACGGCATTTAAAGATGTTTTTTTAACTTAAGATTTTTTGATATCAAGACATGTCAGCTCCTGACAGCACCCCCTATTCTACTCCAAGTAGAAGATGAGCATCGAAGAATCTCCAGTGGGAGATGATTGAATTGGTGGTAAGCTGTTCTCTTGGCAAGAAAAACCCCTTGTTTCAACTGTAGACAGACTTCTGTCCAAAAAGGACAAAACTTGGAAGCAGATAAGTCGACAGCCTAGCTCTGCCAAGACAGGGTAGGTAAGTCCTTCATAATTCCTGCTCTACAACCAATGTCTGTCAGAGAAATGGGGCCAAATGGCTGAAGATTGATGCTGTAATGTATGGAGAGAAAATGGGAACTGTCCAGGAAGCCACTGGTATGTCATTTTTTAGTTTTGGAAGCTGCAGGCCCTGCACTTCCTGTATAATCAGTTATATTTATCCCTCTCAGGTCTCTGAGGTGGTTGAAGAATAGATAGCTAGAGTCTCATAGTTAAATTTTGAGTTGTTTAGGAATCAAGAGGGTGTTCTGGATCTAAGAAGATATTTTTTAAAATTATGGGGCAAGTTAGTATGAAAGTTGAGTTAGGTATAGAACTTTAAATTCATGGATATGGTTAGATAGTAGAATGTTAAAGTCAGGTGCCAAATACATATGGACTGGACATTGGGAATGTATGCTAAGCCGTATAACTCTTATAATTGTGGCCTATTTATTTCTGTTGTTTTGTATTGTATTTATAGTTATAAGAAAAAGAACCATTTTTTGGACTGAAAGGGAGAGCTGTTGGGGGAAAAAGAAATACCTTAAACATTAAAAAAAAAAAAAAAGAAGGGAAGAGGATGGAGGGTTGAGGGGGAGGAGGGTGGAAGGGTGAGACTGGAGGGGGAGTAGGGAGGGGATTGTGATTGAGATATAACTTGAAGAAATAAAAAATAAATTATTAAAAAAAGAAGTGATACTTACTGATAACATATGACCCTTTATCTAATAAATTTATTTCTCTCATTTCAAAAAAAAAAAAAGAAATTATCTCTGAACGAGAACTATACCCTTACCCCTTCTGTCCATTTTAGTGAATCATCCCCCAAACTCTTAATATGTCTATTGCTTTATCTTCTTAGCAAACCCTACTCTATGGTGAACTGAATTCTAGTCTTAAAACTGAACCCAGAAATGGGGCCTCATTAGCAGAGACTTCCCAGATGCAGGTTCCAACTTTTATTGGCTATTAAAGTAATTATTATCATTCCCAAATCACTCAGAATTGCACTTTTCTGCTTGATCTGACATCTCTGCACTGCAAGGAGTATTTTATGGTACATCTTATTATTGCAAGTAAACAGGAATATATAGATTCCCAATTACATTCTAGCTACTGATATGATTTTAAAAGAGAATATTAAAATTAGGTATTTTCAACATTCAACAGACTTCCACTCCAGAGTAGTTTTCTGTAGATATACTGAAGCAGAAGATTTTATTCTGTCTTTAAGTTATATTTGTTCATATATTATGTATGGTATGTCAGTTTCTTAAAAAATATGTCTGATTGGGATGCATATAGGTATATTTGTCTGAAGTCAGAGTTTAATTTAACAGATCTGATAGAAAATCAACAGATTAGAGAGGATTGTCCAAGCAAATATACATTTATAGATAAAAATAAGTTAGTCTATTTAGAATTTAACTGTCTTTCCTCAAATGAAAACATATAAAAAGTTATGAATGATACTTTTAAATTTTAGAAAGTATTTTATTTATTTTCTATGTGCCAGGGTACACATGTGCCACAATATTTGAATGGGAGATGAAAGGATAATTTGTAGTAATGGGTTCTTTCCTTCTACCTAGTTTACCTTAGGAATTAAACTCGGACTTTGTCGAAAATGCCTTTACCCACTGAGCCATCTTGAAAGCACTGTGTTACAGTTTTAATTTTTAAAAAATGTATATTTGTGTGTGTGTGTGTGTGTGTGTGTGTGTGTGTGTGTGTGTTGGGGGGGGACAGAGTGTATTCAACATGTGTGGTCGTGTCACTAGAGGCAGACAGAAGGAGTCAGGTCCTCTGTAGTAAGAATTATCGGCAGCTTCATCTGTGTCCAGATCTTCTGGACCAACAGTAAGTACTTTTAAAGGTTGAATCTTCTCTCTGCACACACAGAAGCTCATGAACACACACATACACAAATTCTCTCTCTCTCTCTCTCTCTCTCTCTCTCTCTCACACACACACACACACACACACACACACACACACATTCAAACCTACAAATACACACATTCACACAGAGAGACTCACAAACACACATATACCTCATTTGCAAGAATCTGACAGTTTTATATGAGATTAGAAAGATGCTCCACAATCTTCCCAAAGCATGCCACCACCTTGGGATGAAATGCTTGAACACTTAAACCTATGAAGGCCATCTTGGAGAATTCTTTCTGGGGATTCTGAGATTTTTTTTTTTTTTTGATTCTGAGATTCTTAATCAATCATTTAGGAGGCACTAACAATGGTGGACATTGTGGCTGGTGCCTATAATCCCTGGACTGAAGAAGCAGAAGGGAGAGGACTCAGATGAGGCCCCCTGAGCTTAGAGAAGCCCTGTCTCAATAAAATAAAATAAAATAATCAGTAGTTAAAGATATCTCTAAGCGGTAGAATGCTGGCCAGGCACATAACAGTAACAAGAACAAGACCAATGTCTATACTGAAAAAAAATTCAACCAAACAGACAATACACAGATGCTAAAACTGATCAAATATCTCTTGTATGTTCCATTATATTTTGGCAAGGCAGCCTGAATCATTTGTGGGAATTCCTAAGTCCCTAGCATTCGTTTGGAAGACTGAAGGTGTGAGATATTTAAATCTCTTAATTGGCTATTAAATCTCCATACCTTTTATCTTTCTTTAGGGATGTCCTAGAGCTGAAGGATCTTTGTTGAATGATGAAAGTTGATTTCCTTTTACCTAGCAGGTGACAAATGTTGTGCTTCTATTTGCTTAGGTAGTTTTCTCTTTTAATCTTTTCTTTTTTGTTCTTGTATGTATTTACTCATGGTGCATTATTAACATAATTTGATGTTCTATTATATTTGTTTTAGCTTACACAACAAAATGTGAAGTGACTTTGTGAAGTAAAAACACATTATAAGTAAAGACTCCTGCTGTGAACATAGATAGAGCCAGCAGACTAAAATTAGCATATTTGTAGCTAATGCAGAAGACATTTCCAATACATTTGCTTCAACCTAACACCTTCTTGATGCCCTAAAGGCATCAGGATCCTCTGAAGAGAAGCATTTTGTATTACCATCTAGCACTGCTGTAGAAGTCAAATTCATTCTGAACTAGGAAGCAAACTGACATGCATACCACATGATTACTTATATTCATTTATTCATTCCATTTACAGAACATTATATATAAAAGTCTGGTGCATTATTATGAAAGACCCGGGGGAGGGAAGTCCGTCTCCAGACTCCCAACACTCAGGATATCATGGCAACCCAAAAACTAGCAAGAGACCTTCTTGATGCAATCGCAAGAGGTTTATTTCAGGGGAGGATCAATGCACTGAGGGCACCACTCATATCCCACACAGGGGTAGGAGCCTCGACGATGACAATTTGGGAGAGAGTAGAGTATTTAAACCACAATCCAAGGGGGTGAGGGGAAATACAAGTGGAAAGTACCAGCCCAGGCCATTGTTTACCACAACCCAAGGGGGGAGGTGAAATACAGGTGGAAAGTACCAGCCCATTAGTCAGTCAGCAAGAAACATCCTACACCTGTTTTTCTCAGGAATGAATTTAATCTTACTTCACCATTGGCTTTGTGGTTAGCCAGTTCCTGGAGTGTGGCTGGCCTGACTCCACTGTCTGCCATGTGGGTCTCCAAAATTTTTATTCCTCTCATTCCCCACTCCTTCTAGTCCGTTGTTCTAATCTTAGAACCTATGCATTTGTTTCATCAAATTCATCATCATTGTACCCCCACCAACCTAGATATTGTTGTTTAAGCATTAAGATCTGTACAGCACTTATTCTTTCTCTAACAAAAGTAACTAGTCTATTTAAGATACAGGGTCCTAAGGTAAGGATTAATAAGAGGTTTAGAAGGGATCCTATTAGAGTTGAAATGAGGGTGGTCATCCATGGGGATTTACTGAACCATCCTTCAAACCATCCCTGTAGAGAGCTCCTCTCTCTTTGCCTTTGGTCTAGCCTTTCTTTGAGTTTTTTCATAGAGTCTCTAAGAACCCCAGAATGGTCAATATAAAAGCAGCATTCCTCTTTGAGTGCTGCACATAACCCTCTGTTCTGTAAAAATAACAGGTATAGATCTCTCCTGTTTTGTAAAACAACCTCTAATAGCGACGTTAGTGTTTCTTCAAGTCTGATAAGGGACTGTTGGAGGGACCTTAGATCTTCATTCATAGCTGCCCTTAGCTCCTTAAAATTATCTTGACTCATTACCAAGGCAGCAGTCCCTGTTCCCACCCCAGCCACTATGCCCAATGCTAATATCACTGCCAGTGTGAGGGAAACTGGTTTTTGCTGATATCTTCTAGGCCGGAAGTCGAATTCATCTATGAAGGCATCATCTGGGTGATAGAGTACTCTAGGCAGAAGTTGTATTAATACACAGTAATCTTTGGTATCATTAAAGACATTGGTAGTGACACAGGGAGTCAACCCTGAACTACAGGCCCACCACTTATCTATGCCAGGATATAAGTATCTGGTATCAGAAGTCTTTGGGGATTCCAAGGTCTCATTGCATAAGTGTCTATAGGCAGTGGGTGGGTTTCCTAAACAAGTCCCTTGTCCTGATACCTCAGTTAGGGTCAGTCTAATTTTTTCATGCCATGAACAGGCTTCGTGGCTGGTCGTGTTATTAAAAGTACCTGATACAAGGAGGGCCAAGATGGCGGCGACCTACACTGACTCATTTTGAACGTGGGAAAAAAGAGCCATAAAAAACACAGTTATTGGGCACTGTGCAAAAACCGGAGGGGCTAGACCCCTCCCAAACATTCACAGCTCCCAAGGGACTGTTAAAAGTTCCAGGGTAAGACTCTCCCCCCAACTCTCACAGACACGGAAGCCACTAAACCTGGGATTCGGGAACTCTCATTTGGAGAGGCGCCTGGTAAGATCGACCCCAACTCACAGCAGGCAGAATCAAAGGCCACATGGCGATGGCCCACTAGCCTACTGAGCTTCCCACACCTCAGGAAGAAATTATAGCCACTTAAGAAACTTTGCGGGATAGTGGAAGTCTTAGCAAGGAAGAAACAGGGCGCTCGGCGGGTGGTCCACAGCCGCTCGAGAAGCGGAGGTTCCGAGAGAGCGGGAAGCTGCCGGTGGGCAAAGTAATCAGGGTGGGAAGTAGGCTCAGGCGGGCGGGAGGGGCCGAATTCCCGCGCACTCACAGCAGCACAGCTGGGGAGGGAGCCTGACACAGGTAGGGCCAAATTCCCGCGCACCCACGGAAGGACAACTGGGGAGGGAGCCCGGAGCGGGCAGGGCCAGGGATACGGGCACCCATGGTAGGAAAACTGGGGAGGGAGCCTGGCGCCGGCGGGGCCAGTGAACCACGCACCCACGGCTGAGCTGCTGGGGCGAGAGGCCCACTCAGGCGGCCGGAGGATCCGGGGCTCAGTGCACCCATGGCCAAGCAGCTAGTGAGGGAGACTCGCAGCTGGGCAGACAGGGAGGTAATCAGGCACAGGGGTCAGGCCTGTGGTGAGAAGCCTAGTGAGAAACCAGAAGTCAGGGGACCATAGCTGTATTCTGGAAAATCCAGACATATTAGGTGTGGAGCCAGACCCTGTCAGCCTCCGTGACGACAAACAAAGCCCACAGAATCTGTGCCTGGGCAAACAGGTCCATACCATCAGAACCATTACAGGCTGATAACTCAGAGTGCAACATAAAGAAGTCTGAATTGGGAGCAGTGAAACAATCCCGGTCCATTACTCACTATCTGAGAATAAGCTGCACCAGCTCACAGTGTTTCAGGCTATTAGAACCACAGTGACCCTGAGATCCCCCTGTAAGCAACAACAGATAGCCAAGTAACTCGTCCCCTGCACCAAAGCATCCCCTGTGGATTCAAGCACAGAAAACAACAAGAACAGACAGCTAAACGTATCCAATGGCCAAAGTTCCAAGAAAAAATAGAAATCAAGGAAATATGACTCCAACACAGCAGAATTATCCTAGCTCATCCAATTCAGATGACCTCACACCAACAGAAACACATGAAAACACTGACAATTCGGCATTATGAAAAGTGATAGAGTCCCTTCAAGAAGACCTTAAATTTATGAAGGAATTCAAAGAA
Organism: Lophiomys imhausi; assembly: GCA_907164525.1. Taxonomy (NCBI): domain Eukaryota; kingdom Metazoa; phylum Chordata; class Mammalia; order Rodentia; family Muridae; genus Lophiomys; species Lophiomys imhausi. The sequence continues at coordinate 11,624,657 of CAJQZJ010032464.1, forward strand.
GCCAAAATTTTACAAGTCAAAACAACAACAATACCATTAAAGAGCTCCAAGCCAAGGTGACAGAGCTTGAACAGGAAAAGGAAAAAGCAATGAAAGATTTTCATACAAAAACAAGCAAGCTGGAGAAGGAAATGTACAAAATGAACAAAAACACACAAGACATGAAAATAGAAATAGAAACAACAAAGAAAACACAGTCAGAGTTAAAAGAGGAGGTGGAGAATAAAGGGATGAGAACAGGAAATACGGATGTGAGTATCAAAAATAGGATGCAAGAGATAGAAGACAGGATCTCAGGCATGGAAGATTCGATGGAAGAAATCAGTACAACATCCAAAGAAAATGAGAAGGCTAAAAATTCTCTCACCCAGAACATCCAAGAAATCAAGGACTCAATGAAAAGACGGAACATAAGAATTATAGGCATAGAGGAAAGAGAGGACTCCCGACTCCAAGGTCCAGGAAATATCTTCAACAAAATCATAGAGGAAAACTTCCCAAACCTGAAAAAAGAGATGCCAATAAAAATCCAAGAGTCTTACAGAACACCAAACAGATTAGATCTGAAAAGAAACTCCTCTCGCCATATAATAATTTAAACACCAAATGTACAGAACAAAAAAAGAATATTAAAAGCTGTAAGAGAAAAAGGTCAAGTCACATACAATGGCAGACCCATCAGAATTACACCTGACTTCTCCTCAGAAACTTAAAAAGCTAGAAGGGCCTGGACAGATATCCTACAAGTCCTGAGAGATCATAGGTGCCCAGCCAGACTACTATACCCAGCAAAACTCTCTATCAACATAGATGGAGAAAACAAGATATTCCATGACAAAATCAAATTTAAACAATATCTACCCACAAACACAGCCCTACAGAAAATCCTAGAAGGAAAATTCCAACCCAGAGAAGAAAACTTCACCCAGCAAAACAAAGGGAATAGAAAACCCCCCAGCAACTAAAACAAAAGAGACACAGAACTGTCACCTGTAACAAGCTAATGGGAAACAACAACCCCAGGTCACTAATATCCATCAAAACAATAAAAAGACACAGGTTTACAGAGTGGATCCGCAAGCAAGATCCTTCCTTTTGCTGTATACAAGAGACACATCTCACTACCAAAGAAAGACACTACCTCAGATTAAAGGGCTGGGAAAAGGTTTTTCAAGCAAATGGACCCAGGAAGCAAGCTGGAGTAACCATCCTAATATCAAACAAAACAGACTTCCAACTGAAGTTAATGAAGAAAGACAAAGAAGGCACTATGTACAAATTAAAGGGAGTATTCATTAAGAGGAAATCTCAATACTGAACATCTATGCCCCAAATACAAAGGCACCTACTTTCGTAAAAGAAACACTTCTAAAACTTAAAGTGCATGTCGATCACAACACATTAGTAGTGGGAGACTGCAACACCCCACTCTCAACAATGGACAGATAATCAAGACAGAAGACAAACAGAGAAATATTGAGTCTAACAGAGATCATGAAACAAATGGACCTAACAGATATCTACAGAACGTTTCACCCAAACACAAAGTAATACACCTTTTTCTCAGCACCCCACGGAACCTTCTCCAAAATCGACCACATAGTTGGTCACAAAGATAGTCTCAATAGATACAAGAAAATTGAAATAACACCTTGTATCTTATCAGACCACCACAGAATAAAGCTAGTCTTCAACAGCAAAAGAATCAACAGAAAGCCTACCCACACATGGAAATTGAACAGCTCCTTACTGGATGACCACTGGGTCAGGGAAGAAATAAAGAAGGAAATCAAAGACTTCTTAAAATCCAAAGACAATGAAGACACAACATACCCAAACCTATGGGTTACATTGAAAGCTGTGCTACGAGGAATGTTCATAGCACTAAGTGCTTTCAAAAAGAAAATTGTGACAGCTCATATTAGTGAACTAAAAGCTAAGCTGGTTGAATTGGAGAAAAAAGAAACAAACACTCCCAAGAAGAGCAGAAGGAAGGAAATCATCAAACTTAGGGCTGAAATCAACAACTTAGAATCAAAAAGAACTATACAAAGAATCAATGAAATCAAGAGTTGGTTCTTTAAGAAAATCAACAAAATAGACAGACCCCTAGCCAAATTAACTAAAAGGCAAAGGGAAAGAACACAAATCAACAAAATCAGAAATGAAAAGGGAGAAATAACAACAGACATTGAGGAGATCCAGAAAATATTCGGGCATTACTTTAAAAATCTATATTCCACTAAATTTGAAAACCTAAGCGAAATGGACAATTTCCTCGATAAATTCCACCTACCAAAACTATATCAAAATCAGATTAACAGCTTAAACAGGCCAATAACACCCAGGGAAATAGAAACAGTCATTAATAATCTCCCAACCAAACAAAGCCAGGGCCAGATGGCTTTAGCACGGAATTCTACCGGACCTTCAAAGAGGAACTAACACCATTACTTTTCAAACTCTTCCACCACATAGAAACAGAAAGAACACTGCCAAACTCATTCTATGAGGCCACTGTCATTCTGATTCCTAAACCACACAAAGACCCAACAAAGAAAGAGAACTTCAGACCAATCTCCCTTATAAACATAGATGCAAAAATACTTAATAAAATACTAGCAAACCGAATTCAAGAACACATCAAAAGTATCATACACCATGATCAAGTAGGCTTCATCCCAGGAATGCAGGGATGGTTCAATATACGAAAGTCTATCAATGTAATTCACCACATAAACAAGATGAAAGAGAAAAACCACATGATAATCTCACTAGATGCAGAAAAAGCATTTGACAAAACCCAACACCCCTTCATGCTAAAAGTTCTGGAGAGAACGGGCATACAAGGACCATACCTAGAAATAATAAAGGCAATATAGAGCAAGCCAGTGGCCAACATCAAATTAAATGAAGAGAAGCTTGAAGCATTTCCTGTAAACTCAGGGACAAGACAAGGATGTCCACTTTCACCATATCTCTTCAATATAGTACTTGAAGTCCTTGCTAGAGAAATAAGACGGCTAAAGGAGATCAAAGGGATAAAAATTGGAATAGAAGAAGTCAAATTATCCCTATTCGCAGATGATATGTTAGTATACATAAGCAACCCCAAAAACTCCACCAAAGAACTCTTAGAGCAGATAAACAACTTCAGCAAGGTGGCTGGATACAAAATTAACTCAAAAAAATCAGAAGCCCTTCTTTATACAACAAACAAATATACCGAGAAAGAAATAAGGGAAACAATCCCCTTCACAATAGCCACAAACAACATAAAATACCTGGGGGTAACTCTAACCAAGCATGTAAAGGACCTATACAACAAGAACTTCAAGCCCCTGAAGAAAGAAATGGAAGAGGCCTTTAGAAGATGGAAAGATCTCCCATGCTCATGGATAGGTAAGATCAACATAATAAAAATGGCTATCTTACCAAAAGCAATATATAGATTTAATGCAATTCCTATCAAAATACCAACACAATTCTTTATAGACCTGGAAAAAGCTATTCTCAACTTTATATGGAACAACAAAAAGCCCAGAATATCTATATCAATCCTGTACAATGAAAAAACATCTGCAGGTATCACCATCCCAGATTTCAAGCTGTACTACAGAGCAACAGTAATAAAAACAGCATGGTACTGGTATAGAAACAGACCAGTAGATCAATGGAATCGAATTGAAGACCCAAACATGGATCCACACACCTATGGCAAACTAATCTTTGACAAAGAAGCCAAAACCACACAATGGAAGAAGGACAGCATCTTCAACAAATGGTGCTGGCCCAACTGGATGTCCACTTGCAAAAGAATGAAATTAGACCCATACCTATCACCTTGTACCAAACTTAAACCCAAGTGGATCAAAGACCTTAACATAAAGCCGGCCACACTAAATATACTAGTAGAAAAAGTAGGAGAAACCCTCGAAGTCATTGGCACAGGTGACCACTTCCTGAACAGAACACCAACAGCTCAGGAACTGAGATCAACAATCAGTAAATGGGACCTAATGAAACTGAAAAGCTTCTGTAAGGCAAAGGACACTGTCATTCGAACAAAATGGCAACCAACAGACTGGGAGAAAATCTTGACCAACCCCACATCTGATAGAGGGCTTTTATCTAAAATCTACAAAGAACTCAAGAAACTAAATGCCAAGAAACCAAATAATCCAATCAAAAAATGGGAGATGGAGCTAAATAGAGAATTCACAAAGGAGGAATCCCTAAGGGCTAAGAGACACCTGAAGAAATGTTCAACATCCTTAATCATCAGAGAAATTCAACTCAAGATGACCCTCAGATTCCACCTAACACCAGTTAGAATGGCTAAGATAAAGAGCTCAAATGATAGTGCATGCAAGCGAGGGTGTGTAGAAAGGGGTACCCTACTCCATTGCTGGTGGGAGTGCAGGCTTGGCAACCACTATGGAGCTCTGTCTGTCGATATCTTAGAAATCTAGGAATAACCTTGCCTCAGGACCCAGCCATACCACTTCTGGGTATACACCCAAAGGACCTCTCACGGAGACATAGGGAAGTCTCCTCATCTATGTTCATAGCAGCCTTATTTGTAATAGCTAGAAACTGGAAACAACCCAGATGTCCCTCAACTGAAGAATGGATTAAAAAACTGTGGTACATCTATACAATGGAATATTACTCAGCTATCAGAAACAATGAAATCATGCAATTTGCAACCAAATGGATGGATCTAGAGAAGCTCATCCTGAGTGAGCTAACCCAGACTCAGAAGGATACACATGGCATCTATTCACTTATAGTAGGATTTTAGCTATATCGTACAGGATATCTGTACTACAACCAACATACCAAAAGGAACATGGACATAAACTTTTTTTTTTATCTTTTTCTTTTTCCTTCTCCTTTTTTTATTTTTCCTTTTTCCTTTTCCCTTCTCTTTTTCCTCTCTTTTTATGTTGATATTCTTTGTTTTTTTGGGTTTGTGTGTTTGTTGGTCTTTTTTTAGTATTCCCCCAGTAGCAAGCAGACACCTTTCACTGGCAGTACTGCCTCTTAGGCCCCCGGTGAATGAAGAGGCTCTTGGCCCTCATATGACTCCTGATCTGTGGTGAGAGAATGTTAGGCAGGGACACTCCACCCCAGAGAAACAAGACGGAAGGGTCAAGGAGTAGAGCATGGGAGGGTGGGGCTGGGAAGTGGGAAAAGAGGACAATATGATAAGGATGTAACCTGAAGCAACAAACAAATAAATTTATTAACTAAAAAAAAAAAAAAGGGCAGGTGGCAGGGCTGAAACACTAAGAATGGAATAGAGGATACAGCTGTTTGGCCTGGTTTTGCAGACCTCCAGGTGTCGAGAAGACGTGGAGCTAAGGTAAAATACAAGAGAATTGTGGTGTTGGCCCATGCCTTTGACTTCAGTGGAGACAGGGGGAGCACCGTAGAGTTGGTGGTCTTATGTATTCTGGAGTCATACGGAGAAGGGTGGTGAGGGTGCATACTCTTGGTCCCACCATTCAAGAAAAGTACACCCTTGCTCCCAGCACACTGGAGACAGAAACGGGCAGATCTCGGAGCTCAGGGTCAGCCTGATGCAGGGTAAACTCTAAATAGAGAAAGACTTCGATCCAGGAGTGGTGGAACACATCTTTGATCCCTTCAGATGGGAACCACAGGTCTCTGATCCCAATAATTAGAGTTCAGAGACACACACATGGGATATCGAGGGACCTAGGTTTGGAGGCTACTTACAAAAGGCCTTCTCGATGCAGGCAGATTGTCCTTTGGGATCTCAAAATATATACACTGGAGCTGGTTTAGCTCCAAGGTGACAGAATAATTTCTTCTTTAACCCGCATTGAAAGATAACGCTTTGTATGTTGTTGGAAGGCCAAACTTGCTTCAGGAGAAGTATTACCTAGCCCCCTCCCAGCCCAAAAAAAAGAGGGTAATTGTCCCAGGGTTGGGATTGGGGCAGGGCTCTGTTCTTATCTTTCCAGGAGAATCGAAAGGTCCATTCAGGGAGCCTGGGAATGGCTGGACAGGGGAAACCTCAGCAGAGAGCAGAATCAGGCACCAAGGAGGACGAGTGACCCAGTTGATTCAGCCTGGCAGACTTCCTCAATAGCTGTCTCCATCGGGGGCCTGCAACCACGGCAATCCAATGTTGCTGGGACTGTTCAGCTCTACACAATGCCCCGGCAGGAACCTCAGTGAAGCCTGCAAGATCAGCTTCTGCCTACAAACTCCTTAGGTCATCTAAACAGCTGAGAACAGAAGGACTGAACATAAAAGGACTGTACTAACATTTTTAACCATTTTTTCCATTTGGGTTCGGGCCCCAAACAGGTTTACTACGAGCCAAATCAGCAGGAAGTCACTTTAAGAGAGCGACGTCCCATGCCCAGAGGGTGGGGAGGGTGTTTCTCCGCCCTTCTTTTTGGTTATTTGAAGGATAACTGAAAACTCTGATATTTAGGGGAAGAGATTACAAGCTGATAAATGGTCCTGTTTAATGGGTTTTGGAGGTTAGCCCCAGGGAATTCCTACTTTTCCTTTTCTGTATCCTTCTTCCTCTCCTATGTAGGAGTGCATAGGCTTGAGAAAAATGAGACATAGACATAGCACAGGATGGTCCAAGAAGAAGGGGTAGATTATTGAATATGCCCTTATACCTTTGTATATTGATACAAAATTAGTAGTATATTTGGCTATAGTGGTATTGACAATTGTTTATTGTGCAAAAATAAGATTGTATTGGATTACATCGGTATTGATCTTTGTATATTGATACAAAATTAAGATTATAGTTGGCCACAATGCTATTGACCCTTGTATATGGCATAATATTAAGATTGTATTGGGCTACATAGGCATTGATCTTTGTATATTCATACATAATTAAGAGTATATTTAACCACAATTGAATAGATCTTTGTATATTGATACAAAATTAAAGGTAACGCTTCCTAATGGTATCATACCTAGAGATACTTAAAAATAAAATGTGAAGCTCTGGCCTCTTGATACCAACCATCTAAAACTGTCTAGGATAGTTAAGTAAAACAAACTCCTAGTCATGCAAACATGTCACTTTGTTAGCTACTATGACAGTCTCTCACAGATATTCTCTAAACTACCCAGTAATCAAGTTGTTAAAAGACAAGCAACATTTGCTTATCTAAATACAAGAGAGGGATAGTGCATCTTCAAAAACCCCAAGAGAACTGCAGAATATGTCATTCAAAGATGTTATCTTAAATTAAGATTTTCTTTTTTTTGATATCGAGACATATCAGCGCCTGACAGCACCCCCTATTCTGCTCCAAGTAGAAGAAAAGCATCGAAGAATCTCCACTGTAAGATGGTTGAATTAGTGGCAAGCCTATCTCTTGGCATGAAAAAAACCCCTTGTTCCAACTGCAGACAGACTGCTGTCCAAAAGGACAAAACTTGGTAGCAGGGAAGTCGACAGCATAACTCTGTCAAGACAGGGTAGGTAAGTCCTTCATAATCCCTGCTCTACAACAAAAGTCTGTCAGAGAAACAGGACCCAAAGGCTGAAGATTGATGCTGGAATGTATGGAGAGAAAATGGGAACTGTCCAGGCAGTCATTGATATGTTCTTTCTTACTTTTGGAAGCTGCAGGCCCTGCACTTCCTATATAAGCAAATATATTTATCCCTCTCAGGTCTCTGAGGTGGTTGAAGAATAGACAGCTAGAGTCTCATAGTTAAATTTTGAGTTGTTTAGGAATCAAGAGGGTGTTATAGATCTAAGAAGACACTCTTATAAGTGTGTTGCAAGTTAGTATGAATGTTGAGTCAGATATAGAACTTTAAACTCATGGAGATGGTTATATGGTAGAATGTTAAAGTCAGGGGCCAAATATGTATAAACTGGACATTGGGAAGGTATACTGGGCCATTTAACTCTCATAAATGTGGCATATTTATATCTGTTGTTTTGTATAGTATTTACTGTTATAAGAGAAGGAACCATCTGTTGGACTGAAAGGGGAAACTTCTGGGGGGAAGAGGGTGGAAGGGCGGGATAGGAAGGGGGAATCCGGAAGGGTTTGCGACTGAGATGTAACTTGAAGAAAAAAAAAATAAAGTATTTAAAAAAAAAAAGTACCTGATACAGCAATGCCCTCATAGTAAGGGGGTCCAGAGGCTAGACAGAACCAACAAGAATCTGTCATGTTGGGGTTGGATCCATTTAGGACCTGAGAAGCTCCTGGGATCAAGCTTAATAGCCTCTGTCCCGTAGAAGACGGAGCCAGAGGGGTAGAGTTCAGTCCCGTTACTGGGCTCTGAGTTGCAGCATTGGAAGGAGGTTGAATCTCTTTTAGTGGTGGTGCAGGTGCAGGGGCCGGGGGACCTTGTTCAGGGAGTACCTTATTAGGGCCCACCGGAACAGCAGGGAGAGACTCAACTCTTAGTTTAAGGGCTATTGTTAGGCCAGGGTCGGGGCCACTTACATAGAACCGGAGTCCCCATTGGTAGCCTTTGATCCACCCTCTGTCTAATTTTCCTTTTTCAGTGAAGGTAATATTAAGTGGGTTATGCCACCCATTCTGCTCACAGGTATGGAGCAGATTTCCAGGTGTAGTTTCATTCCAACTCATTCTGATAAGATCCCAAGATGAAGAGGAGTTCCAGTAGGCCTGTCCCGTGGTCTCACAGCCCCATGAGGAACAGTAATAGGATTCTAGAGCTCCACATCTCCAAGCCTGTTCTCTGGTCCTCCCATCCTGGGGACAAATGTAAAAGGATGATGTCCTTATCTGACTTCTTGCCCTAGGGTAACTACACCCAATGGTGCCATATCCAGCCTGTTGATTGGTGGTAGAATAGTCATGGTTGAGGGGTCTCACCTGTTTGGATTCCTCCGCAGAGAGACCTGGTATGTCCCATGGCTGGCTTTCTATTCCCACAACCAGGGCACAGACGTCAGGTGTCAAAGGGGGCCCCCATGTCTAATAGGGGGCTACCTTAGAGATTGACCAGACGACTTCCCCAGTTTGGGAAGCCACCTGCCAAGTGAGTTTTTGAGGAGCATGGGGGTTGTCATTTCTTATCTGAAGAGCACCTGCGATGCAGGCACAGCTTAAGAGGGTCCACAGTCTTTTTCAATCTCCATTCATCGTTAGGAGGTTCAGGAGCTTTCTTCACGTGCGAGGCGTGGATCCAAACAGAGATGCACTCTACTTTCACTGCAGTGGGAGTGGTCAGGAGCACCAGGTATGGTCCTTTCCAGTGAGGCTCAAGGGTCCCAGCTCGATGGCTCTGGACGAGTACAGCATCTCCAACCTGGAACTGATGAGGCATGCTCAGGTCTCCAGCTTCATATGCCTCTCTGAGCTGCTCCCAGGCCTCACACTGGACCACTTCTAGGGCCTTCATGACGGTGAACAAGGGTTTAGGAAGGACAACATCAGGATCAAATACTCTGCTTGCCTCAGTAAGAGGAGGAGGATTCCCACAGAGAATCTCATAAGGTGTCAGCTTGATTCGGCCCGGGGTATTTCTGACCTGAAACAGGGCAAAAGGAAGGAGGGCTGTCCAGTCTCTCCCACCAGTCTCTAAGGTTAATTTAGTCAAGGTCTCTTTTGGGGTTCTATTCATCCTTTCTACCTGTTCTGAACTCTGGGGACGATAGGCCCAATGTAATTTCCATTTAATCCCCAGTTGAGTGGTCAATCCCTGACTTACCTGGGCAATGAAAGCGGGTCCATTATCAGACCCAATTACTTTGGGTATTCCAAATCTCAGAAAAATTTCTTCAAGAATCTTCTTAGCCACTGCATTAGTGGTCTCAGTCCTTGTAGGGAAGGCCTCTACCCACCCTGAAAATGTATCTATAAAAACTAAGATATTTGTTTCCATATTTAGCCGGTTTAATTTCTGTAAAATCCACTTCCCAATAGGCCCCCGTTTTATCACTCCAGAGTGTTTTTCCCAGGTTATACATGGAAGGTCTGGCATTAGTCAGAGCACAAGCTTTGCAGTTCCTGACTATTTCTGTTGTTAAGTCAGAAAGTCCAATTACATTATAGTCAGAGGACCTTACTACATCTTTTAGTTTCTTTTCTCCTAGGTGAGTCAGACGGTGTAAATTGGTGACATACTGGCGTCCTTCTTCTTGAGGCAGGACTCGTTTACTGTCATCTGTTTTAACCATACCACAAGGTGATTCTCCAGCCAACCCTAGTTTTTTTATGGCCTGCAAGTCTTCAGGGGTATACCTGACGCTGGTTTCTCTGATATTTTTTAAAACCAAGGGTGGTTAAGATCATTGTCCTTTGGGCAGCTCATTTGGCTTCTAGATCTGCCATCTGATTTCCTTTAGGCACTGCATCCTGTGCCTTCTGATGTCCAAGGCAGTGGATAATAGCCACCTTCTTTGGCAGATGTATAGCCTCAAGGAGGCTCAGAATCTCTTCTGTATTTTTAATGTCCTTCCTCGCTGATGTCAACAGCCCCCTTTGTCTATATATTTCCCCATGCACATGGGCGGTAGGCAAAATCATAAGTGCTATCAGTATAAATATTGATGGACTTTCCCTCTGCCATCTTCAGGGCTTGTGTTAATGCGATAAGTTCAGCTTTCTGGGCAGAAGTTCCTTCTGGCAGGCTGCTAGCCCAAATCACTTGCTTCCCATCCACCACTGCAGCTCCCGCCATCCGCTTACCTTCAACCATGAAGCTGCTTCCATCACTGTACCAGTTCGGACTTCCTGGCCAGGGTCGGTCCTTTAGGTCACTCCTGGGACCTGTTTCTTCTGCAAGGATGTCAAGGCAGTGGGGGACGGAAGCAGAGTCATCTGTCTCAGGTAGTAGGGTAGCAGGGTTCAGGGCCGTCGGTGGGGGGGGGGCGAACATCACCCTCTCAGTCAATAATAGGCTTTGATAATGGGTCATTCTGGCATTAGTCATCCACCAGTCAGGAGGCTGCTGGATAATGCTCTCCAGGGCATGGGGTGCCACTACTGTAATCTGCTGTCCCAGAGTCAGTTTATCAGCATCTTCGACAAGTAAGGCCATAGCCGCAATAGCTTTCAGGCATGTGGGCCATCTGCTTGCAACAGGACCCAGTTTCTTAGATAAGTAGGCCACTGGCCTCTTCCAAGGCCCTAAAGTCTGAGTAAGAACCCCTCTGGCCACCCCTGCCCTTTCATCTACATATAGAGTGAAAGGCTTGGTTAAGTCCAGTAGGGCTAAGGCTAGTGCCGGTAACAAGGCCTTTTTGATATCTTCCAAGGCCTTCTGATGTTCAGAGGTCCAGGTGAACCCTCCTCTCTCCTTGGTGAGGGGAAATAAGGGGGCTTCCAGCATAGCGAAACCCGGAATCCATAGTGTACAAAAGCCAGCTGTGCCCAGGAATTTTCTTACCTGGCATGGGGTGGTCGGGACAGGAATCTGGGTGACAGTCTTTTTCCTGGCTTCTGTCAGCCATCGCTTTCCATCTCTCAGGGTGTATCCCAGATAGATGACCTCAGTTTTGCACAACTGAGCCTTCTTAGCAGAAGCCCAATACCCCAACTCACCAAGTTCTGTCAGCAGTCTCTTAGTTCCTTGGAGGCACTCAGGTTTAGTTGATGCTGCCAAGAGTAAATCATCTACATACTGCAACAATGTTAGCTGAGGATTTTCAGCTCTGAAGGAGGCCAGATCCCGATGAAGAGCCTCATCAAAGAGGGTAGGGGAGTTTCTGAATCCCTGTGGCAATCAATTGTCCCGTTAATCCATTGTCAAGGTCTCTCCATTCAAAAGCAAAGATGGGTTGACTGTCTGGATGTAACTCTAAGCAGAAAAAAGCATTTTTTAAATCTAGGACAGAGTACCTATTCCTTTCTGGTGGAAGCGAGCTAAGGAGGTTATAAGGGTTAGGCACAATTGGATGAATATCTTGAACTCTCTTATTAACTTCTCTTAAATCTTGGACTGGCCTGTAGTCATCAGTGCCTGGCTTCTTTACTGGTAAGAGGGGGGTGTTCCAAGGTGACTGTCAGGGAACCAAGATGCCCTGTTGTAACACTCTGTGAATGTGAGGTCTGATGCCCTCTCTGGCTTCATGACTTTTTGGGTAATGTCTTACCCTAACAGGGGAGGCACTGGTTTTTAGTCCCACTACTATGGGAAGAACATTTTCTGCCATCCCCAGACCTCCGGTTTCAGCCCAGGCCTTTGGAAATTCTGCCAACCAGTCACTGATATCCAGGGCCTTTTGTTGCCTGGGAGGCTCGTGGAGCCGATATTCTTTTTCAAGTTTTAAGGTCAATATCATAGAGGTAGGGGTTCCCCATGTCACCTCTGGCCCTTCCCTAGCAAACTGAATCTGTGCCTTCAGCTTGGTTAATAAGTCTCTTCCCAACAAAGGCATAGGGCACTCAGGAATGACCAGGAAAGAATGGGACACATGTCCTTTCCCCAAGTCAACCGTTCGTGATGTGGTCCAAGGATATTGCTTTTGCCCAGTTGCCCGTACAACTATAGTCTTTTTGTTTCTTAACTTTCCCAATGGTTATTTCAGGACCGAGTATTCTGCTCCAGTGTCCACCAGAAAGTTTACAGGGGTCCCCTCCACATTCAGGGTTACCCTAGGCTCAGGGAGGAGGTCCGAGCCCCATCACCCCTAATCATCTTCCTCAAGAGCCAGGACCTTAGGGGCCCTGCCCTTCTGCTTTGGGCAATCTCAAGCCCAATGTGCCTTTCCTTTACAGTAGGCACACTGATCTTTTTCCAGCTGGCGTCTCTGTTCTCCATTTTCCTTCAGTCTAGGTCTTCTGTTACCCAGGTTCCCTGTTTGTCTAGCCACCTCTCTCTCTCTCTCTCTCTCTCTCTCTCTCTCTCTATATATATATATATATATATATATATATATATATATATATATATAT
>CAJQZJ010032464.1:11637565-11730939 GCA_907164525.1 Lophiomys imhausi
ATATATATATATATATATATATATATATATATATATATATATATATAAAACTGTGGCCAGTATCCTAGTCAAGTTTCTTTCTTGTTTGCAATCCCACCTATCCTCTCTTTCTTCTCTCTCTCTCTTTTCTCTTTCTTGTTTCTATTCCTCAGTCTCTCTCTTATGGTACACTTTCTCTGCCTCTCTCACAAGATCCTTCAAAGTATAGTCCTGTAATCCTTTTATACGTTGCAATTTTTTTCTTCATGTCAGGAGCTGACTGTCCTATAAAGGCCATAGCCACAGCCACTCACTGTCCCTCAGAGGTTGGGTCAAGGGTGTGTACTGTCTATAGGCCTCCATCAACCTCTCAAGGAATACGGGCGGTGGCTCAACAGGACCCTGAAGCACTTCTCTTACCTTAGCCAAATTGGTGGGGCACAGAGTGGCCCCTTTGAGACCTGCCACTAGGGTCTGGCGGTAAACTGTCAGCCGCTCCCTACCTTCAGCCATGTTGAAGTCCCAATTTGGTCAATCAAGGGGGAATCCAGCATCAGTCTCATTCGGGAGGGTAGTGGGGGTCCCATTGGTCCCTGGGACATTCTTCCATGACTCGAAGAGAATTCTCTTCATCTCCTCTGTAGTAAAGAGAACCTGCAAAAGCTGCTTGCAATCATCCCAGGTGAGCTGGTGAGAGAACATCAAGGATTCCACCAGACCTATAAGACTAGTAGGGTTCTCAGAAAAAGATGGGTGATTAGCTTTCCAATTATATAAATCAACTGAGGGAAAAGGCTAATATTGTAAAGGTTGCAAAGCCTGTGGGCCCATGGGGGCCCGACCGTTCGGAGAGGTAGAGTCACTGTGGAATCCAGGCCCTCTGGGCTCAACCCTCTCAGGCTTCAAGTACCAGTTGCAGGCCCTCCCCACTCTGCTCCTTGTAGTTCCAGGCTCCAGGCCGGAGCTGGGGATGGTGCCGGGGATGCATGCAGTGGCTGTGGGTAAGGGGATAGCGGTGGTGGGCTCGGCCACTCCGGTGGCTCCTCAATCTCGGGATAGATCTTAGGTGGGGCCGAAGGATTTGTTTCCAATGTTGGCTTTTGTTTTAATTTGGGCTCTGTGCCACAGAGAGCCAGGGCTCAGGAGCCTGGCTTTCTTTCTCTCACCCAAGGTTTTACCCATGGGGGTGGGTTCTGGACCAGGTCTTGCCAAACAGTAATATATGGCTGCTGATCAGGATGGAACCCTGGTCCTTCCTTGAAGACAATAGCTTTTACCTCAAAAATAATGGTACAGTCAAAAGTCCCTTCGGGTGGCCACGCGACATCAAAAGTAGGCCACTCCAAAGCACAAAAAGTCTGCCACGGTTTTTTCTTAACCTCAACTGACAAATTATGAGCCCTAGTTCTAACTTCAGTCCAATGATCCAGTGTCAAACTTAGAGGAGTCGTTACAGACTGTCCCATTGTCACAAGTAACACAAAACATGAACACAAGATACACAGAAAAACACTACAAAAAAAAAAAAAACTACAAAATATCTTTCTCAATCTAGAATGCCGGCACCACTCCAGAGAAACAAATGGCTGGGAGGTCTCTCTCGTCCCCTCTCTCAAGAGGACCACTGTGTCCTCCCTGGCACTCAAATGGGGCCCTCCCAGGTGTCCCTGGGGTCCCTGTCCTCCTGGGACGTCTCCCAGGGCTACAGCCGCTGATCCACTAGCACATCTGCCTGATCACTCTGTCCATCTCCTCAAGAGACAGAAATGGCTGTCAAACTGAAATCAACCTTCAAGAAGCCAACTTTTGCTCAACTTTTGTTCAAACCATATAACAGAACCAGACAACAGAGACAGAAATTTCACAAACCAGACAACAGAAATAGGCCCAAGACATAGAAATCTCACCTCCAAGTTGGTTCTTGTGGAGATTGGGGTGGCTGCAAATTCCCAGCCCATGCACCAAATGAAAGACCCAGGGGAAGGAAGTCCGTCTCCAGACTCCCAACACTCAGGATATCACAGCCACCCAAAAACTCACAAGAGACCTTCTTGATGCAATTGCAAGAGGTTTATTTTGGGGGAGGATCAATGCACTGAGGATGCCACTCATATCCCACACAGGGGTAGGAGCCGCGAAGACAATTTGGGCGAGATTAGAGTATTTAAACCACAATCCAAGGGGATGAGGAGAAATACAAGTGGAAAGTACCAGCCCAGGCCATTGTTTACCACAACCCAAGGGGGGAGAGGGGAAATACAGGTGGAATGTACCAGCCCATTAGTTAGTCAGAAGGAAACATCCTATACCTGTTTTTCTCAGGAATGAATTTAATCTTACTTCACCATCGGCTTTGTGGTTAGGCAGTTCCTGGAGCGTGGCTGGCCTGACTCCACTGTCTGCCACGTGGGTCTCCAAATTTTTTATTCCTCTCAGTTATACTTTGACATAAGTATACACTGTGTACAGTTCTAAGGTTATTGTTCCCTAGATACTCTGATTTTTATCATTCTATTTTAGTTATTAAAGTATTCTCGTAAAACAATCTATCATAGTTTAACTATCAACAATAATTAAGTGTCCTATTTATAACAAAATATAGTGGGTGATAGGGAAGATACTACAAAGAGGAAGTGTGTCTTGAAGCAATATATGTTGTGATCTCTTACACAATGGCTATATTGACAACAAGCCATTTGCCTGTGATAATTAAGACACACATCAACATTTTCTATGTCACTTTTATTTAGAGAAGGTATTTAAAATCTGAGTAGATTAGTTAAATATGATTGATTTTTCTAAATTTTACTACTTCTGCATGCTGGACTCTTCTTAACATTTCCATTTGCAGTATATTTATGGGTAATGAACACTTTCTCACTCAGAATTATATGAAATGAGTATTCACACATGATATGGATTGAGGATAATATGAGGATTATTAGATATTCAAAGTACTAACTCCGAAGAAATGTTAAGAAAGAGAAAAGATCCTAGTGCAGACCATGTTAATATAGAAGTCTCTGTCGGAAGTCTCTACAGGCCCTCTGAGAGCTCTCCAGGCCCCAGGCTTATTCCTCTTCTTATTGACTGAACCTGGTGGTATTTCACAATTGGCTTGATTCTAAAGGAAGTCTCAACAGCACGTGGGAAAACATTCCAAGAATAATGACTAGTTTGCACAAAATAATGTATCTCAAAAAATATTGAATAATAGATGCTGTGAGTAACTTCACAGTTTAAGCTCCCTTGCACCCAGTGTCACAATGATTGCTTTCTTTGTGGTGCCTAAATTGCATATGAGCAGCTATCCATTTACTTGTAGTGGCATTAAATCATCTTTTCTACAAACCATAAAAGCTCCATTTTCTCAGCTTGCCAACTTTTATCCTACCTTCCAACTATGCAATCGGAAATAGTAAGAAGTGTGGGGCCAACAAATTGCTGAACTATTCTATCAAGCAATATGTCAAGGGCCAGGTCTTACTGCCTTTTAAGAAAAGTTACTATGTTTCTTGTGCGTGCTGATAACCTATAGTTCACAGAGATGGTGGGTACACCAGTCTCGTTACCCTCAGTTCACCACCACTTTAAAAGACACACTGATATTTATGAGCACATAAAATCACACATGATCTATTTATCTAACCAGATTGGTTCCATTGTATGATCAATTTAATTCTCAGCCACAGATTCCCTCTCAAAGTTGTTAGAATACAAGTGTTTTCTCACCAAACTCCCAGGGCAGGATAGGATAAAAGAAAATAGAAAATTGCTCAAATATATTCAGATTACACACAGATGTGACAAGAATTGGAGTAAAAATTGAACTGTGATCAGAGTCTTGAAAACGTTTTTCTTTACTGAAAGTAGGGTAAGAAAGAAAATCATGAACTGTTTATTTTTGTTAATTTATAATTTTATACTGTTTCCAATACATTTTTATCCATTTATGTTTCCATACATAATCTGATGTATTCATGTAGTATACCCATTGGAATTCCATAGTCATTTTATTTTCAAGAAAATATATATCTTGCTGAAACTCTATTACTTTCTGTAATCTTAGTGGCTAATATTTATTATAGGCTTATTTAGGTACCAGATTTACTACTAAGTGGCTATCTATTAGCTGATAACTATAGCCTCCCTATGCTGTTGATGGACATATGTACCCCATTATATATAATTATGGTATAGTGTAGATTGACAAAAAGCATTTGACAAATTAGTTACTGAATCTCAAACTGATCTGTTCCTTTATTTTTAAAGTAATCATTTAATATAATTATTACTTGTTACCACTTATAAGACATTGGATAAGAATGCATTTCTAGCTCCTCATACACCTGCTTGTTGGAGAGACTCTTCAAAATATTCTATTAAAACTATCAGTCTACAACAACAACTGAGCTTCCAACTCATGATATAAAATTCAGTGTGTCATTCCATTTTCAAGGTCATAGAGTGGAAAGGAAAATAAAAAGTAGTGTTCCAGTAGTTTGAAGATTTCTCCAAAGATTCCTGATGACTCCCCACAAAACATTATGCTAAAATGTGTGCTTTAGGACACTAGATGGCTATATCAAATTATTTCTCATGGCAGGCACTATTGTACAGACAGACATTCACATGATGACATAGCACACCAATAAAGTGCTTTAATTTTAAGATGCCACAGTTGAATCTGCACTGAATTTGGGTAATGTACCAAAGAATGATGGCTTAACAACACTGTCCCCTGTACAGTGTTTGTTGTTTGGCTTCCCCTGTCATGGCTGCTTGGCAGTAGTAACTTACTGCTTCATCCCACCATCAGAAGAGTGTATCAGACCAGTTAGCACTAGGCTGGGAAATGACCAGTGTTTCTGTGATTTGTACTGAATTCATATTTCTTTTGCATCATTCTTATATGTAAAATATTCTAAGTCAAACGATCATAATTCAGAGGCTTTTTATAGACAATTTCAGTGTATATGAAACATTTTTGTTATCTGTCCATTATTTGATGAATACTTAATGAGATTCTACAGATTGGTTCTAGCAAAATCTTGTGCTATAAGAAAATAAATGTAGCCTTAGCATATGTTTTTTTTTAACCACCTTTTTCCTAGTGATCCTACAGGTTCATACTTGGAGGGAAATTTTCCTTAAAAGGAAACCACATACATACTTGATAATGCTGATAATCTCAACTAGCACATATGTGAAATTTGATATAACAAATACTGGATTCTCACTTTATCATTTCCACATATTTAAAATCTTTTGGAAAATATGCATCTTATGCATAATGAGGCTCCATTTTGTGATTATAATTAGCATATCTTTGATGGTTAGTGCAGTTGAATATTGTTTTTAAAATGCTGGGTGGCCACTTTTATGTATTGTTTAAGAGTCTGATTTAAAGGAGGCAGGTGAAATGATAGGAGTAAAGATAAAGATTAAGGGAGAAAGACTAGTTTGTGGCTCACTTTTCAAACTGGTTTCCACCTATGGAACTTCCTGGGAAATCTTATGAATGGTTCTCAGAACTTTCTGCAACCACATAGGAGAAAAGGGGAGATCAAATTTCTCATCATCATCTGACTCTAATGGGTTAGGAACACATTAAAAATATTTGCTGTCATACAGATGACACTAGTCCATATCCAAGCTAAAAGGTTGTGAGTAGTACGTGCACCAGGTGACGTATAGTTGCACACACAATGAGGAACAGAGGTTAAAGAGCACAGAGTAAGACTTCTGCTTCACATGAGACATGGTGTGGCTTCTTTGTCCTGTCCATTTATATCCTTCTGGAATTAGATTCTACAGGACATCTAGAAGAGGGCATGAAACAAATCTGAAACAAATCCTTCCCAGAGGTACCAAAACATCCATGTATTAGCTTTATCATGCTAGAATTGGGGTAAGAATAGTGAACTCTACATAGTATTCTTATGCAATTTAACAGTGATGATAAAACATTTAGCACAGCGTCTACTCTTATGCCTGTGCCCAACTATCTTAGCACTTACGTACTTCAGTGTCAGTGTCATTATTTTATATAAAAAAACAAGTCTGATTTAAATTGATTACAATAGGAAGCTATGTTTTCTGTTTTTCTTTTTGGTTGTTTTGTTGTTTTAAACAGAGATTTGTCAGGAAGATGCTTATCAGGGTAGTCACTCAGGAATCAAAGTTGATGGAGGAGTTCCAACAGTGTGATAAGGTTGAAAAAAGCAAAGGTGATGAAAAAAACAAAAAAAAAACTATGACAGAGAACAGAAAGAAGCTTTTTTACTTTTTATTTTTTAGCCATACAAGAAATAGCCTAGAAGAGAACAATATTACCTCCTTTCTCAAAGGTATCCACATATTGTTTGCAAGGATATCATGTTTAAACACTGCCAAAGACATTAAAGACTATATCATATCACATTGAATATAATTAGGTTAAGACCAAGAGCTACCATGAAAGAAAATAAGAATAAATTACATATCCCACAGATAGGACTTGGTAGTGGTTTATGAACACTACAGGGGTCAAAATGATGAAAGGTCAGAAAAAAGGGAAGGGGTTGTGTGAGAATAAACAGTAGTGTATAGGTAGAAGGATTGCACAGCTGGGTCCTTCCTCTGCTTTTCAGAAGAGATACTAGCAAGCCCCATGGTTTCTACTGGCATCTTTTTTTTTTTTTTTTTTTTTTTTCCAGAACCACTCCTGCAGTGCTAATGAGGTGAAAAGTGACCCATCAGCTCATTCTCTGGCTCTTTACCTAGTAATAGTGTGACATGCTGAAAGACTGGCTGCATGTGCTGTGTTAAGAGATTAGATCGTGCAATCCTCAACAGATGCTCAGAGGGTCTTTGAAATAGCAAGTCTGAAGTTTCAAAACTGCATATGTTTTTCATCTGAAATGCTGAAGTAGAAACACGGCTCCTGCTAATTCCACACCCTTTCACATATGGTTCCTTCATTATAATGTGTCACAAGCCGCTTCCCTACAGATTATTCAATCAATAATGGTGAGCACAGCAATGTTGCCAAGTGTCCAGTGTCATTTGATGACATATACTCTGAACTTTCTATGATAAGAAAGTGTCTTTCTTTGGATGACATTGATTCTTTTGATGGTAATCCTTTAAAGGTTAGGCTTGTAATCTCAGAACTGAATAGGATTTTCAAGTTTTATTGTCAACAAATGAAACATATCTCTGGTTATGTCTTTGAGGACAGTGATTAAAGAATTTACATCTTTCTGTGTGTCCGTGTTTGCAATGAAATAATAAGAATAGAAAAGAGTAATTTATCTGGGGAGGGAGAATAGAATATCCTTCACTAACTGTATTTCAAAAAGAATGAAGTTACCATAAGACAGAATCCTTATCAGCATGCTAATGTGTAACCTTAATGTGAAAGTGACAAAGAAACAGGTTTTCTGTCCTTGGAGTATAATAATAATAGAAGTGGGTCTCTTCATAACACAGTCTGTAATTTAACCAAGATTACTAGGAAAAAAAAATATATATACAGACTAGTCTTAGTTTTCTATAAAAATAAAACAAAGAAATAAAAAAGCAAACAGCAATTTATAACAGGCAGGGGAAGAAGAGAAATAATACTAATACTAATATCACTTCTACCAATAAAACATTGAAAATAAGAATATGTAGACAGGAGTGTAGAAAAAAAGTATTCTGTTCACCTTCATCTTCAAAGTGAAGGATCAAAGTTACATCCTATCAGGACTGAGGAGATCAGGGGATAAAGTACTTGCTATGCAAGCAAGAGAATGTGAGTTTTTTCTCCACATTCACATAAAAAGATGGACTTTGTGGTACACCCTCTTAATCCTAGACTTGGGGAATCAAAGACAGGTGGATTCCCAAGGCTCCTCCTATATAGCCCATGCTCCATACCAAATGTTAATGAACCTAATGAGGGTTGTAGCTGGTGAGCTTTGGAGAAAGGTAAAAACTGAATCCAGGCCTTCAAGCTAATCGACCCTTGAGAATTATCTACTTATGGACTTCAAGGATACTAGCTTTACTTGATCAATATCAGAAATCTTGTAGTCCATTGCTTAGCAAAAACGGTTCATGAAGGCTTAGTTCTTCTTAATTTAGACCACTTAGATATACTCTATTCAAAAATTATGTTTACAGTGCAATGAAATTACATACATATGGGGTATAAGAGTGAGTCAGCTTTTTCACCATATAGTTACTAAGGACTGAATCCAGTACATTTAGGCTTGGCGTTAATCACTTTCATTCCCAAAACCTTCTCAACATCCCATAGATAAACTCTTGAGAAGTCTGGGAAACCAAAATATCCAGGAACAAGAGAAATTTTGTAAATCTAAAGTTTAGAAATTAGGAGACACTAATGCAATCTAGGTTGTTTAAGCATAAAATGAGGCTGATGAAAGAATTCTGCATAAACAC
The DNA here is from genome assembly GCA_907164525.1 of Lophiomys imhausi. Classification (NCBI taxonomy): domain Eukaryota; kingdom Metazoa; phylum Chordata; class Mammalia; order Rodentia; family Muridae; genus Lophiomys; species Lophiomys imhausi. The sequence continues at coordinate 11,645,978 of CAJQZJ010032464.1, forward strand.
AAGAAAAATTTGTGTTGATAGAAAAATGGACAATGTATTTTTTTATATGGCAAGTCAATATGCTTCCAAGGAATGGAAGGTTAAGTGAAAGCAGGTATTGCCTGGAACACAGAATCTCAAAAGGTAACATCTTTTGTTTGTTTGTTTTGTTTTACTCTTGTTTGTTGTTTTGTTATTTGCATGTTTGTTTTCTAAAAGATGGAGAAAAATAGATGGATTTCCAAGGGTGTGGAGTTGGGTAGAATCTTGGAGGAAATGAGGGAAGGAAAAATATGGCCAAAGCATATTGCATTCAACAATGTATTTTGTTTAAAAATTTAAAAACAAAACATTTTTCAGTAGGTAGACATGAATGTAAAAATTTAATAGAGTATCTTTAGTCATGCCACTGCTTACAGAGGTGCAGATAATATCTAAAAGGATACATAAATAATGTAAGAGAAGAACAATGGGGAGGGATTCTGTGAAATGCTAGACTTGAGACATGACATGGTTCTTTTTTTTCTGGATTCTACTAATTTTATTATTTTTGAATTTTTTTCTTATGAATCAAATGTGTCACACTATATTAACCAATAAAACAATGACATACTCAGTTTTAGACCCATCTAAATTTCATTTCCTTAATTTCTAATTTTTTTCCTTTTATTTTTTATTTCTTAAGTTACATCTCAGTCGCAGTCCCCTCACTATTCCCCCTCCAGTCCCACCCTCCTACCCTCAACCCCCCATTCCTCTTCCATTTTTTTTTAAGTTTAAGGTATATCTTATTTACCCCTACAATTTCCCCTTTCAGTCCAACAAATGGCTCTTTCTCTCATAATAATAAATACAATACAAAACAACAGAGGTAATTAGGCCACAGTTATGAGGGTTATATGGCTTAGCGTACATTCCCAATGTCCAGTCCATATGTATTTGGTACCTGACTTTAACATTCTACTATCTAACCATCTCCATGAGTTTAAAGTTCTATATCTGACTCAACATTCATACTAACTTGCAACACAATTTTAAAAGTATCTTCTTAGATCTATAACACTCTCTTGACTCCTAAACAACTCAAAATTTAATTATGAGACTCTAGCTATCTGTTCTTCAACCACCTCAGAGACCTGAGAGGGATAAATATATCTGATTTTATAGGAAATACAGGGACTGCAGCTTCCAAAATTATGAATGACATACCAGTGGCTGCCTGAACAGTTCCCACTTTCTCTCCATACATTACAGCATCGATCTTTCAGTCATTTGGCCCCGTTTCTCTGACAGACATTGATGGTAGAGCAGGGGTTATGAAGGAAATGCCTACCCTGTCTTGGCAGAGCTAGGCTGTCGACTTACCTGCTTCCAGGTTTTGTCCTTTTTGGACAGCATTCTGTCTACAGTTGGAGCAAGGGGCTTTTATTACCAAAGGATAGGCTTGCGACTAATTCAATCATCTCCCACTGGAGATTCTTTGATGCTCATCTTCTACTTGGGGTAGAATAGGGGGTGCTGTCAGGAGTTGATATGTCTCGATATAAAAAAAGGCTAAAGTTAAGAAAACATCTTTGAATGCCATATTCTGCAGATCTCTTGAGGTTTATGAAGAGGCCCTATCTATCTCTTCTATTAGGGTAAGCAGATGTTGCTTGTCTCTTAGCAGCTTTATTTCTAATTAGCTTAGAAAATAACTATAATAGGCTGTCATAGTACCTAACAGAATGACCGGCTTGCATAACCATTAGTTTGCATTTCTTAATTATCCTAAACAGTTTATGACAATTAGTAGTAAAAGGCCGAAACATCACATTTCATTTTTTTTTCTTTACCTCCTAACACTTCCATCCCATTTCTCTGGGGTGGGATGTCCTTATATAACAGTCCCTCATCTCAGTTGAGAGGTCGTATGAGGGCCAAGAGCCTCCTCATTCATTGGGGGTCTACGAGGCAGTACCATCAGTGAAAAGTGTCTCATTGTCCAGGAGAGAGAACTAAAAAACAAACAAACAAATAAGCAGACAAATAGATAAAAAGGACTAAAAGTAGAAAAAATAGAAAAAATAAATAAAAATAAAATATAAAAAGGCTATGCCCAAGTTCCCTTTGGTGTGTTAGTTGTAGTATCGATACCTTCTACTACATAGCTAAAATCCTACTATAAGTGAATAGATGCCACATGCGTCCTTCTGAGTCTGGGTTAGCTCACACAGGATGAACTTTTCTCGTTCCATCCATTAGGCTGCAAATTGCATAATTTCATTGTTTCTCATAGCTGAATAATATTCCATTGTGCAGATGTACCACAGTTTTTTAATCCATTCTTTGGTTGAAGGACATCTGGGTTGTTGACAGTTTCTAGCTATTACAAATAAGGCTGCTATGAACATAGATGAGGAAACTTCCTTATGATTCTGTGAAGAGGCATTTGTGTGTATACCCAGAAGTGGTATGGCTGGGTCCTGACGCAGAGCTATTCCAAGTTTTCTAAGATATCGCCAGACTGACCTCCATAGTGGTTGCACAAGCCTGCACTCCCACCAGCAATGGAGTAGGGTACCCCTTTCTCCACACCCTCACCAGCATGTGCTGTCATTTGAGCTTTTGATCTTAGACATTCTGACAGGTGTGAGATGGAAACTCAGAGTCCTCTTGAGTTGCATTTCTCTGATGATTAAGGATGTTGAGCATTTCTTCAAGTGACTCTCAGCCATTAGGGATTCCTCCTTTGTGAATTCTCTATTTAGCTCTGTCCCCCATTTTATGATTGGATTATTTGGTTTCTTGGCATATAATTTCTTGAGTTCTTTTTAGATTTTGGATATTAGCCCTCTATCAGATGTGGGGTTGGTGAAGATTTTCTCCCAGTCTGTAGGCTGCCATTTTCTTCGAATGACAGTGTCTTTTGCCTTACAGAAGCTTTTCAGTTTCATGAGGTCCCATTTATTGATTGTTGATCTCAGGTCCTGAGCTGTTGGTGTTCTGTTCAGGAAGTTGTCACCTGTGCCAATTAGTTTGAGGGTTTCTCCCATTTTTTCTTCTAGTAGATTTAGTGTGACCGGCCTTATGTTAAGGTCTTTGATCCACGTGGACTGAGGTTTTGTACAAGGTGATAAGTATGGGTCTAATTTCATTCTTTTACAAGTGGACATCCAGTTGTACCAGCACCATTTATTGAAGATGCTGTCCTTCTTCCATTGTGCCATTTTAGCTTCTTTGTCAAAAATTAGGTGGCCATAAGTGTGTGGGTCTATTTCTGGATCTTCAATTCGATCCATTCATCTACTGGTTTGTTTCTTTCCCAATACCATGCTGTTTTTATAACTATTGCTCTGTAGTACAGCTTGAAATCTGGGATGGTAATACTTCTAGATGTTTTTTGATTGTACAGGATAGATTTAGCTATTCCTGGTTTTTTGTTGTTCCATATGAAATTGAGACTAGCTCTTTCCAAGTCTATAAAAAAATGTGTTGGTATTTTGATAGGAATTGCATTGAATCTATATATTGCTTTTGGTAGGATGGCCATTTTTATTATGTTGATCTTACCTATCCATGAGCATGGGATATCTTTCCATCTTCTAAAAGCCTCTTCCAGTTCTTTCTTCAAGGGCTTGAAGTTCTTGCTGTATAGGACCTTCACTTGCTTGGTTAGAGTTACCCCCAGGTATTTTATGTTGTTTGTGGCTATTGTGAAGGGGGTTATTTCCCTTATTTCTTTCTCAACCCATTTGTTTGTTGTATAAAGAATGGCTTCTGATCTTTTTGAATTAATTTTGTATCCAGACACTTTGCTGAAGGTGTTTATCAGCTGTTAGAGTTCTCTGGTGGAATTTTTGGGGTCGCTTATGTTTACTATCATATCATCTGCAAACAGGGATAATTTGACTTCTTCATTTCCAATGTTTATCCACTTGATCTCCTTTAGTTGTCTTATTGCTCTAGCAAGAACTTCAAGTACTATATTGAAGAGATATGGTGAAAGTGGACATCCTTGTCTTGTCCCTGAGTTTAGAGGAAATGCTTCAAGTTTCTCTCCATTTAATTTGATGTTGGCCACTGGCCTGCTGTATATTGCCTTTATTATTTCTAGGTATGGTCCTTGTATGCCCGTTCTCTCCAGAACTTTTAGCATGAAGGGGTGTTGGATTTTGTCAAATGCTTTTTCTGCATCTAGCGAGATTATCATGTGGTTTTTTTCTTTCACCTTGTTTATATGGTGAATTACATTGATAGACTTTCATATATTGAACCATCCCTGCATTCCTGGGATGAAGCCTACTTGTTCATGGTGTATGATACTCTTGATGTGTTCTTGAATTCGGTTTGCTAGTATTTTATTAAGTATTTTTGCATCTATGTTCATGAGGGAGATTGGTCTGAAGTTCTCTTTCTTTGTTGCGTCTTTGTGTGGTTTAGGAATCAGGGTGACTGTGGCCTCATAGAATGAGTTTGGCAATGTTCTTTCAGATTCTATTTGGTGAAAGAGTTTGAAAAGTATTGGTGTTAGCTCCTCTTTGAAGGTCCAGTAGAATTCCGTGCTAAAGCCATCTGGCCTTCGGCTTTTTTTGGTTGGGAGATTTTTTAATGACGGTTTCTATTTCCTTAGGGGTTATAGGGCAGTTTAATCTGTTTATCTGATCTTGATTTAGCTTCGGTAGGTGGAATCTATCAAGAAAATTGTCCATTCTACTTAAGTTTTCAAATTTGGTGGAGTATAGGTTTTTAAAGTAGGATCCAAATATTTTCTGGATTTCCTCAATGTCTATTGTTTTTTCTCCCTTTTCATTTCTGATTTTGTTGATTTTTGTTTTCTCCCTCTGTCTCTTAGTTAATTTGGCTAAAGGTCTGTCTATTTTGTTGAGTTTCTCAAAGAACCAACTCTTGGTTTCATTGATTCTTTGTATAGTTCTTTTTGTTTCTAAGTTGTTGATTTCAGCCCTAAGTTTGATGATCTCCTGCCTTCTGCTCCTCTTGGGAGTGTTTGCTTCTTTTTTTTTTTCCAATTCACCCAGTTTAGCTGTTAATTTGCTAATATGAGCTCTCACAATTTTCTTTTTGAAGGCACTTACTGCTATGAACTTTCCTCGTAGCACAGCTTTCATTGTGTCCCATAGGTTTGGGTATGTTGTGTCTTCATTTTCGTTGGGGTTTATGAAGTCTTTGATTTCCTTCTTTATTTCTTCCCTGACCCAGTGGTCCTCTAGTAAAGAGTTGTTCAATTTCCATGTGAGTGTAGACGTTCTGTTGATTCTTTTGCTATTGAAGTCCAGCTTTATTCCATGGTGGTCTGATAAGATACAAGGGGTTATTTCAATTTTCTTGTATCTGTTGAGGCTATCTTTGTGTCCAACTATATGGTCGATTTTGGGGAATGTTCCATGAGGTGCTTAGAAGAAGGTGTATTCTTTTGTGTTTGGGTGAAACGTTCTGTAGATATCTGTTAAGTACATTTGGTTCATTATCTCTGTTGGACTCATTATTTCTCTGTTTGGCTTCTGTCTTGATGATCTGTCCATAGTTGTGAGTGGGGTGTTGAAGTCTCCCACTATTAAAGTGATTGGATTGATGTGTGATTTAAGTTTTAGAAGTGTTTCTTTTATAAATGTAGGTGCCTTTGCATTTGAGGCATAAATGTTCAATATTGAGAAGTCATCTTGGTGAATATTTCCTTTAACGAGTATGTAATGCCCTTCTCTGTCTTTTTTTATTAAGTTCAATTGGAAGTCTATTTTGTTTGATATTAGGGTGGCTACTCCAGCTTGCTTCCTGGGTCCATTTCCTTGGAAAACTTTTTCCCAGCCCTTTACTCTGAGATAGTGTCTGTCTTTGATAGTGAGACGTGTTTCTTGTATACAGCAAAAAGATGGGTCTTGTTTACAGATCCAGGCTGTAAGTCTGTGTGTTTTTATTGGCGAGTTTAGTCCATTGATGTTGATGGATATTAGTGACCAGAGGTTGTTATTTCCCATTATTTTGGTATAGCTGGTTGTCTTGTGTTTCTTTTTGTTTAGTTGCTGAGGAGGTTTCTATTTCCTCTGTATTCTTGGGTGTAATTATCTTCTCTGGGTTTGAATTTTCCTTCTAGGATCTTCTGTAGGGTTGGATTTGTGAGGAGATATTGTTTGAATTTGATTTTGTCATGGAATATCTTGTTTTCTGCATCTATGTTGATAGAGAGTTTTGCTGAGTATAGTAATCTGGCTGGGCACCTATGTTCTCTCAGGGCTTGTTAGCACATCTGTCCAGGCCCTTCTAGCTTTTAATGTTTCTGAGGAGAAGTCAGGTGTAATTCTGATGGGTCTGCCATTGTATGTAACTTGGCCTTTTTTTTCTTACAGCTTTTAATATCCTTTCTTTGTTCTCTACATTTGGAGTTTCTGTTATTATATGGCGAGAGGAGTTTCTTTTCTGGTCTAATCTGTTCAGTGTTCTGTAAGCCTCTTGGATTTTTACTGGCATCTCTTTCTTTAGGTTTGGGAAGTTTTCTTCTATGATTTTGTTGAAGATATTTCCTGGACCATGGAGTCGGGAGTCTTCTCTTTCTTCCATGCCTATAATTCTTAGGTTCCATCTTTTCATTGAGTCCTTGATTTCTTGGATGTTGTGGGTGAGATATTTTTTAGCTTTCTAATTTTCTTTGGATGTTGTACTGATTTCTTCCATCAAATCTTCCATGCCTGAGATCCCGTCTTCCATCTCTTGCATCCTATTTTTGATACTCACATCCGTAATTCCTATTCTCTTCCCTTGATTCTCCATTTCCTCTTTTAACTCTGCCTGTGTTTTCTTTATTGTTTTCATTTCTATTTTCATGTCTTGAATGGTATTATTCGTTTTGTACACTTCCTTCTCCAGTTTGCTTGTTTTTGCCTGGAAATCTTTCATTGCTCTGTTCTTTTCTTGTTCAATATGAGTCACCTTGGCTTGGAGCTCTTTACTGGTGTTATTCGTTGTTTTGACTTGTAAAATTGTGGCTTCTTTGAATTCCTTCATAGATTTAAGTTCTTCTTGAAGGGACTCTATCACTTTCCATAATGTAGAATTGTCATCGATTTCATATGTCTCAGTTGTGGTGAGGTGGTTTGGGCTGAATGGAATAACGTTGCTTTCTTTTGTTGGAGACATTTCGCTCTGTTTTTTGTGTGTGTGTGTGTGTGTGTGTGTTTTTTGTTGTTGTTATTGTCTGGGGCCTCTGGCCATGTGGAATTTTTTTACTGTCTTCTGGACTTGGGTCCAAAGGGGGCCCTTTGGTGTAGGATTCGAGTTGCCTTACTCTACCCCTATAAGGTGAGTCATTCAGCCTCGCCTCCTAGGTGTAGACCTAACTAATCCAGGTGGTGGAGCTGTGTACAAGTAAGCTCTGGTTCCCCTCTGGAACAGCCAATACTAGTACAAAAGTCCAATATATGACAATTTCAAATATCTCAAAGTTTTCCCTGGGGTTGGTTCCTGTAGTGGGTAAATCTGCCTTTCCCCTACAATAGCCTTGCCATTCCCATGGCTTGGAAACTGGCCAGTGATGTCACAACAGCAGGTTGCGATCTGCAGTCTGAAGGCACTTTGCAGCTGAGCTATGCTCACTTCAAAGGGTCGCAACCTTTCACCAGATAGTTGGATAGTCTGTGCGAGACCTGGGGGTGCCCAGCAAGGTGGAGATTATCTCTGCATGGGGTCTGAATCTGCCTGCTGGGTTTTAGATTGGAACTTACTGGGAATCTCTCCTGTTGGGGGATGGGGGCTCCCGATTCCTGGGTCCAGCGGCTTCCTTGCGTGTCCGAGAGTGGGAAGGAGCATCCTTCCCAGGGACTCTAAGTGGTCCCTGGGTAGCTGGGTGAGATTTAGAAGGGGTCGTGTCATTTGTATAGAGTCCTGCAACACTCGCCGCCTTGTGACTATTAACCCTGAAATCAAAATACATCTGCGCAGGCCACTGCCATCTTGGATCCCATGACACGGTTCTTGAACTAAAGAACTCACAGCATCTATGAGTATGCACACAAGATCAAGCTAGTCAAAATTCCAATACAGATCACAGTTGAGGGAAACCCTCAAGACCTACTGCTTGTGGAGGATCTATGGGCAGTTGATAGCTACTAAGGGAGAGAATCATCCATCTCTTAAAGCATGGCTACTAGTAGATTTTCCATGTTCCACATGCATGCATATATGGACAGCAATAATTGTACTTGGTAAGTTATCAAGAGAACAAAATGAGAAAACATGAAGTTGGGAGAGAGGCATTCTGAATGATTGTATGGGGAATTGGAGCGGGGAAATAGGGATATGGATATTTCATTTTGTACATGTATTAAAATACTTAATGGGAGAAGGTTATTCAGAAATATGTAAGCATAATACTAAGCAGTTAGACAGTTATATTTGAAAACAGAAAGATAATACAATAAGGGATATACAAAAGGGTTATTGTGGGTTTTTCATTTTTTCCTTAGACATCAAAGACAAATGAACATGTTCATGCCTGTTGAATTAAGGATCAGAATATTGTACTTTTCCAAGCCTGAGTGTATAATCTACAAAAAAATTATCAACCACAAGAAAAAATCCTCATCTATGTTCATAGCACCCTTATTTGTAATAGCTAGAAACTGGAAACAATCCAGATGTCCCTCAACTGAGGAATGGATTAAAAAAAAAAAACTGTGTTACATCTACACAATGGAATGCTATTCAATTATCAGAAACAAGGAAATCATGCAATTCGCAGCCAAATGGATGAAACTAGAAAAGCTCATCCTGAGTGAACTAACCCAGACTCAGAAGGATACACATGGCATCTACTCACTTATAATTTGATTTTAGCTTATAGTACAGGACAACTATCCTACAACCAACACACCAAAAGCATCAGGAACATAGACTTTGTTACCTATTAATGGGACACTTTGCCCTAGGGGTGCTACCATGTAAGCCCACAGTGCAAGAGGAAGCTTTAAGCACTCATATGACTGTTGAACTGAGAGGGGCTGATATATAGGGACACTCCACATCGGAGGAGTGGGATGAGTGGGAGAGGGAGGAGAGGATGGGAGGGTGGAACCAGGAGGGGTGGAAGGAGGGCATTGTGATGGAGATGTAACTTGATGTAATAAACAAAGAAACAAACAAACAAAAAAAACTCTAAAAGTTATGGTAAAAGACAGATACAGCTAAATCAAACAATACTTATGAACAAATACAGTCGAAAGTGTTCTATTTTCACAAAATATAAGAACTACCATAAACTGATAGAAATGGAAGCATATAGCCAAAAGTATACAAATTTCCACCAGAAAAAAAATGCTAGAGAAACATCCTATAATTTGTGTAATCTCTTAATATTACTATAATAGCACACTGTGTCAGGATGACACATATACACACCTCAAATACTTAAATAACATCTATTTCCTATTGAAAGTTCTAAATCTAATGCAATCTTCTTAAATGCAAAAATCTCTATAAACTAAAAGGAAAGGAAGGAACTCCTGAGAAATGGCAGTCCTTATTGGGATGTTAGAACTTTTGAGTAGAATTTGATAATAATATAGAAAAGCATATGTTCAAAATGTAAAGTATTTCAGAGGTTTTTACCATAGTAAATGTTTCTTTCCCTACTCTCTAGCCATGTAGCCATTTTATGGAGCTTAATCTACCTCATCTGTTTTAATACTTTGATATATAGCATTTCCATTATATTATATTACATTATGTTCTTTTTAAATTTATGTTTATTTCTTTCTTCAAGTTATATCTCCAACACAGTGCCCTCCCTCCCCTCCCCATCCCACTCTCCCAAGCTCTCCCTCTTCTCCCAGAACTCATAATTCTTATTTTTTTGAATAATTAATTAGGCCACAATTATGAAAATTACAAGGCACAACATACATTCCCAATGTCTAGTCCACACATACCCAGCAACCAACATCAATACTCTATTATCCATCTATCTCCAAGAGTTTAAAGTTCTATACATATCTCAATTTCCATCCTAACTTGCATTACCAACTTAAAAACATCTTCTTAGACCTAGAACATCCTTTTAATTCCTAAACAATTTGAAATTCATATTCTTTTCCTCAGTTTTGGGGCTTTGATGGAGAAAAGATTGTGAAGAAATAGTCAGGAATAGTATCTGAAAATCTGTATAAGCCAAAATGAGGTCAAGGTTACAATTTTCAATAGATTTAACTTTTTGATTTATTCTCATGAATTTCTACTGTGACAACTTATTAAACATATTCTATCTTCTCTTTAAAGTGACCATACCCATCCTGTCTAGCACAGATTTCACCTTTAGGTCACATTCTTCAGTTAATAATATTCTACCACTTTGTTATCTTCAACTTGTCTCTACTTTTGTTCTATTTTACAAAAGACAATAGTTTCAGGTATCAATTAAAGAATCCCAGAAAGATATTCATAAAGCCCAAAGCTGTTAAACAAGTTACAAGAGGAGACATGGATGTTATTCAAGATATTTGGTTTGAGTCATTCAATAAAAACAAAGTTTTTCTTCTACTAACTCTTAAAGCAAACTTAATTTATGTGTTTCCTCAGAATGAATCTATTTATGTAAATGCACATTCCATTTGGAAAATCACAGCAGGAAACTTCATTTAGGCATCAAATTACTTTTTGGTGTTTAAGTGCTTTATGTGATATGGCATCTAAAATTTGAGCATCTAAAAGTGATAAGAAGTGAGAAATGTTAACATACAAGTTCACTGGTGAGAGAAAAGTGCTACAGTTTTCTTCTCATATCCTAAGATAGTTGGGAATTAGTGTTGGATAATGCTTTGTATTATGAAATGATTACCTAAATAAGCCATGAGTACATTTAATTCTCTACCTAAATAGACTCATATGCATTCCTAGTCTAAGGCTGGACAGAAGTCTTTTGAATGGAACTAGTCCCTCTTTTATCCTTTTATGTAACTACAGATATTACACCTATTCCTTCCCTTAGTTCATCTGAAAGTCATATGTGGAATCATTGTTAGGGAATTTAAATCATAATGGAAGCTATTATTAAGCTATTTTTCCTTCTTTTGTGTCATACTCAATTTGATTTTGACCATTGAACTAATTTTTCCAATGATTTTCATTATCTCTTTTGTTAGCTACTGTTCCATCAATAACTCCAGGCTTAACAACGTATTGCTGGTACATGATAATCTTTCTTATTCTGATCTTTCCTTCTTAAGGTAATATCTTTTATTCTAATAAGTACAATATGTTTTTCAAATTTCTTAGATGTTTGAGGGGGAAGTTTCACTCAAAGTAGAAGGAGATCTGGTTTCTAGTGCATCTTATGTGACTTACAGGGTTTTTTTCTCCATACTGCTCAACTTACATTATGTGCTCCATGAGTATCTACTATTTTACAATGAGTCTATGTAAAACATGCAAAATGCTCAAAACATGGACAGAAGAGTATAATTCTACTACTGTTGAAGCTGTTTCCTATTTCTAAGTTAGTAGTTTTGCTTTTCAAGATAATTTAAAGTTAAGAGCCAAAATATCCACAAAAAAATTATCCTGGAGCTTGTACTCAAAGGAAGACTCAAAAGCAGGAGAAAGCAAGCACCAAAAATGGGAAAATGGGACAAAGTGTTTATTTTTAATTTATAATATCAAAATGAATTCACATGTGAAGTATGTCAATACACTACCACAAAAAGAATCTTGTAATAAAATACAAAGCTGAAGGTATTTCCTGTGAGCCTTATGTTTAATCAGAAATGTATGTAATCAAAGGCATAATCAGGAGAATAATCTAGAAACAACATTCTGTTGTAGAATGAAATAATTATTGTCATAAATGGTCTTTTATAATCTCTAATTCTTAATTTTAGATATAGCTATGATTCTAAAAATTAAAATAGGTTTTATATGGTTCTGTAGTAATAATTCTGGTAAATTCTTTTTCAGTAATAAATGATTGTTAATCAAATGAAAGGCAAGCTAGTAAGTAGCATCAGTAAAATAGACTTTTCAAGATATCACAATTTACTTAATTTAGGCAAACAGAATATATTATGATAAGCTCCTAGCTGAGATCCTAACACCTAAGGAAATACAAGTCAGCTTTTCCAGAGTAAATACTACTAGCTATATCCTGACATTTGCAACCAGTGAGTGGGGCAGCAAGCCTTAATTACCATGTAGCCTGGTATACCACACTCAAAAATCCATGCATGAAAAAGTGGAGAAACTTCTCATGCTACATACTGATGACTGTAGAGAACTCTGTGAGCATACATCATCCTAGAGAGCACATCAGGGAGGCATCATGATATTCAGCCATATCCTTTAACAATGAATGATATAAGTTCTTTCGAAAGTTTCACAGTTTCCTGAACTTAGAAATGGCCAATAATTGCTGCCTTAGTTATTTTCTACTGCAGTGATGAAACAAGATGACTGAGGCAACTTAAGGAAGAAAGGGTTTGCTTGGCTTGCAGGTCTCTGAAGAGTAACAGCCCATGATGGTGGACATAGGCAAGTGAAAGGCAAACAGAGACAACTAGCTGGGGATGGTGTAGGACTTTTCAAACCTTAGAGCCTGCCCCTAAAAGCAGGCTTTTTACTGTAAGAGCATCCTTTCTAAACCTCTCAAATAGCAGAAATAACTAAGGACAAAATAGTCAAATGCTTGAGACTTATTCATGTGGGGTAGGGGCTATCTCAACTAAATACCAAAGCTGGTAATAATTTTACCCACATAAAATAATATAAACATATACATTTTAAAGTCTCGTGTGTCAAAGTTAAAGGTATTAAAAGGAGGAAGAAATTGAGGTCTATCCTTAGCTATGAAAGTTTAAAGATTTTGCAAAAAAAAAAATCATACAAGCACACAATTACTCTCCTGTAAAAAGGTAAACAACTTCCCAGTTGAGAAAATACTTTAAAGATTTGCTCATACATTTGTCGGTGCAATTAGATGACTCGATAAAATGACACAATCTGAACCACTTATATTGCTGACCCACTTTCTATCTAATCTTTGAAAAACAAAGTCAGAATCTCTTAGATAGAACTTCCTTAGAATCTTCAAATCTTCACCAGAGAGATTCAACTCATTAAGAACAGCTAAGTTTTTAGTATATTTTATTTTGACAAAAGAAAGAGACTTTGAATAAATATTTTCTTAAATGCCTTATACAATTAGAACTATATCCTACAAGAACTATTTCCCATTTTTTAAATAATGACAATGATTTTCTGTCTGGGTTCAACAGGATGAACTCCTAAAATGCTTAGCACTGTAGAAAGTAAACTTGGCCAAACTCCAAATCCATAGTCCCAGAAACACTCAAAGGCAAGTCATTGTTATTATTTTACATGCAGGTAACATAACTGATATCATGGCTTAATTATGAAATTTCTCTGTTGATATCATGTCCTAAAGCTTTTGTCACAAACTGGTAAAGACAACCTGTGAGGTTGTAGAACAGTGAATCTCAACATTCTTAATGATGGCCTACTTTGAAATATTACAAGGACAAGATGAGAACTGCCTTCTTGCTTTTCTTTCTTTCTTTATTTATTTTATTATTATTTTTTAATAATTTATTTTTTATTTCTTCAAGTTACATCTCAATCACAATCCCCTCCCTACTCGCCCCTCCAGTCCCACCCTTCCACCCTCCTCCCCCTCAACCCCCCCATCCTCTTCTCTTCTTTTTTTTTTTTTTTTTTTTTTAGATTAAGGTATTTCTTTTTTCCCCCCAACAGCTCTGCCTTTCAGTCCAAAAAATGGTTCTTTTTCTTATAACTATAAATACAATACAAAACAACAGAAATAAATAGGCCACAATTATAAGAGTTATATGGCTTAGCATACATTCCCAATGTCCAGTCCATTGGTGGTAAGCCATTCTCTTGGCATGAAAAACCCCTTGCTTCAACTGCAGGCAGACTTCTGTCCAAAAAGGACAAAACTTGGAAGCAGATAAGTCGACAGTCTAGCTCTGCCAAGACAGGGTAGGTAAGTCCTTCATAATCCCTGCTCTACAACAAATGTCTGTCAGAAAAACAGGACCCAAAGGCTGAAGACTGATGCTGGAATGTATGGAGAGAAAATGGGAACTGTCCAGGCAGTCATTGGTATGTCCTTTCTTAGTTTTGGAAGCTGCAGGCCCTGCACTTCCTATATAAGCAGATATATTTATCCCTCTCAGGTCTCTGAGGTGGTTGAAGAATAGACAGCTATAGTCTCATAGTTAAATTTTGAGTTGTTTAGGAATCAAGAGGGTGTTCTGGATCTAAGAAGATATTTTTAAAATTGTGAGGCAAGTTAGTATGCAAGCTGAGTTAGATATAGAACTTTAAACTCATGGAGATGGTTAGATAGTAGAATGTTAAAGTCAGGTGCCAAATACATATGGGCTTTTCTTTATTTTATCATGCGGAGTGACAATCTTTTGTGTTAGCATTCCTTAAACTCTATGTGTATTAGTCTGCTTTCCATTGTTACCGCAAAATACCCAAAACTAAGAACTATACTAAGAAAATTTAGACTCGTAAATTCAGTTTCTCCCAAAGCAATTTTTATTTCTTGGAGAAGATATACAGATGATTTTGTGTGATATGATGACCTAATCTTACACTCCTATGAACATTTATGAGAACTAACAAGTGTCCAATGAGAAATACATTAATTGCTTCTTATGGCAATGTTCCAATTAATCTGATTATCTCCCTCTTGACTCCACTTTTTAAAGATTTCATTATGCCTGAATATCACCACACTAAAACCTAAGATACCAACACATAAATCCTTCGGGTTTGGGGGCACAGTCAAGCACAGTATACTATAGTCTGTGAGTAGAATAAACATGTCAGAGGATGAAGATTTCTAAAGTTGCTACCAATGTTCAAGGAGCTTCAGCTATATTAACAACATCCTTGCTAAAGAAATGCTAGATTGACCATGTATCAAGAGTAGAGAAATACAAACTAAATTAATTTTGCTATTTCTGTTCTATAGCTGAATGAAGCAGTCCAAAAAGAGCTCATGAAAAAAAAAAAATGACTGCAAAGAGACTTCAGAAGATCCTTTCTCAAGTATGACCACGTAGAGACTTTGTCACATGATATGCAGGGCAAGAGGAAAATGGAAAATGGTAATGTTGTACTCTCAGTACCTAGGTACATTTCCCAAATGACTAAACATTTTGCCTAGTTTTCTTTAGTTGGAGCTTTATCATATTATCTTGTTTAGGTTGAAAAAAAAAAAAAGGTTCCCTTCTATTCCAAAGTTTAGCTAGCAAGAACTGACAGTAAGTGGATTAATATTAATAGAAGAGAAAGGATACTAAACTTATTAATATGTACATCAAAGGGTCACAGGACACAGAGCTTAGGTTTGCATAGCAACATGGGCTGCAGAAAGGAACAGAATCATGACTAGGGATTGGTGGAAAGTGAGAACAGAAATAAGGAAGTAAAAGAAAAAAGTGCCCAGCACAGAAAGGGCTCCTAGGACCATGCTAGTGCAGTTCTTCAATATTTTCTTAGATTTGCCTTCAGAAAGTTCAAGAAAAATATCCTTCATATAATGGTAATTTCAGCATGGAGGAAGAGGCTGGAACTTAAAGATTGAATCCAGTGTGGACAAGATAGCCCTTGGCTTAAACAAACCAAATTAATCAAAGACACACAAAGATAGGCAGAAATACATTTACAAAAATGTCTGAGTATCCTGGGCATGAAGACTGGGTACTAGTGCTTAAGGAATATAGCTCTGCCCAGGGGATAGCCTAACAACTCAGACCCAGCCGCATGTCCTGAGTGTGGTGAAAGAGAGCAAGACTCAGCCAATGTATTCAGTGTCGCACATTAGGAAAAGGAATAGGTAGGTGTTCAGTGATCTCCAAATCTATGTTTAGTGTTATGAACTCTCATTTTTAAGTAAAGAATTGGAGCATTGGAGAAGCAAGCAGATATGTTCGTTGTCTGGTACCCTTGATCAAGGCATAGAGTCTGTCTGGTTGAGATGCTCTCAATTCTGATTCTGCAAGGGCTTCTGAACAACTCTTTATTGCTTGAGGGTAGTCTTCCATTTCTTCAGATTAGTTTCTTTTTCTTCATGGTACAACCTCTTTATCACAGATGATTGAGTTCTTTTGGGAATGTGGCCCCAGTACCTAGTTGTGGGGCTCTTTTCATAAAGGTGTTTTATGAGTAGCCCCATTGCTGCTGGAATCCACAGAAGCTTTAGTCAATAATTGGATGAATACCAGGCTTTTCTATTGCTTTTGGTAGCCTTATGGACCCAGATGAAGAGTCAGTGATTTTTAGAAAAAGCATTTTCTAAATGTCTATTGTAGAATTTTCAGGTTCATCTTTTCTGGTTATTGGTGGGATTCTCAAAGAATGATATTAAGGCAATTAGTTTCCTTTTGGAAAAAGCTTTTTTTTATGTAAGAAAGTGTCTCTGATTGTGTTTGAGAGTAGAGAAATGAGAATGGGTTTGACAATGAGGCAGGTTCTAATGCCTTTCAGCAGATGAGAACACATGATTTTGGAATATTACATTCAGTATCACCAGCACTCTCAGGAAGTATTGATGACAAGTTAACTTCTCAGAATCTTCAGAGATGGTCAGTTGTATGCACTACAAGACTTGCCTTATTCCCCCCCCACATTTTAGTTACACCCCTTCTTTTAGAATTCAGCTTCTACAACTAAAGATGCCTCATCTTGGTAGCTCTCTTTAGTATCTTTTTCTTCATTATTTTTGAAGCAACTAGTTGTACTTTTTCCGTTTCAATTTTAGTTATGTCACACTGTGACAATTAAAGTTTCAGACATTGTTTCCCAGCCAGCAGTTCACTAAAGTAATTTGAAGGTTTGAGATAATATCGTTCACATGCTCTTAAGTATGAGATTTTCTAATACTTAATATTTTATCTGTAGCTTGATTGTTTCAAATTAAAAGATTTTCTTTAAGGCTGAGATCTTATATGATAGCTTTTGGTTACTAATTACACCCGGAGTAGTTTCTCAAGTTCACTGAATTACACCTTCTCATACAAAAGCTATCTGATATTTGTATTGCACTCAATTGTTTTTCTGTTTTGTTGTGATAATACAATATTAATTAGATTATACTTTTTCTGGTACTATTTCCTGATATTATATTAATGGGAAATATTGTGTGCTTTAATGAGTTCTTGAACTATTCTGTTTTTCTTTTTGTGTGTGTGTGCATGTACATGTGTTCACATATGTGTAGGCAGAGATCTGTGTTTAGTATTGTCTGGATGTGTGTGCACATATGTGTGTGGGTACTCAAGGTTGAATATTGATTTCTATATTGCTCTTTCACTTTATCAATTGAAAAAGAGTCATTTATAGCTAGAGTTTTCCAATTTAGCCAATATTCCAAGCTAGCCAGCTAGATTTTAGGATTTGGTTTTTGCTTCCAAGTCTAGAATTAGCTCTAGACAGCCATATCCACCAACCTTGTATTTATATGGCTTCTGGGTCTTTGAACTTTGTTCCATTTGCTGTAACACCAAGAAATCATTTTAGCCATGATTTTAATGATATACTCTTACATTACTGTCCATTTAATACAAACTGTGGAGGATAACATTATGACTGAGGAGTTTAACCCTAGCACTCAGGAAGCTGATGCAAAAGAATCATGAGTTCAATGGTAAGTGAATGTATTTGAAAAATTAATTTTAATTAATTTATATTTATATTTATTTTTATAGAAATGTGTTGGTGAAATTGGGGTTCCCACTTTGAGTCATTCCTTTTGCCAATAAAAGATTTTAGAAATGAACCACAAGTATAATTTTATTAGTATGTAAGAGAAAAATGACAAAGTATGCAACTTGCAAATCCTGGTAATTACTTGGAATAGATAGATGGGAGAGAGAGAGGGAAAAGTCATGCCTCTTTCCCAGAAAGTCTACTGGGCTGGAAGTCAGTAGACAGTGGAATGGCAGAAAGTGGCAGAATAAAGCTTCAGAGATGAGTGTCAAAAGAACGTGACTATCTGAGAAAGGATGGTCAGGTTTTGTTGAATCCTGAAAGGAAAAAAAAATAAACTAAAGAAAAGCTGATATTCGGAAAATGCTGAAGATATTAGAAGATGGAAAGATTGCCCATACACATGGATAGGTAGGATCAACATAATAAAAATGACCATCCTGCCAGAAGCAATATACAGAATCAATGCAATTCCTATCAAAATACCAACAAAATTTTTCACAGACATTGAAGAACTATTCTCAGTTTTATATGTAAAAACAAAAAACTCAGAATAGATAAATCATATAATATTTAATGTATATGTTATTATAAGCTGCATAATATAAACATCTGGAGGTATCAACAATCCAGATTTTAAGCTATACTACAGAGCAATAATAATGAAAACAATGTGGTACTGGCATAGAAACAGGCCAGTTAATCGATGGAATCAAATTGAAGACCCATAAATAAACCCACAAACCTATGGTAAATTACTTTTTGACAAAGCCAAAACCATACAATGGAAAAAGGACAGCATCTTCAAAAAATGGTGCTGTTCTAACTGTATGTCAACAAGTAGTAGAATCCAAATAGACCCATATCTATCACCCTGCACAAAACTTAAGTCCCAGTGGATTAATTACATCAACATAAAACTGTACACATGTAATCTAAAAGAAGAGAAAGTGGGAAAAGTCCTTGAACTCATTGGCACAGGTGACAATTTCCTGAATAGAACACCAATAGCTCAGACTCTAAGACTAACAATCAGTAAATAAACTGAAAATCATAATTTTCATTTAGGAAACTAAAAATCTTCTGTAAGGCAAAGGACACTGTCATTAAAACAAAAGGACACCTACAGATTGGGAAAAGATCTTCACCAATCCCACATCCAATAGAGGGCTAATATCCAAAATATATAAAGAACTCAAAAACTACCCCCCCCCCAAACCATCAGAATAAAAAATAAAATCCAATAATCCAATCAAAAAACTGGAGTACAGAACTAAACAGAATTCACAAAAGAGGAATCTCTAATAGCCAAGAGACACTTGAAGAAATGCTCAACATCATTGGTCATCAGGGACATGCAATTCTAAATGACTCTGAGATTCCATATCACACCCATCAGAATGGCTAAGATCAAAAACTCAAGAGACAGCACATGCTGGTGAGCATGTGGAGAAAGAAGAACACTCTTCCATTGCTGATGGTCATGCAAACTTGTACAACCATCTTGGAAATCAATCTGGTGATATCTTAGGAAATTGAGAATAGTTCTATCTCAAGACCCAGCCATGACACTCCTGGGCATATATCCAAAAGATACTCCACCAAGCCACAAGGACATCGCCTCAGCAATGTGGACAGCAGCTTTGTTCGTAATAGCCAGAATCTGAAAATAACCTAGATGTCCTTCAATGTAAGAATGGATTCAAACAAACAAACAAAACCAAAAAACCTCTGGTATATTTACACAATGGAATACTACTTACCTATCAGAAACAAGGAAATAATGCAATTTGCAACCAACTGGATGGATCTAGAAAAGCTCATTCTAAGTGAGCTAACTCAGACACAAAATACACAAGGTGTGTATTCTCTTATAAGTGGATACTACCAATAGCACAGAACAACCATCCTACAGCCCACAGATCCAAATAGAAAATAACCTAGCATAACTATCCAATGAAAAACTCCAACCAGCAGCAAGTCATGGATCCCTTTTGCTTGTTAGTGGAACACCTTGCCCTAGAAGGTCTGCCATATTAAACCCCAGTATAAGAGGAAGCTCTTAGCTGTCATATGACTGATGAACTGAAGGGGTTTGATATGTGAGGGCTCCCCTCATCTGAGGAGAAAGAGGAGACAGAGATAGGGAAGAGGAAAGAAGGGGAGAGTGGGACCCAGAGACGGGAGCAGGGAACGTTGATGGAAATGTAACTTGAAAAAAATAAATTAATTTAAAAAAAAGAAAGAAAATGCTAAACAGCAAAGCCTCCTTAGGGTTGCTTCACAGAAGGCCTACAAGAAGTTGTCCCAAGGGTGGTGTATGTAGGAAAGAAAAGCACATTGTACTCTGGGCATTATCAGTCTCCCTTTTCCTTGGTACATCTTCAGGTAAGACTGGTTTCCTGTACAGTGGACTATTCAGCCTTGACTGCTTTACTCTTAAAAGTAGACTATAGTATGTTTCATATCCACTCAGAGCTAAAGGAAACTTAGATTCTATGCTGTTGACCAGAAGGAAGTGCCTGGACAGTTCCCATTTTCTCTCCATACATTACAGCATCAATCTTCAGCCCTTTTGCCCCGTTTCTCTGACAGACATTGATTGTAGAGCAGGAATTATGAAGGACTTGCCTACCTGGTCTTGGCAGAGCTAGGCTGTCGACTTACCTGCTTCCAAGTTTTGTTCTTTTTGGAAAGCATTCTGTCTACAGTTGAAGCAAGGGGTTTTTCTTGCCAAGACATAGGCTTGCCACTAATTCAACCATCTCACACTGGAGATTCTTCGATGCTCATCTTCTACTTGGAGTAGAATAGGGAGTGCTGATTTCTTAGTTTCAGAAGCTGTGGTCCCTGCACTTCCTATGTAATCAGATATATTTATCCCTCTCAGGTCTCTGAGGTGGTTGAAGAATAGATAGCTAGATTCTCATAGTTAAATTTTGAGTTGTTTAGAATCAAGAGGGTGTTCTGGATCTAAGAAGATGTTTTTAAAATTGTGATGCAAGTTAGTATGAAAGCTGAGTTAGATATAGAACTTTAAACTCATGGAGATGGTTAGATAGTAGAATGTTAAAGTCAGGGGCCAAATACATATGGACTGGACATTGGGAATGTATGTTAAGCCATATAACTCTCATAATTGTGGCCTATTCATTTCTGTTGTTTTGTATTGTATTTATTGTTATAACAGAAAAAAAAAACATTTGATGGACTGAAAGTGAGAGCTGTTGGGGGGGAAAGATATACCTTAAACTAAAAAAAAAAAAAAAAAAAAAAAAAAGGGTAGAGGATAGGGGATTGAGGGGGAAGAGGGTGGTAGGGTGAGACTGGAGGGGGGAGTAGGGAGGGGATTGTGATTGAGATGTAACTTAAAGAAATAAAAAATAAATTACAAAAAAGAAGGTATAAAAATTGCAAGGAAAATAGTATTAAAATAAAAGCAGGTGGCTTGTTAATAGCTAACAAAAACAATAACTCTCGATACCTCCACATTTTCATAAAATAATATAAATATAAGCAGTTGCAAAAGTTTACCTTTCTGGCATTATTAGGAAAACAAAAGATTGGGTCCAAAGCTTCAATGGCCACCAAGGCTATGTAGTAATGTCTCCTACAGTCTATTTCCCTCTTGTCTGCCGCGAAAAAATTACTCACAAAGATTATTTTCAATGGGGTCTGAGGAAGCTAAGAACATTGAGTCTACCTGAACCAGGTGATAATGTTCCTATATGAGATATTTCTATTCATGCCAGATTCCTCCATAGTGTTCCAGAAAGTCAAATGAATCTTTGGAAATTATTGTCACATAACAGTGTTTGATTTCCTGTGTCACATGACTCCATTTCCTGCTTTCACATAACAATTAACCAGCTTCCTCAGGGTTATGCATATCTTAAGAAAATAAAATGTCAGTCTATTTCAACCTACATGACAGCAGGAAACATACCTCTAAGTTATAATCAAGAGCATGTCACATGCCAGAGAATGACAGGTAAACAAAAATTTGGAGTATATCGATTGTCACCAAATCATCTTTTGCAAGCTATATTAACATCAGTAATAACAATTCAAATATCAAAAATATCTTTTAAAAATAGAATTTATAACATTTGTTCTGGCCCTCACCAGGAGTTCTGTAAAAACAGTTCATGAAAAACATATTTGCAATTAAGAGAATAATCACATTTTCTTATCTTTATTAAAAAATGAAATAAAAATAAAATATACTTATATAAAAATAAAAAATTAAGGATAAAATAATTGAAGGTATACCACTTCATTCCTAGGACTGGGGAGACAGAGACAAGTTGATCTCTGTGAGTTCAAGGTTAGCTTCCCTACATAGTTAATTCAAGAAAAACCCAGGACTATGTAGAGAGACAGTGTCTCAAAAATATTAAAAACCTAAGTTAACCAGTATTATGATTAAATGAAAAGTATATCCCATCATCTCTGAAACTGAGTATTTGTTCCCCAGGTCATAGAGTTGTTACAGGAAACTTAGGTGGTGCTGCCTTGAAGGAGAATATATGTCACTGAAGATTGGATTAAAAGCCCTAGGCCTCTGTCCCTTTGTTCTTTCTACTTTCTGTTTCTAATTTACAATGTGAGCTCTCAGCTGCCTGCTCCTGCTGCCATGTCTGCTGGTTGCTGCCCTGATATCCTTCCTTAATGAATGCTAATCCTCCTGGAACTATGTGTCCAAATAAACCCTTTTCTGTATAAGTTGCCTCAATGGAGGTATTTTATCATAGCAACAAAAAGAAACTAACAAAAGTATTCATTACTTGTTAATGCTTTTATATGCTTTTCAAAAAAAAAAAAAAAAAAAGACCAATGAAGAATGACAAATGCTGTATGAATGGAATAGTTTTGGATCTTAAAAGTTTACCAAAACTTTGCACTAAATTCTTGGTTGCTGATTACAGTACTATTGTGAAGTGATCAAATCTACTAGGTAGAACTTAGTGGAAGAAAGTTGTATCACCATAGACATGCCCTTGAAGTAAGTATTGAAATCCTGGCTTCGCTCCTTTCTTCCCTATTCTCCTTTCTTCTCTTCTTCTCCTTCCTTTCCAGTTTCCCCTCTTTCTTTCCTTCCTTTCCTTAGTTTTTTCTTCCTTTCCTGTCCTTTTTCTCCTGACTACAAGTAGTTAAATAACCTCCTTTACCTTGTATTCTTATCATGATATTCTGTCTTGCCACAACCTAAAGCAATGGTATAAGATGACCAGAAACTGAATCTCAAAACTAAAAACAACTATCAATGACATTATTACAATGTGGAAGATAATATAATAAAAGAAGAAAAGGAAATGTGAGTATTCTAGAAGTTTATTTATTGCTTTCTAATAATACTCACTGGTCATAATAGTAAGATTAATATATAGAGGCTGAGAGAACATTTACTTACAAACATCCATGCATAATTATTTTACTACCATATTTTAAAAAGTGCAATAGATGGAACATAAAACATAAATGAAATTGAACAATCATACTGAATTTTAGTTTTTAAATCAATCTAATACTATTTTAGCTTTTTATGCAAATATATTTATTACAAATTCAACTAAACTTTAAACTCTCCAGATGAATTTTTCAGTGCACTAATGAATTTGCAATTACAAAAACAATTCCACCATGCCAAAATCTTCTCTTTGTAATCTTTCTACTGACCTGCCTGGGTGATTTGTAGACTTTATATAACAGTTGTGTAAGTAAGCTTTTGGGGAGACACATCAATGTATAATTTGGATATTTTTCAATGTGAAAACTACTGAGCTAGGTTATAGTGTCACAGAAATAGATACTTTATCAAATATTAGAAGATATAGAAAAGAGTAATAAAGTACCAATGATAAAGAACCAGAGCAGAGTGTTTGCTTCTTTTTCTTTCCAATTCACCCACTTTAGCTGTGAATTTGCTAATATGAGCTGTCACAATTTTCTTTTTGAAGGCACTTAGTGCTATAAACATTCCTCGTATCACACACAGCTTTCATTGTGTCCCATAGGTTTGGGTATGTTGTGCCTTCATTGTCGTTGGATTTTAAGAAGTCTTTGATTTCCTTCTTTATTTCTTCCCTGACCCAATAGTCATCCAGTAAAGAGTTGTTCAATTTCATGTGTGTGTAGGCTTTCTGTTGATTCTTTTGCTGTTGAAGCCCAGCTTTATTCCATGGTGGTCTGATATGATACAAGGGGTTATTTCAATTTTCTTGTATCTGTTGAGGCTATCTTTGTGTCCAACTATATGGTCGATTTTGGAGAAGGTTCCATGAGGTGCTGAAAAGAAGATGTATTCTTTTGTGCTTGGGTGAAACGTTCTATAGATATCTGTTAGGTCCATTTGGTTCATGATCTCTGTTAGACTCATTATTTCTCTGTTTGGCTTCTGTCTTGATGATCTGTCCATAGTTGTGAGTGGGGTGTTGCAGTCTCCCACTACTAATGTGTTGGGATCGATGTGCGATTTAAGTTTTAGAAGCGTTTCTTTTACAGTTGTAGGTGCCTTTGTATTTGGGGTATAGATGTTCAATATTGAGATGTCCACTTGATGAATATTTCCTTTAACGAGTATATAATGCCCTTCTCTGTCTTTTTTTTTTCTTATTAACTTCAGTTGGAAGTCTATTTTGTTTAATATTAGGATGGCTACTCCAGCAGAAGGCAGGAAATCACCAAACTTGGGGATGAAATCATCAACTTAGAAACAAAAAGAACTATACAAAAAAATAAATAAAACCAAGAGTTAGGTCTTCGAGAAAATCAACAAAATAGACAGACCCTTAGCCAAATTAACTAAAAGGCAGAGGGAAAAAAAAAAACCCAAATCAACATAATCAGAAATGAAAAGGGAGAAATAACAACAGACCTTGAGGAAATCCAGAGAATATTTGGGTCCTACTTTAAAAATCTATATTCCACCAAATATAAAAACCTAAGTGAAACAGACAATTTTCTTGATAGATTCCACCTACCGAAGATAAATCAAGTTGATTAACAGATTAAAAAGCCCTATAACCCCAAAAGAAATAGAAACAGTCATTAAAAATCTCCCAACCAAAAAAAAAAAAAAAAACCCAGGGCCAGATGGCTTTAGCATGGAATTCTACCAGACCTTCAAAGAGGAGCTAAGACCAATACTCTTCAAACTCTTTCACCAAAACAAATCAGAAAGAACACTGCCAAAATCATTCTATGAGGCCACAGTCACCCTAAACCACACAAAGACCCAACAAAGAAAGAGAACTTCAAACCAGTCTCCCTCATGAACATAGATGCAAAAATACTTAATAAAATGCTAGCAAACGGAATTCAAGAACACATCAAAAGTATCATACACCATGATCAAGTAGGCTTCATCCCAGGAATGCAGGGATGGTTCAACATATGAAAGTCTATCAACGTCATTCACCATATAAACCAGATGTAAAAAAAAAAACACATGATAATCTCGCTAAATGCAGAAAAAGCATTTGACAAAATCCAACACTCCTTCATGCTAAAAGTTCTGGAGAGAACGGGCATACAAGGACCATACCTAGAAATAATAAAGGCAATATACAGCAGGCCAGTGGCCAACATCAAATTAAATGGAGAGAAACTTGAAGCATTTCCTCTAAATGCAGGGACATGACAAGGATGCCTACTTTCACCATATCTCTTCAATATAGTACTTGAAGTTCTTCCTAGAGCAAGAAGACAACTAAAAGAGATCAAGGGGATACAAATCAGAAACGAAGAAGTCAAATTATCCCTATTTGCCGACGTTATGATAGTATATATAAGCGACCCCAAAAATTCCACCAGAGAACACTTACAGCTGATAAACGCCTTCAGCAAAGTCCCTGGATAAAAAATTAATTCAAAAAAACAGAAGCCATTCTTTATACAACAAAAAAATGGGCTGAGAAATTAATAAGGGAAACAACCCCCTTCACAATAGCCACAAACAATATAAAATACCTGGTGGTAACTCTAACCAAGCGAGTAAAGGACCTGTACAACAAGAACTTCAAGCCCTTGAAGAAAGAAATGGAAGAGGCCTTTAGAAGATGGAAAGATTTCCCATGCTCATGGATAGGTAGGATCAACATAATAAAAATGGACATCCTACCAAAAGCAATATATAGATTCAATGTAATTCCTATCAAAATACCAACACAATTCTTTGTAGACCTGGAAAGAGCTATTCTCAATTTCTTATGGAACAACAACAACAACAACAAAAAAAAACAAACCCTAGAATAACTAAATCAATCCTGAACAATAAAAAAACATCTGGAGGTATCACCATCCCAGATTTCAGGCTGTACTACAGAGCAATAGTGGCAAAAACAGCATGGTATTGGTATAGAAACAGACCAGTACATCAGTAGAATCGAATTGAAGACCCAGAAATGGACCCACACACCTATGGCCACCTAATTTTTGACAAACAAGCCGAAACTGCACAATGGAAAAAGGACAGCATCTTCAACAAATGGTGCTGGTCCAACTGGATGTCCACTTGTAAAAGAATGAAATTAGACCCATACTTATCACCTTGTACAAAACCTCAGTCCAAGTGGATCAAAGATCTTAACATAAGGCCTGACACACTAAATCTACTAGAAGAAAAAGTGCAAAAAGCCCTCGAACTCATTGGCACAGGTGACAACTTCCTGAACAGAACACGAACAGCTCAGGACCTGAGATCAACAATCAATAAATGGGACCTCAGGAAACTAAAAAGCTTCTGTAAGGCAAAAGACACTGTCATTCGAACAAAATGGCAGCCTACAGACTGGGAGAAAATCTTCAGCAACGCCACATCTGAAAAAGCGCTAATATCCAAAATCTACAAAGAACTCAAGAAATTAAATGCCAAGAAACCAAATAATCCAATTACAAAATGGGGGACGGAGCTAAATAGAGAATTCACAAAGGATGAATCCATAACGGACGAGAGACACTTGAAGAAATGCTCAGCATCCTTAATCATCAGAGAAATGCCACTCAAGACTACTCTGAGATTCCATCTCACACATGTTAGAATGGCTAAGATCAAAAGCTCAAATGACAGCACATGCTGGCAATGGTGTGGAGAAAGGGGAACCCCCCTTCATTGCTGGTGGGAGTGCAGGCTGTGCAACCAATATGGAGGTCAGTATGGCGATATCTTAGAAAACTTGGAATAGCTTTGGCTCAGGACCCAGCCATACCACTTCTGGGTATACACCCAAATGACTCCCTCACGGACTCATAAGGAAGTTTCCTCATCTATGTACATAGCAGTCTTATTTGTAATAGCTAGAAACTGGCAACAACCCAGATGTCCATCAACCGAAAAATGGATTTAAAAAATGTGGTACATCTACACAATGGAATATTACTCATCTATCAGAAACAATGAAATTATGCAATTTGCAGCCAAATGGATAGAACTAGAGAAGCTCATCCTGAGTGAGCTAACTCAGACTCAGAAGAATGCACATGGCATCTATTCACTTATAGTAGGATTTTAGCTATATAGTACAGGATATCTATACTACAACTAACACACCAAAGGGATTATGGACATAGACTTTTTGTTTGTTTGTTTGTTTTTTAGTTTTCTTTCCCCAGCAATGAGACACTTTTGACTGGTGGTACTGCCTTGTAGGCTTCCAGTGTATGAGGAGGCTCTTGGCCTTCATATGACTTCTGAACTGGGTTGAGGGACTGTTATGTAGGGACCCTCCACTCCAGAGGAGTGGGTTTTAAGGGTTAAGGGGTAGAGGGTGGGAGGACGGGGTTGGGAAAGGGGGAAAGAGAGCAATATGATGGAAATGTAACCTGAAGCAACAAATAAATAAATCTATTTATGAGAAAAAAAAAGAACTAAAACAGAGTAGTATCTTAGTTAGGGTTACTGCTGCTTTGATGAATGCCAAGACCAAGGCAAAATGGGGAGGAAAGAGTTTGCTTACTTATACATCCACATCACTGTTCATCATTGAAAGCAGTGAGGTCAGAACCTCAAGCAAATATGGAACCTGGCGGCAGGAGCCGAACAGGGAGCCATTGAAGTGTGTTGTTTCCTGCTTTGCTTTATATGGCTTGCTCAGCCTGCTTTCTTATAGAACTAAGGATCACCACGTGAGGGGTGGCACCATCCACCATAGCGTGGGCCCTCTATAATCAATCACTAGTTCAGAAAATACCAGGTAGCTAGATCATATGGAGCTATTTTTTTCAATTGAAGTTCTCTCTTTTCATATAATGTAAGCTTGTGTCAAGTTGATAACACAGCTAGTACAATATATAGGTAAAGTATCCTGGTATAACACAAAAAATCTGGTAAATGCCAGTTGTATTTGTCATATGTGAGAACTATAAGAATACAATAGAAAACTTTTCAAATATAGGAAGTATAAAAGTATAGTAATACATACATGTTAAATAGTCATTTGTTTTAAGACATCATTTTTATTGCATTACTTCCTATAATCTTCTAGTCAAAAGTGAAAGAAGTCAGATCACATTATTACACCCACCTGATCCCTGAAATGTGAACATTTGATTTAATTTATCCATTTCAAAAATTATTACTGCTATGTTCTCTATTCTAAGTAGTAATACTCATTGTATAAACGTAACAAAGTGAATTAATTTCAAATAAATCATCAGTCATTTTTGTAAATTTCCTTTTCTAAACTGTGAAAAGTTATATATTATTCACTACTATCAATTTGTAAACATCTGATATACAGAAATCTATTAGAAACAGATGTGATGGATTTGATCCCAATAATATAAGAACTGTGGTCAAAGGTACTTTAATATAGAACCACATTCATTACACAGTTCTCAAATTACAAAACAGAAGGATAAAAGAAGTGTTCTGTTTCATGAAAACAAGTTATATAAATTTATGTGACATGACTACATCTGGAATATATGAAAAATCAGCAATATTATCCTATTCATAGCATTATAAAAGGACCTTTAATATTTTTCCTTTTGCATTGCATAAATTTTTTTCATGAATTTTTAAAAAGGAACTAGAATTATTAACTAAAAAGAAATTCTTAAAACTACTCTTAATAGGGATTATGAAGGACTAACCTACCCTGTCTTGGCAGAGCTAGGCTGTCGACTTCCCTGTTACCAAGTTTTGTCCTTTTTGGACAGCAGTCTGTCTGCAGTTGAAGCGAGGAGTTTTTACATGCCAAGAGATAGGCTTGCCACTAATTCAACCATCTCACACTGGAGATTCTTTGATGCTTTTCTTCTACTTGGAGTAGAATAGGGGGTGCTGTCAGGAGCTGATATGTCACGATATCAAAAAAAATTTTAATTTAAGACCACATCTTTGAATGCCATATTCTGCAGATCTCTTGGGGTTTTTGAAGATGCCCTATCTATCTCTTGTATTTAGATAAGCAAATGTTGCTTGTCTCTTAACAACTTGATTACTGAGTAGCTTAGAGAATATCTGTGATAGACTGTCATAGTAGCTAACAAGGTGACATGCATGCATGACTAACTATCCTAAACAGTTTAAGACGGTTGGTATCAAGAGGCCAGAGATTCACATTTCATTTTTAAGTATCTCTAGGTACGATACCATTAGGAAACGTTACCTTTAATTTTGTATCAATATACAAAGATCTATTCAAATGTGGCTAAATATACTCTTAATTTTGTATCAATATACAAAGATAAATGCCTATGTGGCCCAATACAATCTTAATATTGCATCCATATACAAGGGTCAATACCATTGTGGCCAACTATAATCTTAATTTTGTATCAATATACAAATATCAATACCGACGTAGACCAATACAATCTTATTTTTGTACAATAAACAATGGTCAATACCACTTTGGCCAAATATACTATTAATTTTGTATCAATATACATAGGTATAAGGGCATATTCAATAATCTGACCCTTCTTCTTGGTCCTTCCTGTGCTATGTCTATGTCTCAATTTTTCTCAAGTCCGTGCATTCCTACATAGGAGATAAAGAAGGATACAGAAAAGGGAAAGAAGGAATACCCTGGGTCTAACCTCCAAAACCCATTAAACAGGACCATTTAACAACT
Source organism: Lophiomys imhausi (assembly GCA_907164525.1). NCBI lineage: Eukaryota > Metazoa > Chordata > Mammalia > Rodentia > Muridae > Lophiomys > Lophiomys imhausi. Next base: position 11,675,776 of record CAJQZJ010032464.1, read on the forward strand.
TGTAATCTCTTCCCCTAAATAACAGAGTTTTCAGTTGTCCTTCAAATAACCAAAAGGGGGGGGGGCAGAGAAACACCCTCCCCCCCCTCTGGGTGTGGGATGTCGCTCTCTTAAAATGACTTCCTGCTGGTTTGGGTCGTAGTAAACCTGTTTGGGGCCCGAACCTCTACAATAAATGTCTGTCAGAGAAACAGGACCAAAAGGCTGAAGACTGATGCTGGAATGTATGGAGGGAAAATGGGAACTGTCCAGGTAGTCACTGGTTTGTCATTTCTTAGTATTGGAAGCTGCAGGCCTTGCACTTCCTATATAATCAGATATATTTATCCTTCTCAGCTCTCTGAGGTGGTTGAAGAATAGACAGCTTGAGTCTCATAGCTAAATTTTGAGTTGTTTAGGAATCAAGAGGGCGTTCTAGATCTAAGAAGATGGTTATAATAGTGATGCAAGTTAGTATGAAAGCTAAGTCAGTTATAGAACTTTAAACTCATGGAGATGGTTAGAAGGTAGAAGGTTAAAGTCAGGGGCCAAATATGTATGAACTGGACATTGGGAAGGTATACTGGGCCATTTAACTCTCATAAATGTGGCATAGTTAATTCTGCTGTGTTTTGTATAGAATTTACTGTTATAAGAGAAAGAACCATTTGTTGGATTGAAAAGGGAAGCTGTTGGGGGGGAAGAGGGTGGAAGGGTGGGACAGGAAGGGGGAATAGGGAAGGGTTTGTGACTGAGATGTAACTCGAAGAAAAAAAATAAAGTACTTATATAAAAAATTATAATTATCAATGGCCATTGTATCAATTGTAGCCAATGAAACTGATGTATTTTGTTAAGTCTTATTCAATAAATTATGACTTTATGTTTCTGACAGCGCAATCACAACACCTAGCACGTACAAGACTGTAGTAGATTCAATCTCCAGCATGACAAAAAGACAAAATAAAAATTTGATCAGAGAAAAAAAAAACCTACTCTTAATAACAAAATTTCCAGAAAAAAAGTTGCTAAGATATTGTGGGATTATGTGGCTTTATTCCAAGTTAAAGATGCAGATATTTAGTTCAGCAGCTGAATATCTATCTACCGTTTACCCACTAAATCTTGCTGATCCAAACAGTTTGTATCATGCTGTCCTGAAATGAAAACTTTGGTATGGTTACTCATTGAAATGAATAAAGCCTACAACTGTTTTACTGTAAAAGAATCAGGAACACTCACATATATTCTATGCACTACTGTCTGTGAACTGTTTGGGTGGTGATTTCAAGTTAATGAGAAGGACCAGAAAGTAGAACAGAGAGTACAGCGCTGAGCACAAAATCATTGCTTTTGTTTAATGCACAAAAGCTTCCTCCTACACCACATTATTTTGAAATCTTCCAATAAATTCTGAATATGTTTGAAGGAATGCTACCTTCATAGAGTAGAAAACACTGGTTCCATTGGTGGAACTGAAAAAAAAGCAAAATAATACAAAATAACAAAAATTATTTCAAAATCATGGATTGAAACTTGTACAATTTTTGAAATATCATCTTATTTAAAGCAATCTACAAATGTAGTAGAGCTGCATCCATCTTGTTGCATTATTTCTTCAGAGGAAAAAAAACTGAAACGGAACTAAAAGGAGCATGTCTAGCTATTGACAGGTTGATAACAAAAATAAAACAAATTGTCTTAGTTTGGGTTTTATTGCTCTGAACAGACACAATGACCAAGGAAACTCCTGTAAAGGAAAACATTTTACTGGGTCTGGCTTACAGTTTCAGAGGTTTACTACATTATCATTGTCATGGGAAGCATGGCAGCTTTCAGGCAGAAATGGTGCTGGAGAAGGAGAGCTCTACATCTTAACACAAAGACAGAAGGAGTCTGACCCATTGGGTATGACTTGAGCATGTATATGACCTCAAACACGGTCTACACCTCCTAATAGTGCCACTCCCCATGGGTATATAGGGACCAACTACATTCAAACTAACACATAAAACAAAATGAAAAAGCAAGTAGAGATTCAGAGTCCGTGCCTCCAAATTGCAGCTTAGATCTATAATAACTAAACTAAATAAAAGTGATATGTAAAACAATGCATAGAATTGCGTAGTTCCATGCATAAAGTAGAGATCTTACAGTTAGTAATTTTTTTTTAAAAAGTCTAAAGATGCCTAATATTTAATGCAAGGGAGTTGATGGAAGAACCCCAAAAGCTATGGAACAGGATGACCATGACTTCTCTTAAAAATTCTATATATAAACCAGCCTCTTCAATATGTATTTTGCAGGCTTTTCTATCTCACTCACTGTTCATTATATGAAGCTCAAGCAAGGATGGACTTCTTTCTACTCTTCCTCTGTGAAGTTGCCTGTGTTGTTCCATTTGTTGTATGAAGTCCAAATGGGGAAAGGTTTTCAGCCTTCCCTTAACAACAGACTTTCTTCATAGGTAAATCCTGATGTAGGTTTCTGTAGTGCCTACTTCCAGACAACATTTTATTTTCTGGATCTCAGGTAAAGGGCACAGTCTATCATGGAAGAAGTTCAAGGCAGCAGTAGCTTGAAGCAGGGATGTCATAGTGGACTGACAAATACAAAGCAGAGAAAGATAAATGTATGTCACTCATTTCCCTTTCTTCATTTGGACAAGAGTCTTTTTTTTTCATTGTCTTATTTCTTTTTTTTTAATTTCTTTTTTTATTTCTTCAAGTTACATCTCAATCACAATCCCCTCCTTACTCCCCCCTCTAGTCTCACCCTTCCACCCTCTTCCCCATCAACCCCCCATCCTCTTCCCTTTTTTCTTTTTTAGTTTAAGGTATATCTTTTTCCCCCCAACAGCTCACCCTTTCAGTCCAATGAATGATTCTTTCTCTTTTTTTTTTGGTTTTTCGAGACAGGGTTTCTCTGTATAACAGCTCTGGCTGTCCTAGACTCACTTTGTAGACCAGGCTGGCCTCGAACTCACAGAGATCCGCCTACCTCTGCCTCCCAAGTGCTGGGATTAAAGGCGTGCACCAGCAACGCCCGGCTGGTTCTTTCTCTTATAACAATAAATACAATACAAAACAACAGAAATAAATAGGCCACAATTATGAGAGTTATATGGCTTAGCATACATTCCCAATGTCCAGTCCATATGTATTTGGCACCTGACCTTAACATTCTACTATCTAACCATCTCCATGAGTTTAAAGTTCTATATCTGACTCAGTTTTCATACTAGCTTGCATCACAATTTTAAAAACAACTTCTTAGATTCAGAACACCCTCTTGATTCTTAAACAACTCAAAATTTTACTATGAGACTCTAGCTGTCTATTCTTCAACCACCTCAGAGACCTGAGAGGGATAAATATATATGATTATATAGGAAGTACAGGGCCCACAGCTTTCAAAACTAAGAAATGACATACCAGTGGCTGCCTGGACAGTTCCCATTTTCTCTCCATACATTACAGCATCAATCTTCAGCTCTTTGGCCCTGTTTCTCTGACAGACACTGATTGTAGAGCAGGAATTATGAAGGATTTACCTACCCTGTCTTGGCAGAGCTAGACTGTCGACTTACTTGCTTCCAAGTTTTCTCCTTTTTGGACAGCATTCTGTCTACAGTTGAAGCAAGGGGTTTTTCTTGCCAAGAGATAGGCTTGCCACTAATTCAACCATCTCACACTTGAGATTCTTCGATGCTCATCTTCTACTTGGAGTAGAATAGGGGGTGCTGTCAGGAGCTGACATTAGACAAGAATCTTATCCACAAAATTATGCTGTCCACAGAGGACTTGTCGTCTTGCTTCAATTAATACAATAAATATAATCCCTCACAGATATGCCCTTGATATGATTCTATTCCATGCCTGCTGCTCTCCTTTAATGACATGTTCCACAGTCCTGCCATTTTCACTGCAACCTGTCCTCACCTTCACAACTTCACAGAATAGCCTTCGGGTCCTTTTTTTCAGAGGCTCTGTCTCTGGCACTTATTGCCTGGACTCAGCTGCTTTATGAAACTCTTGAGCAAGGCTCCATGGCCCCATTAATCTGTATCTGTGAAACACGAAGCAGAGAAACTATGCTTCTAAGTTCTGCTATCATCTGAGATATAGTCTGGCTGCATTAGACCACAAGTGTCTAAGCCTCTGTGCCTGCACTCTAGGGAAACACTTTGTTAGGCAATTGCTTTTATGGAGCAGGGGGGAACCTATTCAACTTAGTCTTTCCTCCTTTTGATGAATCTATGTCTTCACAAATGGAACATCTGATGGGTAGAGTTTTACCTTCATGGCATCTTTCCTACTATCTCAGTGGAGCACAGGAGGTTTCTTCTCTTCAATTGTGCTAATATGTTCAACAATTAGAGCTGCTTTCACAGAAGCAACTTGAACGCTCTCCAAAACATCACATGCATGGCTCATAGTCCCATTCCTGATAGACTCTGTTCCACTCTGATACTCATGAGCCAGGCCTCTTCTGTCCATTTGTCCCTCAGCATTGTTGTCTTCCAAACTCTAAGCAGAATAGCTCATTAAACTTTGCTTAGGATATTCAAAGGCTTTTCTGGACTTCCAAATTCTTTCCTGTGACTCCCTTAAGTCAGTTCCAAATTTCTAAGAACCATATGGTCAGATCTGTCACATCAATGTTTCCTTTTCTGGTAACAATTTCTGTGTTTGTCTCTTTTCCTTTTGCTGTATTAAAATATTCTGACCAAGGCAACTTAAGGAAGAAAGGGGTTTATTCATAGATCAAGAGTGTAAAAATCCATGATGAAAAGGTAGTGTAGGTAGCAAAAATATGAAACAGTCAAGAAGCAAAGAACCATGGATGAATGCTGTTGCTCATTTCTCTTTCTTGATTCATATAGTCTAAGATCTCATGCACCGAATAGTTCTACCTACAGATAGCTGGTATTCCAACCCCCGTTAATCCAGTCAACATAATCCTCCACGTGCATGATCACAAGCCCATTTCCCATGTGATTCTGGATTCTGTCAAGCTGATTATTAACAGTAATGATCACACTACATGACAAAGGAAAACATCAAGTAAAATGTAGCCTGAGACTCTGGACTTATCTTCTCTGAAGGCCCAATTGTGTCTGAATTAATGTGTTTTTAATATAGTTATCTTGACTTTATTTTAAGAAACTTCTTATTTAGGCTTTCCATGAATATTGTTTAAATCACAGGGAGAATATAAAAAATTGTGGCACCTTAAATATTATCAGGATATTTTTAATAAAATAATTTATATTACTATATTAATGTGTAGTTCCTGTGCATTATATGTTTTTACAAAGAAGGGTATTATCAAATTATTTAGTATTTGTAATATTTAAATCAGTGGCTATATATAAACCTAATAAAGCTATCTCCTCTCTGCTAAGGCATCCAGTTCAATTTAATATCGCTATTGACCCATTTGCTTCTAACCTCTCAAAAACAAAAACTATTCAAAATATACAAACAACAAAAACCTCTGGAACTGAGAATAAATATAGACAGTAATGTATTATCTTCTGAACACCTGTAATGCCATCATCTTCTCTGTGGCAATATCCAAGAAAATGAAAACTAATATGTACTCACAAATCCCATTTGAAAAACTCCTGGAGTATGAGTGTATGTGATGAAACTCCAATAAAATCCAAAGACATATTAATAGATTCTCTTTTTATTGTTCAGTGCATGAAGCCAAGTATATAAATTGTTCCCTGGTGCCCTATCTTCCTCACATTCCCTACGCCATCTAGTTTGAAACTTTTTTTGGATTAAAAAAAAAAAAAGTTTAACTTTATAGTACAAAACACCATGGAACCATTGACTCTTCAATTAGAGTTTATTATGCCGAAATCACAGTAGGAAATTCTTTTCACATAGGATGTACTAACATTAAAGGGGACTTGATTTCAATCTAAAGATGAAAAGGCAAAACACAACAATATGTGCGCACATAATAATAATGTGTGTGCATAATAAACCACTGTGATTTCATTGTACCCATTGTACAGCAGATATCACTATAAGATAGAATATTTATGACTCCATCTATAGTTGTGGAAATAATAAGAATAAAGTTAAGTTAAAGTTACTTATAAAAGGAAAAGTTTTGTTTTCTTTGTGCTAAAATAAATATAAAATGAGGATAATATCTGGATTTGGTAACATTCCTGTTTTGTGTCACTTCTAGTAGTTCAATACTTATTATCAATAACTATTGGAACATTTTTAAAAGTGATTCAGACAGGTGCAAACCCTTATACATGCATCACAATTACACATTTTATCACATCTCAGGCCATCAATGTTCTGGACTTAAGGACTAAAAAACACCGAAAACCTAGAAATATTTTTGTCATAAAGTTGATAGATGTAGGTAAATAAATGAGCTCTATACAGACAACAATTACAAGATAAATTTGTTTCATTGTGCCTAAGGTAAGAAGCAAAAAACTAATTTACCCACCATTATAAATGTATTTGCCCACTATCTGACACTGACATTATGCCTTTTTAGGGATGTGTGGTGGGTTGAATGATATGTTTCTCAAGGTCTCAGGCTTTTGAATATTGAAGAGGTAGTAGGTATGCAGTTGCTGCAGGAACTAATCATTGTAGGTAGACTTTCAGAGTGCAATGACTCAACACCATTAAGCATTTGCTTTCCATTTGCTGATTGTGGCTCAGGGTCAGAGCTCTCAGATGTTCCTGCAGCCACTCTTCTACACCATGATGATGATGGAGTGTTATCTCAGTGGTAAAGTAAGCCCCAAAAGAATCCTTTCTTCTGAATGTTGCTTTGGTCACTGTGCTTTATCATAATAAAAGGAAAGTAACTAATACAGGAACAGATAGGAAATTGAGCTTAGTTCCAGAGAACAGTGGGCTTGCACTGTAGTTTCTCATTAAAATAATAAAAGTTTGTATTTCTAAAACATATCTAAAATCATTGTCTAACCCAAATATTGCATAAAATGCCATCCAAGTCTTCATATTTATGAGGAACATATTAGTTTTAACTATTAAATTTTTAAGCCAAAACAAATGTCATATTAAGATTGAATGTTTAAAATATATAAATACACATATATGTATTTTTAATATTAAAGCACACACACACACACACACACACACACACAAAACAAAGGAAAATTTAAATTGAAGGACAGTAAAGACAATGTGCAATATTCTAGATGGAAGAAGAAAACACCAGAACACTGTACATTCTTTGTGTTCCCAACACTATGATGATAAATATAATTATCTAAAATGAAAAATGAAATTTAGGTCATCTAGATAATTTTGATATTTGAGTATATATGAATTATTTGATTTAATGATACTAACTGCTGACTATAAAACTAATTTCCTAGAAGAAATATAACCCAATCGTGTTTTATATTATAATTTTCATTGTTTTTATTCTTGACTAATTATAATCTCTACTCTCATAGGAATTAAGTCGAAACAAATGTAATAATAAGATTGAATGTTTAAAATATATAAATTTACAAATATATATTTTTTACATTAGAGCACACACACACATGAAACAAATGAAAATTTAAGTTGGAGGACCATAAAGACAATGTTTAAGATTCTGGATGGAAGAAGAAAGCAGCAGAAGGCTGCACATTCCTTTTGTTCTCAACACTATGATGATAAATGTAATAATTTGAAAGGGAAAATGAAATTTAGGTCATCTAGATAAATTGAATATTTGAGCATATATGTATTATCTGATTTAACCATACCAATTACTGACTATAAAACTCATTTCCTAGAAAAAATATAACTCAATCGTGATTTAAATTATAATTTTCACTTTTTTTATTCTTGACTAATTATAATCTTTAAATTTTAGCCAGGTTTAAATCTGGCTAAAATAACCGAATAGATACACTAACTTGACTTGTACTAAAACAGATAGCTCTATACTAATTTTATGTAACCAAAATTGCAGGGAAAAGCTCAAATTTCAGGAATCCCACATGATGTGGTCTTAGCTACCCAGCCAATACTGCTGCTAAGGTGCTGAGGACTGGCAAAAATTGAAAAAAAAATATTTAATTACGGAGACAGTAGGAAGAGACACAGATAAAGGTGTCTAGTAAATCCAAGATCATTGTTGTTGTATTGACATGAAATTTGGCTCTGTAAAGGAGAGCTAGGGTAGAGATGTAATGTGGAAGCATAATTAAGCACCCCTGAACTAGGTGTGGTCTGCTCTAGCATTGTCTCCCTTCAGGTTACAAAAGTTGGTTTAAGTAAGTCAAACTTGCCAGAGGGACAAGGTCTTTTTCAAGTAACGATTACTTATGTATGAGGGTACAAACTTACCTTGATCTGAAGAATGATATGTCTTGTGACAGATAAGGTAACTGCACATGTGGGACAATTACTGGGGGGCTTTAGATGCCTGTATTCATATATTTTCTGTTGCTGTGATTAAAAACAAACAAGCATTATTCCCACAAAACAAAAACAATAACGTGAAAGGAAAAAAAATCGCATTGATGTTGAAGGCTTTATTTTGGCTTACAACTCTTAAGGATTAGCATCCATGAAGGTGGGGGAGTCACAGATGACAAAAATCAGGGAAGGCATGGAATAGGGTGAGAAAGCTGACTGGTCACACGACACCTACACTCAGAAACCAAAAAAGAACAAGTCAGTCAGAAAATCACACCTCAGAGCCACTCCCCAGTGGCATTCATTGTCCAATATGGACCCACTTCCTAAAATTCTATAGCCTTCCCAAACAGCACCTCCATCTGGTGATCAAGTGTTCAAATAAATGATCTTATGGGGAATAGTTTATATTCAAACCACATCAGTTTTTTTTTTTTTTTTGTTTTTGTTTTTTTGTTTTTTTGTTTTTACAAATTTTAGATTAGGAAAATGTACAAATCTGACAGCAGTATGGCCCCCTTAGTCTTGTATCTGTTCTTTTACACATGAAGTGAGTGAGATAGGGTTTTAGTCAGTATAGATACTTCTTTAATAATCAACACATCCATGTGTAGAAATAAAGATAAGTGAGTGGTCTAAAGTAAAGGAGAATGCAAAGTGAAATCCGGAACATCGGGATTCCATTATTCTGCTAGCTAGCTTGCAAGCTTACTAACTAAAGCAACTTCCATGTGCTTGTTATAATCATAATACTTTATTTGATGAGAGGAAGCCAAAATTTATAATCCACTAAATATAAAAACCATTTTAATGATTTATCTTTTGCTTTACCTGATTCATAGATACTATGTATATGTATTTTAAAGTAAATACTTAATTTGTTGTAGTACATAACTAACCTTATGTACGTTAAAATCATAGCAATTTACATGAATTATATAAATTAATAAACAGAAGGAAAGAGTATGGAAATGCAGTACTCTTACTAATTTTTCTGGAGTTAATAAGATATTCGGTGCTCTGTGAATTTAAAAACCATTTACCAGCTCATAATACTTCAGATTTTATCTTCTTTAGAGCTGTGAAAAATGAGGTTGATGTGTAGTTTAGTGGTATAACCACATTCAAGGATCTGGGTTCAAATACCCCAACAAGAAAATGTTTCAACAAAGTCAACAAATATATTTCAGCAAGTATATTTCTATCAGTTATAATAAATGACAAAATTTTAATAATTAATCATTATTTAGTGTTACTAAAAATAAAAGCTATATTGAAGAAAAACAACTTTTACAGACATAATTATAGTGGTAAATTAAATATTAACTTACATTCATAGGGCTAGAAAGTAAAAATGAGTTCATCAGTTTAAAAACAATTTATACATTTCATTGATTTTTAACTTTTGAGAAGTCCTAAGTGGTCTTGCAGACTTAATGAACTTATTCTTAAAAGTGTTGCTATAATTCCACAACATTTCAGGCAAAAGAAATATATATTCAGTTTACATATATTCTTTCCTTTCCTTTCTATTTAGTTTTCTCTTTTAGGAAATGATATGTCCACATGGGATTGAAAATGTACAGTTCTTTAAATATAAACATTGGGTTGTCCACTGGCAAGCTTTGATTTTGATTTTGATTTTTTTTATAATTTATTTTTTATTTCAAGTTACATCTCAGTCACAATCCCTTCCCTACTCCCCCTCCTGTCCCACCCTTCCACCCTCTTCTCCCCAACAGCTCCCCCTTTCAGTCCAACAAATGGTTCTTTCTCTTATAACAGTAATACAATACAAAACAACAGAAATAAATAGGCCACAATTATGAGAGTTATATGGCTTAGCATACATTCCCAATGTCCAGTCCATATGTATTTGGCCCCTGACTTTAACATTCTACTATCTAACCATCTCCATGAGTTTAAAGTTCTATATCTCACTCAGCTTTCATACTAACTTGCATCACAATTTTAAAAATATCTTCTTAGATCCAGAACACCCTCTTGATTCCTAAACAACTCAAAATTTAACTATGAGACTCTACTATCTATTCTTCAACCACCTAAGAGACCTGAGAGGGATAAATGTATTTGATTATATAGGAAGTACAGGGCCTGCATCTTCCAAAACTAAGAAATGACATACCAGTGGCTGCCTGGACAGTTCCCATTTTCTGTCCATACATTACAACATCAATCTTCAGCCATTTGGTCCTGTTTCTCTGACAGACATTGATTGTGGAGCAGGAATTATGAATGATTTACCTACCCTGTCTTGGCAGAGCTAGGCTGTCGACTTACCTGCTACCAAGTTTTGTCCAATATAGTCTTAATTTTGAATTTATATACAATTAATATACAATGGTCAGTACCAATTAAGCCAAATATAATATTAATTTTGTACAATATACAAAAGTATAAGGGCATATTCAATAATCTGTCCTTTTTTTATCTTTCCTATACTATGACTATTTCCCATTTTTTCTCAAGTCTGTTCACTCCTACATAGGAGAGAAAGAAGGATACAGAAAAGAAAAAGAGAGAAGTCCTTCGGTCTGCTCTCCAAAACCCATTTAACAAGACCATTTAACAGCTTGCAGTCTTTTTCCCTAAATAACAAAATTTTCTGTTATCCATCAAATAACCAAAAAGGGGGGGAACACACACCCACCTTCTGGGCATGGGACATCGCTCCCTTAAAATGACTTCTTGCTGATTTGGGACATAGAAAACCTATTTGGGGCCCAAATAAAAATGGAAAAATGGTTTAAAATGTTAATAGAATCATTTGATGTTCAGTCCTTTTGTGCTCAGCTGTTTAGATGTCCTAAGAAGTTTGTAGGCAGAAGCTGATCTTCCAGGCTTTACTGAAGTTCTGGCTGGGGCAGTCTGTGGAGCTGAATGATCTTAGCGATTTTGAGTTGTTATGGTTGTAGACTTTTGAGGGAAACAGCTATTAAGGAAGTCTGCAAGGCTGGATCATCTGGGCCACTTGTCTTCTTTGGTGGCTGATTTGTTTTCTGCTGAGGTTTCCTTTGTCCAGTTGTCCCTGGATTCCTTGAATGGATGCTTTAAATCTCCTGGAAAGATAAAAACAGAGCCCTGCCCTAATCCTAACTCTGGGACAATTATTTTTTTTGGGGGGGTCATGTAATATTTCTCCTGAAGCAAATTTGGTTTTTTTGACAATATATAAAGTATTATCTTTCAATCTGGATTAAAGAAGAAATTATTTTATTATTTTGGAGTTGAACAAACCTTTAGTGTATGCATTTTGAGATCTCAAAGGACAATTTGTTTGTATTGAGCAGGCCTTTTGTAAGTAGCTTTTAGACTTAAATCCTTCCAAATCCTATGTGTCTGTCTCGGCATTCTAAGTATTGGGATCAAAGACCTGTCGTCCCCATCTGAAGGGATTAAAGATGTGCCACACCACCCCTGGATCGAAGTTTTTCTCTATTTAGAGGTTGCTTTGTATCAGGCTGACCTTGAGCTCTGAGATCTGCCTGTTTCTGTCTCTGGTGTGTTGGGATTAAGGGTGCATTCTTCTTGAATGATGGGATTAAGGGTGTGCACCATCACCACCCTGTTCCTTGTAACTCTAGAATTTATAAGACAACTAACTCTATAGTGCTCCTCCCATCTCTGATGAAGTTTAAGGCATTGTCTAACACCACACATTTCATGTATTTTACCTTAGCTCTAAGTTTTTTTGACTCTTGGAGGTTTATAAAACCAGGTTGAATGGCTATAAACTTTAATTTATTTACAGTTTTTTACACCTGTTACCTGCTTTTTTTTAATTAATAAATTTATTTTTTTTTGCTTCAGGGTACATCTCCATCATATTGTCCTCTTTCCCCCCTTCCCAGCCCCACCCTCTCATCATCTACCCCCTAATCCTTCCCTCTTGCTCCTCTGGAGTGGAGTGTCTCTACATAACAGTCCCTCGCCCCAGTTCAGAATTCATGTGAAGGCCAAGAGCCTCTTCATACACTGGGGGCCTACAAGGCAGTACGACCTGTGAAAGGTGTCTCCTTGCTAGGAAGGGAAAACTAAAACACAGACCAACAATCACACAAACCAACAAAAACAAACAACAACAAAGAAAAAAGGAAAAAAAAAGGTCTATGTCCATGTTCCCTTTGGTGTGTTGATTGTAGTACAGATATCCTGTACTATATAGCTAAGATCCTACTATCAGTGAATAGATGCCATATCCATCCTTCTGAGTCTGGGTTAGCTCACTTAGGATGAGCTTCTCTAGTTCCATCCATTTGGCTGCAAATTTCATAATTTCATTGTTTCTGATAGCTGAGTAATATTCCAATGTGTAGATGTACCCCAGTTTTTTAATCCATTCTTCAGTTGAGGGACATCTGGGTTGTGTCCAGTTCCTAGCTATTACAAATAGGGCTGTTATGAACATAACTGAAGAGACTTCCTTATGATTCCATGAGGAGTCATTTGGATGTATATCCAGAAGTGGTATGGCTGGGTCCTGAGGCAAAGCTAGTCCAAGATTTCTAAGATATCACCATACTGACTTCCATAGTGGTTGCACAAGCCTGCACACCCACCAGCAATGGAGGAGGGTTCCACTTTCTCCACACCCTGCCAGCATGTGCTGTCATTTGAGCACTTGGTCTTAGCCATTTTGACAGGTATGAGATGGAATCTCAGAGTCATCTTGAGTTGCATTTCTCTGATGATTAAGGATGTTGAGCATTTCTTCAGGTGTCACTCAGCCATGAGGGATTCCCCCTTTGTGAATTCTCTATTTAGCTCCATCCCCCATTTTTTGATATGATTATTTCGTTTCTTGGCATTTAATTTCTTGAGTTCTTTGTAGATTTCGGATATTAGCCCTCTGTCAGAAGTGGGGTTGGTGAAGATTTTCTCCCAGTCTGTAGGCTGCCGTTTTGTTCAAATGACACTGTCTTTTGCCTTACAGAAGATTTTCAGTTTCATGAGGTCCCATTTATTGATTGTTGGTCCCAGGTCCTGAGCTGTTGGTGTTATGTTCAGGAAGTTGTCACCTGTGCCAATGAGGTCAAGGGTTTTTCACACTTTTTCTTCTAGTAGAGTTAGTGTGACTGGCCTTATGTTAAGACCTTTGATCCACTTGGACTGAGGTTTTGTACAAGGTGGTAAGTATGAGTCTAATTTCATTCTTTTACAAGTGGACATCCAGTTGGACCAGCACCATTTGTTGAAGATGCTGTCCTTCTTCCATTGTGCCATTTTGGCTTCTTTGTCAAAAATTAGTTGGCCATAGGTGTGTGGGTCCATTTCTGGGTCTTCAATTCGATTCCATTGATCTACTGGTCTGTTTCTATACCAATACCATGCTGTTTTTATTATTATTGCTCTGTAGTACAGCTTGAAATCTGGGATGGTGATACTTCCAGATGTTTTGTTTTATTGTACAGGATTGATATAACTATTCTGGGTTTTTTGTTGTTTCAGATGAAATCGAGAATAGCTCTTTCCAGGTCTATAAAGTATCGTGTTGGTATTTTGATAGAAATTGCATTGAGTCTGTATATTGCTTTGGTAGGATGGCCATTTTTGTTATGTTGATCCTACCTATCCATGAGCATGGGAGGTCTTTCCATCTTCTAAAGGCCTTTTCCATTTCTTTCTTCAGGGACTTGAAGTTCTTGTTGTACAGGTGCTTTACTTGCTTGGTTAGAGTTACCCCCAGGTATTTTATGTTGTTTGTGGCTATTGTGAAGTGGGTTGTTTCCCTTATTTCTTTCTCAGTCCATTTGTTTGTTGTAAATAGAAGGGCTTCTGATTTTTTTTGAGTTAATTTTGTATCCAGCCACCTTGGTGAAGGTGTTTATCAGCCGTAAAAGTTTTCTAGTGGAATTTTTGGGGTCGCTTATGTATACTATCATATTGTGTGCAAATAGGGATAATTTGACTTCTTCGTTTCCAATTTGTGTCCCCTTCATCTCTTTTAGTTGTTTTATTACTCTAGCAAGAACTTCAAGTACTATATTGAAGAGATATGGTGAAAGTGGGCATCCTTGTCCTGTCCCTGAGTTTAGAGGAAATGCTTCAAGTTTCTCTCCATTTAAATTGATGCTGGCCACCGCCATCTTGGATCCCCTCTTGATTTTGATTTTATACAAGCTGATTGGCTCTACATACTCATGGTTTGGTGCAACCACAGATGTTAGCAACCTAGGTCATGTCATTAAATTACTTGAGCCATTGAATTTTTCTGAAGATTCAGAGTAGTTGCTGGTAGGAAGTTTGTTGCTCAATGGCTACTCAGTTCTACCTATCTGAGATATATCATCAAAGACAGTAAAATGATCATCTGAATCCTACTATCAAATTCACTTATCTGTAAACTAGGTATTTTTTGAGAAGGTATACATAATTATTTGAGTTGTTGAAATAAGCAACTTAAAAATTACATATAATCTTCCCATCATCAAAATGAGTCTTTGGGATAGGAATGAAAAAGTTACAGAAATGATACAGAAAAAAAACCTCAAAAACTACTATATGAAATAAGTATCATAAAAGTAAATTAAAGTGAATAACATAATACAAAAATAATAAAAGCTGCTTGCTACACACTGGACCTAGCTTGAGCATGTAAAACCTCAGAGCAAAACTGTAAAGGTAACTTATTCACTTGATATGATTGTTGTCTCAGAGGCTTACTGCCTCCATCTGCTAACCTAGGCTTAGTCCTGGAAGCTTCTAAACTCTGTACAATCTAATTTAGGACTGGAATGTTTTTAGCCTGAGGCTTACTGCTCACCCTTTCTATTTCTTCCTGAACTCTGGCTGGCTGGTTCAACTGCCCTGTTCTGGCTCAAACTGCTCTCCAAGCTGACTGATTCAATCGCATTCTCTTAACTTCTCATTGAATTGCTCTGTTTAGCCTCAAATGAGCTCTAGCAATTTATTTTAATCTTCTGGCTCCTTCTCATTCTCTGGCTCATTCTATCTTCATCTGTGTCTAGCTTTCTCTCTCTGCAACTTGTCTCTGTAAAACTCTCCCAGTAAAACTGCCTCTTCTCTTTGTCTCTCTCCTGTGTTGTTCTTTTGTACCTTCTCTTTCCTCTCTGTTCTCAGGAGAGTTGGGTATATCCTGTTCTATCAAATCTTTCTCCGATTCATCATTTTATCTTCCTCTTAAGTAGACATCACTTTGAAACATGGGTGTTTCTTTCTGCAAAGTAACTTTACCTAAATTGACTGGAATTGAAGGTGTGTTGTTGTATTAAAAAACTAAAATATCCCCATCTTTTGATTTTTACTAATGAAGATTTATTAGTTAGTTGCAGCATTAAAAGCCTACCAGCTTAGAAAGGCAGAGAAATTAGCCAGCTGAGAAGCCAAAAACCTTCAAAGCTCAAAGCCAAGAGCCTAAAGCTAAAAGGCTTTCTTCTTTTCCATGCTGTCTTAACTACTCTCCAGTTCAATGTCCCTCCTTTCTGTTTAATTCCTGTCAGCTGGTCTCTTGATCCACCTCTTGATATAGGATTAACTTTATTTAATCCTGTGTACAGAAAGCTCTTGGATTAAAGGTGTGTGGTATGGCTGAATGACACAATAACCACTTATTTACAATAAACAGAAAGTTATTCAGTTAAAGGTGTGCACTAGGACACATCCTCACCACAAGTTCTTGTTTACAGGTAATGGAAAGCTCTAGGATTAAATACTAAGACATGACACAGTGGAAACAAGTTTTTCAATTCACAAACTTGTGGTCCACAGTGTGATCAAATATTCTACAATAATATGGACTAAGAACATATCTACATTCCAGCTGGATCACATAAACATAGAAGATCTTTGGATGCAGTTCCTGTTGGGATCTGATTCTTTAGTGTCATTGGAGCCATTTTTATCTTCAGTCTCCATTTTAGTTATAAGATAAAATTACTCATACTTTGCCATTTTGTTACCTTGGCACTCTGAAGAGTACCCTATTACTTGAGATCAATCGAATTAAAGGTCAGTTAGAAATGCTTTGTCTAGAAACTCAAAATGATATAGGGCTGCCATACCCTTGCTTTCTCTTTGTGGTTACCTGGTTGTTACCTGGATGTTGTGTGTTTCCTATACCTGGTTACCTGATTGTTATCTTGGTTATGATTTTTCTTATAAAAAGCCTGCCTTGGAAGCAGACTGAAGTCACAGTTAGGCTCCAAGACATCAGTGATGCTGGTCATGCTGACCATGGCAAGTTTTGGGGTGTTTGTTCCATAAACCATAAATATCTGCCTGAAATAGATGACAGAATGGTTTGTGAGGCTATTCTTGAACTATAACATTTGGAGGTTCCACTGAGATTACACTCTAATATTTGGAGATCCTACTGAACTTAGATTATAGCAATCCCCTGCCAGAACGGCCATGTTGCTGAGTTAAAGTTCCTCTACACCTTCCCCCTTTCTTGATAAAAATTGTACACAGTTTAACTTTTTAGAATAGAAGCAATTATGGATCCCACAAACAGTCGAAATGTCCTTAAGATCTGTTGATGCATTGATCCTTCATAATTGCAGTCCAAATATACTGTCCTTCAGCAAATGTCCATTTCAGCATCCAGGTTTTCCAGTCTGACAGTCTGATGAATAATCTGTCCTTCAGCTGGTTTAATGGGTTGCCCCCAGGCAGGGGGCATCAGCTTTCTGCATTATCTGCTTTGCTCTCTTTCTGCATTTCTTCCTTCCTTGAATCATGTGGAAACTTCTCTTACTCAGATCAAATCTTTTCAATTTTGATGGAACCCATAGTCTTTCATCACCAGTGAAAATATAGGTAAAATATCTTCCCCAATATAACACACTCCCTAAATTCCATTCTGATGTTAGAATGTATTTAACGTATACAGGTTGATCTAATTCAGCAGTTTTTATCTACAATCCAGTGTCTTTCAGCTAATCTTATTCCCTCTTTCTGTTTATCAAGGTACAATTAGATCTTTATGACTCTACACATTAACTAGACACAAAGGCACTTACATTCCATGACTGGCTCCACTCCAACGAGCTGGGCTTTTCACCCATTTAAACAGAAACAATCAAGCCATATTACATAAGATGTCAATATACACTGTCTTCAATACCTACTTTAGTTTTCCCTAGTTGCTCTGTGCATTGCTGACAAAAAATACCAGGCTTGTTTTATTTGTTGCCAGTGTACAAGCAAACTCAATTAAGGAGTTTCCATTATTTAAAGGATTACCATGCATATCTATTGCTAATCTGAACTCTTAATCTAATGCCTATCCTTACAACACATTCTACAAATATGAGAAGGCTGAGGTCTTCTAGAGAGTTCTCCAATAATGCCTTGTATGCAACCTCTTTTTAAATCACATCATCTCCCACAGATAAGACATGTTGATATCTAGGATTACTGGTCATTGCTTGTCCAATTACATAGTCATTTGAGTTAACAACAACAGTAGTTCTAATTCATGGGTGCTGATCGAGCTCTTAAAGGTCTAAGAACTTTTTTATACTTTTCACTTGCATTTTTGAAAGATAAAATTGCAATTAATGCCTGTTTCCCATCTAGATATTCTATACCCTGTTTATTGCAGACATTAATCTATGTAAGAAGTTAGCAAAAGTATCTCTGGGGTTTTGCACAATCTTTGTGAATGGAGTAAACCTTTTCCCTTGTTCCTCCACCCTATCTCAGACTCTTTTGCTAATGCTTTTGTTTGTTTGCTTGCTTACTTTCTTGTTTGTTTGTTTCGAGACAGGGATTCTTTGTGTATCCCTGGGTGTCTTGGAGCTTGCTCGGTAGACCCAGGATGCCTTGAACTCATAGAGATCTGTCTGCCTCTGCCTCCTGAGTTCTAGGATTAAAGGCATGTGCTACTGCATCTGAATATCCTAGACTCTTAAAGCTACTAAAGTACACTGCATAGTAATAGAGTCATCAAATTGCATCTGAGGTATAAAATCAGTAAATTGATCTTCACTGCTCAATTGGTCTTTCATAATATTAAAACTTGTAGGTCTATTAAAAGTTTCCATAGATATAGTATAGGAAAGATCAAGAAAAAAGGACAGATTATTGAATATGGCCTTATAACCTTGTATATTGATACAAAATAATATTATATTTGACTAAATTGGTATTGATCATTGTACATTAATGCAAAATTAAGATTGTATTGGACTACATCGGTATTGGTTTTTATATATTGATACAAAATTAAGATTATATTTGGCCACAATGGTATTGACCCTTGTATATTGATGCAAAATTAAGGTTGTATTGGGCTACATAGGTATTGATCTTTGTATATTGATACAAAATTAAGGGTAACACTTCTTAAAGGTATTGTTCCTAGTAATGCTTAAAAATGAAATGTAAAGTTTTGACCTCTTGCTTCCAACCGTCATAAACTGTTTAGGATAATTAAGAAATGCAAACTAATAGTCACGCAAATGTGTCATTGTGTTAGTTACTATGATAGTCTATCACAGTTATTTTCTAAGCTACTCAGAAATCAAGTTGCTAAGAGACAAGCAACATTTGCTTATCTAAATACAAGAGATAGATAGGGCATCTTCAAAAACCTCAAGAGAGCTGCAGAATATGGCATTCAAAGATGTTTTCTTAACTTAAGATTTTTTGATATCCAGACATGTCAGCTCCTGACAGCACCCCCTATTCTACTCCAAGTAGAAGATGAGCATCGAAGAATCTCCAGTGTGAGATGGTTGAATTAGTGGCAAGCCTATCTCTTGTCAAGAAAAACCCCTTGCTTCAACTGTAGACAGAATACTGTCCAAAAATGAAAAATTTGGAAGCAGGTAAGTCGACAGTCTAGCACTGCCAAGACAGGGTAGGTAAGTCCTTCATAATTCCTGCTCTACAAGCAATGTCTGTCAGAGAAACAGGGCCAAAGATCTGAAGATTGATGCTGTACTGTATATAGAGAAAATGCGAACTGTCCAGGCAGCCACTGGTATGTCATTTCTTAGTTTTGGAAGCTGTGGGACCTGTACTTCCTATATAATCATATATATTTATCCCTCTCGGTCTCTAAGGTGGTTGAAGAATAGATAGCTAGAGTGTCATAGTAAAATTTTGAGTTGTTTAGGAATCAAAAGAGTGTTCTGTATCTAAGAAGATGTTTTTAAAATTGTGAGGCAAGCTAGTATGAAAGCTGAGTTAGATATAGAACTTTAAACTTATGGAGATGGTTAGATAGGAGAATGTTAGTCAGGTGCCAAATACATATGGACTGGACATTGGGAATGTATGCTAAACCATATAACTCACATAATTGTGGTCTATTTATTTCTGTTGTTTTGTATTGTATTTATAGTTATAAGAAAAAGAACCATTTGTTGGACTGAAAGGGGGAGCTGTTGGGGGGAAAAAGAAATACCTTGAACTAAAAAAAAAAAAGGGAAGAGGATGGGGCGTTGAGGGGGTGGAGGGTGGAAGGGTGGGACTGGAGGGGAGAGTAGGGAGGGGATTGTGATTGAGATGTAACTTGAAGAAATAAAAAATAAATTATTTAAAAAAAAAGTTTCCATAATTGCAGCTCCTTCTTACCAGCCTGTCAGCCACTGTAAACTGAGAACCAGCTTTCAATGTAGCTATGGCTAAATATTTACAGTCTTGAGGGATAAACCTTTTTTGGGTACCCCAGGTGTTTAACATTTGTCTCACTTAGGGTGAGTGTATTCCGTTAGTTGTTATTGATTCTTTAAATGGCTTAAGGTTTTCTATTTTAAGAGGATTTCAGACTAGTAGTTCATTTTGTGAATTATACTATTTTCTGACATTTGTTCCAGGGTTACTGGAGAATTCAGTGGTTGTGGTTGCCTTTCCTCAGTTTCATAAATAACTGGCACTGTAGGTTCAATGGGCTGTCTATTGTGATCCTTAATTTTATTAGGTACCACAGGGTCACAATTAAGTACTGCCGCCTGTTCTCCTACATCCTCTGTCTTTTTTCTCTCAAGTTTTGTAATATCATAGCTAATTTTTTTTGTTATACAGCTCTTTTTTCAACCTTTTTTGAGCATAAATATATAAAGATTCCAATTGAAAGTAGGGAGGCGTTAACTCTGGTAGTCACAATTACAAGTACTCCAATGGCCTTTTCTTTTTTTTTTTTTTTCTTTTCTTTTTTTTTTTTTTTTTGAGACAGTGTTTCTCTGTGTAGCCCTGGCTGTTCTGAACTCACTTTGTAGATCATATTGGCCTTGAAATCCCACAGATTCACCCTGCCTCTACCTCCCGAGTGCTGGGATTATAGGCGTGCGCCACCATACCTGGCTTCCAATGGCTTTTTCAAGTAATGTTTCTATCTTCTCAGCTCCTATCCTTGGTGCCAAAGGGCCTGAAATGGAGCTTCCCCCTTTTTATTGCAGGAAAATCCTATCCATATAATTAAAATTGTCTTTTGGGGTGGCCTACTGTGGTTTGCTCTCTCAGAGGCTCCTGCATCCTTTCTTGCTCTGCACTGAAGGCTCCTGTCTTCATAATCTCTTGAGTCTCTCTGGGCATCCATCTGAACTCAAATAAATAATGCTTCCTCTGGAGATAACTCCAGGTGAATTTCTCCTCTGTGCCTTCTGTCCTATGTTTCCTGTCCTCTGCACCAGTGTTGCAAACTCATCTGCATTCTGTGACCATAAAGAAATATTTGGGCCTTTCACAGTTATTAGCCTGTGTACAGCTTCTCTTTTGCCATGAATTGGGGGAAGATGAAGAGTAAGGCAAGAAATAAGGGGTGAATTGTTTCAAGGCAGCTCCTGGCAAAAGAAGATGATCTAGTTAGAAATAGCATATAAAAAAAACTAGCAATATTTTCTTAACATCTTCAAAACAAAACAACATCAGTAATAGCAAAACAAATAAAAGACAAAACAATACTGAGAGATGTCTCATAAATTGGCAGATTTTTCTTCACATATTTTCTCTGGTGTCTCTGAGTATTTTTGTAAGATACTAATTTTTGAATCAGTAAACTTTGTCTAGTCCATTTGTTTCCATATTTGGATGGGCCTAATCTAATCAATTGTAGATATCCATAGAACCAAATGATTGAACCAATAGAATTTTCTACCTCATTGCATGAACTGCATCCTTGGTATTTCCAACCTTCAGACTGATGCTCAATACCAGTACTTCTCGTCCTAGAAATGACAGTTTCAGTCAGGAATTAGCACCACCAGCTTTTCTGGGCTCATGACTGGGATTGGAAATATATATATGTGCTCTCCTGATTCTCCAGCTTGCTAACACTAGATCTGAGTAGCTTTCAATTTCCTTGATCACAAGAACCAATACTTTACAATAAGTCCTTTTATAATTATTTTCTATTCTTTTGTCTACACACATGCATAAATGTACATATATTAATATGTATATATATGTATATACATACTTCATACATGTTAAATATATTCCCGAATTTGAGTAAGTAGCAAAACGACATAAAATAATAAGTAATTATTATAAGTTATTGTTGAGGGAAGGTCTAATATCATTGCTTCTGATAGGTTGAATTGAATGCTGAAATCTGGTTACCGCCCCTTCAGAGGCATTCTCTTGATTGCTTAATAAAAGTTGCTTATGGCCAATTAGCTGGGCAGAAAGAGTATAGGAAGGCAGGACTTCCTGAGATTAGAACAGGAATCCTGGGCACACACACAGAGATTCTTTTTCCACTGGGAGACACAGAAGGAGACAGATGTCTGGAGAATGCTGGAAGGTAATTGCAGGCACATGATGGTTTGGAATTAGGTGATCCGAGTTAACTTAGAGTAGCTAATTGAGAGTCTGCCCAGCTAAGGGCTAAACATTAACACATTAAAAGGTCTTGGTGTGTTTAATTATTGGGGAAAAGACTGCTGCAGCTTATAGGCTGTCAGTCCAAGAAGTCCCCGGCCATTGGAATTCCAGACTCCCAGAATCCCTTCAGGCCCAGGCAAAGCTACCGCCAAACTGCTCATAATTCTACTGATCTGATATAACAACTTATATTAATTAACAGAGTTTAGGTTACAGGTAGTGTAGGTCACCCTTGGTCCTGGGGCTCTTTCTCCAGGATAAGTTAGGCAACCTGTTAAGGCACGCGGGCCAGGTCTCCTGCTCCTCTGCCAAGCCACCAGTTGCTCCACCAGCCTAATCTTACAGTTTATACTGACTAATAACTACAATAATTAATTTGCAGTTTCAAGTTATTTTTCAATTCAAAGACATTTTAGATCTATCCTGTTAAATGCATTAATTTTCATGTCATTCATTTCATGTTATTTTTAATATTTTATAAGTAGAAATGTTAAAGAGGGCTCACTGTGGCTTCCATTTAGAGATCACTGACCTTTGCTTTCAATATGTAACTACGAAATAATGTTACCAAATTTTGATGTCAAGGTGAGTATTTTTTTCTCCTGTTGTAATTATGAAATGCACAAGACTATTAAACTTCAACTGGTTATCAAAATATAGTTTCCTAGCTAGACATAGAATTGGAAGACAGACTTAAACATACATTCTGTAATCTGCTGCAAACCAGGATTTACAGATACATGGTCAAATAAATGAATAAGACCTTAAAGAGATCAAAATTTCTTGTCTTTTCTGGAAAAACGTAGAGATCTATGGGAATTTGACAAGCATTTCTTCATTCTCCTTGTGGCACTTTCTTGTCTTCATAATTGAAATTCTAGGCTGTCATTGTGTTTTATGAATATTAATTATCCTATAGACAGGATTATAATGAAGTTGGAAGTTGTCTGGGTTTCACTATGGCAGCCATCTTTGATCTAGTAAATTTTAATTAGGCCACCCAAACAGGAACTTCTGAATTATGGGCAGCTATTTTCAAAAGTAAATTAGATTATACAGTGTAGAAATTATAGTACCAAAAATGGTACTATCATAATAGGAATAGTTTAGTCTGGGGAATATTCCATACTACAAAGGAAATTTTCACATAGACAATACTTTCATAGCATTCTCTCACCAAAGATTATTCTTGAGTAAGTGACAAAGGAACATTACTTTAGTATGGAACATTAATTACCTATTCTTTCAAAAGCAAAACCTTGATTATTGTACAAACATACAGCTTTTATCAAATCATTAATTATCTGTTAACATAGAGGGCAAAAAATGGAGGTAAAAAATAAAAACCAGTGAAAATAAGAAAGAATTTTCAAATATGATTTATGCTGCAAACCTACAAACTTAAAGATTACCTAGAGTTATCTAAATGGGATTAAGCTAATCACATGGCCATTTAAAATCAGATATTCTTCTCCAGCTGTAAGGAGGATAAAAACATGAGCAAAATCAGCTAAAAGCTAAGTTTGAAGGAAAATTTTCACTAGTGAATGTTGATGCCATAAAGTTGAGAGAAGCCTTGAATTGATAGCAGGAAAAGAAGTAGGGAACTCGGTCTCATAAACACAAAGAAGTACATTACTTTAACTAATGAGTGGTGAATCTGGAAGGGGTTTGCAAGGTTCCCATAAGCAGTGAATTCCTGGCTGATATTTTGATTTCAGACTGAGAGCTAAACAGAGGAACCACTTGATCAGTAATAGACTCCTGACACATGAAAGTAGTGAAATATTAATTTTGTCTTGTACTAACTTGCTAAATTATTACAGAACACTTCCATTCTATGCTCCCACTTTGACATAGAGATTTTATTTGTATGGTTTGCAATCTTTTTCATACATGTTGGTGACTCATCATCAAATTATGATGCAAAATGAGTATTGTCTGATTTGCACATTTAAATGTCTAAATGCTCTAAAAAGTGCAGAAAAGGGCCAGTGTCCCTGAAGAGCTGCTGATGTGGTATGCTATTAGCTTATTTGAGTACAGAGAGATTGGGTTAGAAGAGCTTCAGTTATTTATCTTAGAAAAAATGCTTTTCTGAATTCAGTGATAGGGCTATTTACAGGAAGCATTAACATATTTCATGTTCACAAATGGCAGACTCCAGTTACTTGATACTGCATATCTTCTAGCTTTCTACTTCTATAAACAGTTTGGGAAATTGAGTTTTGAAGACACTGTCAAATAAGGGGAAATTTAGAGAGTGTTCAGAGGCTAAGAATTAGGATGCAAAACATTTAAAAACACCAAATATAGTGTTTTTAATTTAACTTGTCAATTATAATAATAAATTCAGTTAATAATATACTACAAACATTAAATAACAAATGTAACAAGCAATTGGAAAGACTATTTCAGTTCAATTCCAGGATAGATCATTGTGTCATTAGGCATTAAAGTACAATATTCTACCCAGGATTAAGGAAATGATACAACAGGGTAAGTTCACATTCAGAAGCACTTTGACTTTTGGCCTGTGTCATAATCCAGTGTGGGTTTGAAGAGGAGTTAGTATAGCATTTGGTATCCAGACTTTCAGTTTACATACCAGAATCTTGAGCAAGAGTCATAAAACTGAAAGACTAGGTAAGATGAGCATTCTTTGCACTAGCATTTCAGTGGCTACACCTCTGCAAAAGTGTAGTTGTAAATATAGGTTATCTCTGTTTTTAGATAGAAAGAGGGCATCATAATTCTATATCAGAGATTTATTGCCAATCACAGAATTTTTAATGATGCACTATTGCAAGTAGCTTGTTTACAAAACTTAATATGTTTACAAAACTTAGTAACAATAAAAAATGCAATATAAAACAACTAACAGAGACATGTAATAACAATGAGTCCCAAATAATCCAAGTTATCAATTGAAATTTTGTGTTCCAGCATCTTTACTTAATATTATTTTAATTTAGTTCTAATCAGGTCTAATTCCTAACAAAAAACCTCAGGGAATAAACTGCACAAAACCCAAATCATCCAGAGAGATTTGGTTTTTTTCCAAGACCATTTACTAAATAGACACAGGGTTATTCTCTCATTTTCATGTGACCCCTCTCTGAACATCCTGTTGGAATTGTATAATCCTTCTTTCTCAGATAACTCTTAATTTTACATTCAAAGTCATAATTTTAATCTATAAATTTAAAATAATGTATGCATAAGGTTAATTCTAAATAAGTAAATTCATATTGAAATGAAGGGATTTAGTAAACATTTAGTTAAAGAAAAAACAATGAATTTGAAACAGGATGGAGTAGGTATATGGGAGGGTTTTCAGGGAGCAAAGGGAAGGGGTAAATGGCATAATTATACTATAATAAAAAATAAATGTCGGCCCAGAGAAGAGACCAGCAGCACGGAGCAGAGACCCAGGACCCAGAGCAGAGGCCAGCGCGCAGAGCACAGACCCAGGGCACAGAGCAGAGGCCAATGGAGTGGGGTAGAGACCAGGACCCAGAGCAGAGGTCAGCCTTGTGGAGCAGAAGCCAGCATGGAGCCCAGTGAGGAAAAGAGGCTGGTGCAGAGCCAGCCGCGGAGTGGGCATAGAGCCACTCAAATACCAACTAGTAGCTCCAGACCCCAGACAGGGTTACTCACCAGCCTACAGAGCACCCAGCTTCCATGCTGGCACTCCAAACAGAAGAACTGGGGATCACCAAGATTTACCACCAGCAGAGTGGCAATCTGAGAGGTGTAAGCATATCAGGGCTTACCCAGAAAGGTGTTGGACATACAGGTCCCTCTACTGGATATAAAACCACGTGGAAGAACATTGTGAGTAGACAGGGCTGAGGGTTGCTCTTTATGTGGTCCTGCAGGTCTGATCAATGCAGGGCCTTGGAAGGCAGCCCCAACTGCTAGACAGAGGTACCCCCAGGCTCCCTGAGTGTCCAGCATTCACATGGTCATTCCAATACCCTAAAGAGGACCAGGAGTGCCACTGAAGCAGTAAGATCATAGTGGGCTGAAAGGCTGGTGGTCAAGTTATAAGGCTGAGGAACTCCACTGAGCCCAAGCCCAGCAGATGGGTTGTGGTGTTCACAGTGGAGCCAGTGTACCTTGCCCCTTCTCCGTTTCATATTTTGAAACTGTCTTGAGCATCTACAGCTCCTGCACGGGAGCAGCGAGTTCTCGGCCTTTGTTCACTGCCCAAGTGATACAGACTACAAGGTCTTACTGCTTAGGGCCAAGAGGCACAGAGGTGCACTGGGGACCACCTAGAAGAAGCCACCTGGGAGGACCGTGACCACACACCTGACCCTCCAATCAGTCATCCAAGCGGCAGGAGATCTTTGGCTCTAGCCTACAATCCATGGTCCCCCAAGCCCAACCAACATCACTAGGAATATCTGCTAGATCCAAAGATCCTGCAGACTGGAATAACTCACCCCACCCAATCTCCAACCTGAGTCCCCAATTGGGGCACAATGAGAAGAAGTGAACTTTGGGGGGGGGGTCCACTGAGACCCAGCCCCTATCTCAAGACCTCACCTAGCCTGTGTTAAGCTATAGACCACCAAGATTATATGGACTCTACACCAAAGCTCCCTCCTTGACACCAGGTCCAGAAGACATCAGGAAAAATCAGCTTAGAGCAACCAGATTGCTAAAGGTCATCGAGAGAACAAAACTGACAAAAATCAGGGAAATATGACTCCAACAAAATTCAGCTAGGTTAACACAGCACGCCCTGAACATCCCACCACAGATGAAACACATGAAAATTATGACAGATCTATACTTAGGAAAATGATAGAGTCCTAACAAGAAGAAATCACATCCCTGAAAGAATATAAAGAATACTCAATTTTACAAATGAAAGCAATGGAGAATGCCATTGGAGACCTCCAAGCCAACATAGCCCAACTTGAATGGGAAATAAACAAGGCAATGAAAGATTTAAAAGCTTTGAAAGATTTGCAGACATAGACAAGCAAATTGGAGCAGGAATCATATAAAACAAACAAAAATTTTCAAGACTTGAAATTAGAAGTAGAAGAAATAAAGAAACACAAGAAGAGACAATCCTGGAAGTGGAAAGTCAAAGGACGAGAACAGGAACTACAGACATGAATATCAAAAATAGGATACAAGACATAGAAGACAGGATCTGAGGCATGGAAGATTTGATTACAGAAATCAATACAGCATCCAAAGAAAATGAGAAATCTAAAAAAAGTTCTCACCCACAACATCCAAGAAATCAAGGACTCAATGAAAAGATGGAACCTAAGAATTATTGGCATAGAGGAAAGAGAAGACTCCCAACTCCAAGATCCAAAAAACATCTTCAACAAATCATGAAAGAAAACTTCCCAAACCTAATGAAAGAGATGCCAATAAAATTCCAAGAGGCATACAGAACACTAAACAGAATAGACCAGAAAAGAAAATTCTCTCACTACTGTTGGGGTAGTGTTAAGCATTCTAAATGTTAATTAATTGGTCCTGTTTTCTGTCTGTTACTTACATTGACTCTGATTGGTTAAATAAAATGCTGAGGCCTGAGATTGGGCAAAGACAGAGAAAGGTGGGACTTCCTGAGATTAGAACAGGAAGCCTGTGCTTTAGACAGAGAATTAATTCATTCCAGCCAGGAGAAGCAGGATGAGCTAGCTTAGTTGGGCCAAGATTGCTCAACTTAGGCCAAGGCTTGTGAAAATCCATGTGGTTTCTGTGTGCTTACTTATAATGGTGGGTTAAGGCCTCACACTGCCGAACCAATTCATATAACATAAATACTGGTTAAACAATTTAATTAGCCATATATTTTTTAACACATCACATAATAATTGAAACTCCAAAAGTACAGAACAAAGAAACAATATTAAAAGCTGTAGGAGAAAAAGGTTAAGTAACGTAAAATGACAGACCCACCCATCAGAATTACACCTGACTTCTCCTCAGAAACTTTAAAAGCTAGAAGGGCCTGGGCAGATGTCTTACAAGCCTCAAGGGAACTTAGGTGCTTGGACAGACTACTCTACCCAGAAAAACCTTCTATCAACATAGACAGAGAAAACAAGATATTCCATGCCAAAACCAAATTTAAACACTATCTACCCACAAATCCAGCCCTACAGAAAATCCTAGAAGGACAATAACAACCCAGAGAAGATAACTACACCAAAGAAAACAGAGGAACCAAAGATCTTCCTACAGCTAAACCAAAAGAAACACACAGCGACCACCTACATCAAAATAACAGGAAGTAACATTATTTGGTCATCAATATCCATCAACATCGATGGACTCAACTCCCCAGTAAAAAGCACAGGCTCACAGAATGGATCCATAATGTAGCATTTTGCTTCATACAAGAAATGCATCTCACTAACATAGATAGATGATACCTCAGAGTAAACAGGTGGGAAAAGGTTTTCCAAGCAAATGGGCCCATGAAGCAAGCTGGAGTAGCCATCCTTATATCAAATAAAATAGGCTTTCAAATGAAGTTAATCAAAAAACATAGATAAGGGCACTACATACTTCTTAAAGGAAAAAATTCATCAAAATGACATCTCAATACTGAATATCTATGCCCCAAATACAAGGAAACTCACATTTGTAAAAGAAACTCTTTTAAAGCTTAAACCACACATTAGTAGTAAGAGACTTCAATACCCCACTCACAATAATGGACATGTGAGAGAGAAACCAAACAGAGAAATTATGAGTCTAATAGAAGTCATGAACCAAATGGACCTAACAGATATCTACAGAACGTTTTACCGAAACACAAAAGAATACACCTTCTTTTCAGCACCTCATGGAACCTTCTCCAAAAATGACCATATAGTCAGACACAAAGCAAGCCTCAATAGATACAAGAAAACTGAAATAACCCTTGTATCTTATCAGACCACCATGGAATACAGCTGGTCTTCAACAACAACAGAAATAACAGAAAGCCTGCCAATTCATGGAAACTGAACAACTCACTAGTGAATGACTACTTGGTCAGGGAAGAAATAAAGAAGGAAATCAAAGACTTCTTAAAATTCAATGAAAATGAAGGCAAAACATACCCAAAATCTATGGGACATAATGAAAGCAGTGCTATGAGGAAAATTCAAAGCACCAAGTGCCTTCAGAAAGAAAATGGTGACAGCTCATATTAGCAAATTAACAGCAGAACTGGAAGTTATGGAGAAAAAAAAATAAGCAATCAATCCCAGGAGGAGCAGAAGGCAGGAAATCAAACTTAGGGCAGAAATTAACAACTTAGAAACAAAAAGAACCATACAAAGAATCATGAAACCAAAAGTTGATTCTTTGAGAAAATCAACAGAATAGACAAACCCTTAGCCAAATTAACTAAAAGGCAGATGGAAAAACCCAAATCAACAAAATCAGAAATGAAAAGGGAGAAATAACACTAGACATTGAGGAAATACAGAGAATCTTTAGGTCCTACTTTAAAAACCTGTACTCCACCAAATTTGAAAACATAAGTGAAATAGACAACTTTCTTGATAGATTCCAACCACCAAAGTTAAATCAAGATCAGGTTAACAGATTAAACAGTCCTATAACCACTGAAGGGAGAGAAACAGTCATTAAAATTCTCCTAAACAATATGTTCTGTCATTCGAGTTTTTGATATTAGCAATTCTGACAGGTGTGAGATGACCCCATGATTGCTCACCAAACCACAAGGATGTTTCTTCATCTATGTCATTGCAGCCTTATTTGTAATAGCTAGAAACTGGAAACAACCCAGATGTCCCTCAACTGATTAATGGATCAAAACATTGTGGTACATTTACACAATGGAATACTACTCAGCTATCAGAAACAAGCAAATCATGCAATTCGCAGCCAAATGGATGGAACTAGAAAAGCTCAACCTGAGTGAGCTAACCCACACACAGAAAGATGCACATGGCATCTGCTCACTTACAATTGGATTTTAGCTATATAGTACAGGATAACTATCCTACAACCAATACACCAAAAGGATCAGGAACATAAACTTGGTTACCTATTAATGGGACAATTTCCCCTAGGGGTGCTACCATGTAGGCCTCCAGTGCAAGAGGAAGCTCTTAGCCCCTGTATGACTGTTATGCTGAGAGGGGCTAATATGTAGGGACACTCTGTATCAGAGGAGTGGGATGGGTGGGAGAGGGAGGAGACAGTGGGAGGGTGGAACCAGGAGAGGTGGAAAGAGGGTACTATGATGGAAATGTAACTTGAAGTAATAAATAAACTTTAAAAACAAACAAACACCTTGCACAAAACTTAAGTCCAAGTGGATCAAAGACCTTAACATAAGGCTGGTCACACTAAATCTACTAGAAGAGAAAGTGGGAAAAACACTCAAACTGATTGGCACAGGTGACACCTTCCTGAACAGAACACCAACAGCTCAGGACCTAAGACCAAAAATAATAAATGGGACCTCAGGAAACTGATAAGCTTCTGTAAGGCAAAGGACACTGTCATTCGAATAAAATGGCAGCCTACAGATTGGGAAACGATCTTCACCAACCCCACATATGACACAGGGCTAATACCTAAAATTTACAAAGAACTCAAGAAATTAAATGCCAACAAATCAAATAATCCAATCAAAAAATGGGGGACAGAGCTAGACAGAGAATTCACAAAGGAAGAATCCCTAATGGCTGAGAGACCCTAGAAGAAATGATTAGCATCTTTAGTCAACAGAGAAATGCAACTCAAGAGGACTCTGAGATTCCATCTCACACCTGTCAGAATGGCTAAGATCAAAAGCTCAAATGACAGCACATACTGGTGAAGTTGTTGAGAAAGAAGAACACTCCTGCATTGCTAGTGGGAGTGCAAGCTTGTACAACCACTGTGGAAATCAGTCTGGCTATATCTTAGAAAACTTGGAATAGCTCTACCTCAAGACCCAGCCATACCACTTCTGAATATTCATCCAAATGATTCCTCACCAGACCACAAGGACGTTTCCTCATCTGTGTTCAAAGTAGGCTTATTTGTAATAGCCAGAAACTGGAAACAACTCAGATGTCCCTCAATCTTAGAATG
This sequence comes from Lophiomys imhausi, assembly GCA_907164525.1. NCBI lineage: Eukaryota > Metazoa > Chordata > Mammalia > Rodentia > Muridae > Lophiomys > Lophiomys imhausi. Next base: position 11,707,086 of record CAJQZJ010032464.1, read on the forward strand.
GATTTTTGAAAAGCTGTGGTACATCTACACAATGGAATACTACTCAGCTATCAGAAACAAGCAAATCATGTAATTTGCAGACAAATGGATGGAACTAGAGAAGCTCATCCTGAGTGAGCTAACCCAGGCTCAGAAGGATGTGCATGGCATATATTCACTTATAATTGGATTTTAGCCATATAGTACAGGATAGCTATACTACAACCAATGCACCAAAGGGAACAGGAACATACACTTTTTTTCTTGGCAATGAGACACTTTGCCCTAGTGGTGTTGCCTTGTAGGACCCCAGTGTATGAGGATGCTCTTGTCCCTCATGTGACTGCTGATCTGGGACAGGGGACTGATATGTAGGGACACTCCATTCCAGAGTAGTGGGATAAAAGGGATAGGGGGTAGATGGTGGGAGGGAATGACTGGGAGGAGTGGAAAGAGGGTACTATGAAAGTAATAAATAAACATTAAAAACACAATAAATAAATATATTTCAATAAAAAAATAGCATATGGATTATTAATGTTTGATATTTTTGCAAAGTGCTCTTTTTGAACTCCCTTGGAAGCAATTAGTTTTATATGTTCAAGGAATACCTCTGTACTTCTCCTGCCCAGAGTTTCCATTTTTACCATTAATCTACTCCATCTACTTTTGTATATGTTGCCAAGTGCTGGACTAGACCAGACTGTTTGCTTTCTTTGAAGAACATTGGTGTATTAATTATAGTTATAATCTTTTCTATGTCTGAGTCATGCAAAAGACTGATCTGTAATATAGCAGTTCTAGCTGATCTTATCCATCATATCTGTACTTCAGCTGTGACAGTCACACGGTATTCCTTCACATGTGAAGACAGCAGTAGAGAAAGGAAATTTGCCAATAGCACTTCAAAAGCTCTTTCACAAGAACTCTGTGCTGAGAGCTCTTTGGATGTGGTGGGATGGTTTTATTCTTCTCCTTAATTTGTGGCAAGAAAATTATACCCTACATGTCAAATGTTGCTTGCAAAAGTCACCTCTATTTCTAATCCCCCTTTCTCCTCATGGGGCTTTCTCTCTTCTCTTTTCAGTTATAGAGAAATGGCACTTTTTTTCCTTGGCAATGTAGCATGTGAGGCTTTAATTCATCTGCTCCTTCATTTTCCGGAGCCTTTTGTATATGTACTAGAAAGGCCATTTTACCATTCCACCTGGTTTTCTCAACATCCTTAAGGTAAATCTCCTGGACAAGCCATTTCAACATTCCACCTGGTTGTCATGACATAGCATCTACAAGTGACATCTCTTAAAACTTTACAATGTAAAACTCTGAGAAATATAACTTCCCAAGGTTTTCTAAAATCAAGATACCAAATTTTTTTTAACATCTTAGCAATGACTGCAGAAACATTCATTATGGAATTTTTTTTCACTGTGAAGGAGAAAATAAATGAATTCTACATTGTGAAGCCTTTGATTTTCTCTCCTGAGTCTCACAATGGACAACTTCTCCTGAGTTGCTGTCATTGCCTGTGGATTGCAATTTGCCACATTGCAAGGTGCATCGGGGTTCTGAGAGGCCTGTGCTTTCCCATGCTGTTTTGAGAATATGGGCTCTCAACTGTCAGCCGAGGGTGTGTCAGATGAGGTCAGAGCACACAGCACTGAAAACTATGTGGTTACTTACATCCTAAAGCAATCTGCAATGTGTTTAGAAAGCCTTTGGAAGGATGTGACCAGCCTTTAAATAAAATAAAAGATGGGTTAGGGAGAGTTTTCTAGGACATAATATTAGTTCTCTTGAAACTAATGTATTTACTTATTGCATAGAATCTGGGTTGCTGAGTGAGAACCCTTTGCTGTGTCATCAGGACCTATCATATTCCCAATGCCTTCTAATAAGAGTCATTAATCATGAAAACCTAGGATTCCTTGGGTCTCATGATCTAACTAACAATATCCTGCCACCACTCCTGGCAGTTGATCCTACATTAAAACTCTTTTTTAGTAATTTATTTTTATTTCTTCAATTTACATCTCAATCACAATCCCCTCCCTACTCTCCCTTCCTGTCCCACCCTTCCACATTCTTCCCCCTCAACCCCCCCATCCTCTACACTTTTTTTTAGTTTAAGGTATATCTTCCCCCCCCCAATAGTTCCCCCTTTCAGTCCAACAAATGGTTCTTTCTCTTATAACAATAAATACAATACAAAACAACAGAAATAAATAGGCCACAATTATGAGAGTTATATGGCTTAGCATACATTCCCAATGTCCAGTCCATATGTATTTGGCACCTGACTTTAACATTCTACTATCTAACTATCTCCATGAGTTTAAAATTCTATATCTAACTCAGCTTTCATACTAGCTTGCCTCATAATTTTAAAAACATCTTCTTAGATACAGAACACTCTCTTGATTCCTAAACAACTCAAAATTTTACTATGAGACTCTAGCTATCTATTCTTCAACCACCTTAGAGACCTGAGAGGGATAAATATATATGATTATATAGGAAGTACAGGGCCCGCAGCTTCCAAAACTAAGAAATGACATACCAGTGGCTGCCTGGACAGTTCCCATTTTCTCTATATACAGTACAGCATCAATCTTCAGCTCTTTGGCCCCGTTTCTCTGACAGACATTGCTTGTAGAGCAGGAATTATGAAGGACTTACCTACCCTGTCTTGGCAGAGCTAGGCTGTCGACTTACCTGCTTCCAAATTTTTCCTTTTTGGACAGTATTCTGTCTACAGTTGAAGCAAGGGGTTTTTCTTGCCAAGAGATAGGCTTGCCACTAATTCAACCATCTCACACTGGAGATTCTTCGATGCTCATCTTCTACTTGGAGTAGAATGGGGGTGCTATCAGGAGCTGACATGTCTGGATATCAAAAAATCTTAAGTTAAGAAAACATCTTTGAATGCCATATTCTGCAGCTCTCTTGAGGTTTTTGAAGATGCCCTATCTATCTCTTGTATTTAGATAAGCAAATGTTGCTTGTCTCTTAGCAACTTGATTTCTGAGTAGCTTAGAAAATAACTGTGATAGACTGTCATAGTAACTAACAAATGACACACTTGCATGACTATTAGTTTGCATTTCTTAACTATCCTAAACAGTTTATGAAGGTTGGTAGCAAAAGGCCAAAACTTCACATTTCATTTTTAAGCATTACTAGGCACAATACCTTTAAGAAGCATTACCCTTAATTTTGTATCAATATACGAAGATCAATACCAATGTGGCCAAATATAATCTTAATTTTGTATCAGTATACAAAGATCAATACCTATGTAGCCCAATACAAACTTAATTTTGCATCAATATACAAGGGTCAATACCATTGTGGCCAAATATAATCTTAATTTTGTATTAATATACAAAGATCAATACTCATATTGTCCAACACAATCTTAATTTTGCATTAATATGCAATGATCAATACCAATTTAGCCAAATATAATATTAATTTTGTATCAATACAAAGGTATAAGGGCATATTCAATAATCTGTCCTTTTTTTCTTGTTCTTTCCTGTACTATGTCTATGTCCCATTTTTTCTCAAGTCTATTCACTCCTACATAGGAGAGAAAGAAGGATACAGAAAAGAAAAAGAGAGAAGTCCCTGGGTCTAACCTCCTAAAACTTTTAGGAGCACAGATTCACTAGTTCTCTGAACTTTTTCCATATGGAGGTCCAATTTAAGTTTTTGAAACACTGAAACTGCTCATACCAAACAAGAAAAACAGCATCAAGCCTGTCTAACTCCCCCTCAGTGAAATATCACTAAAAGATGTAGAATATGTTCCATGTACATATTTTTAAATGATTGCTTATTATAAAATTTACAAGGTATGACTGCAGCAAGATAAAAAAGATCAAGTTGCCAATTCTCTAAAGAAAACCACCCTTCTATATTGGCAAATGATGGTTGCTAAGGGAGGAGGAGGCAATTATTTATGGGAGTGATGGCCACTGGTGGTCTATGCCATAGTGATTTTACCCATAGCCATGCACATTTTGGAAGCATTTATTGAAATCAGTGGGATGTGGAATAAATAAAAGGACATGAACAGGTAAGCATGACATATGGGAGTGGCGTTGGAGGGAGGAAATAGAGATAAATGTGATCAATGTGATCCTACAGGAAATAGAGATAAATGTGATCAATGTGATCCTACAACTATACGAAGCTTTTAAATAATGAAATACAGAATACATATCTTCTAAATGCTGCTTTTGGGTGTGCAATAACTTTCAAATAGCCCTAATTAACTTTAAAACTAAATGGCTATAACTCCAAGTAGTGCCCTTGATTGGTATGGTATCTTCAAAAAGTCCTGATTCTGGAACAAGGAGCAAGGCCATGCTTAGCAGCCAGGGAAGTTGTGCAGCTAAGCTGTGATATAAAGAGTAACCAAAATAATTACATGTTTCAAAACTTCCAGAAGAATACCAGGAAGAACAATGGAGGCAACAAAACAAATTCCAGGGTCAGTCCTTTGATGGATCAAGGGTAGGGAAAAGATTAATAATTATCTACTAATAAGGAAGAAATCAAAATTGTGAAGGAAAGAAAGAAGAGGTAGCACATTGGAGGGATAATAAAAGGGTGAGAGAGGGAAAACATATATTTTCTTGTTTTATGTTAGTTTTCTCTTCTTTTTTTTCTTCTCTCCCTTCTCTCCCTCCTTCTTTCCTTCCCCTCTTCCCTTCTTTTCCTCTTTCCTCTCTTTCATAAAATTTCACTCTGTAGCACAGGCGACCTAAAGGTCAACTCCTCCTCACTTAGCCTCTTGAGTTCTAGGACTGCAGTGTGTGTCACTAAGTGTTACCTGTCAGTTTTCTTTCTTAAAACCACAACAAATGAGATTTTTACTGACAAACAGTAGAAGTTGAACAACAAAAGTCGCTGAAGCAGAGGCGAAGAACAGAGAGACAGGTGCACTGGGAGAGGCACTTTGTAAAATGGGAACAATTTTACAAACCTTATAATAACACACAACTTTCCAGAAAGAAACAATGCACTTTAACAGACATATTTGTCACATTTTAATTACTCAAATTTGCTACTATAGTCTTTTGATTGCTTAGGGGCTTGATGAAAGGTTTATGTTAGAGAGCACCAAATAAAATTGAACGTTTTAACATTCAAGGAAAGGATTTAATATTAACGAGTTTAAACTACTTAGTAGGTCAATCCCAAAATTCGTTATTTCTCTTTTATAATGAGGCAGTGAGCACAGGAGAGATGGTGGCCTAGTTAAGGCAAATTGGAATAAATGAACAATTATGGTTAAATTAGCATATGTTTGGGGACTTGTATTAGGTGATAGAATTAGGAAATAGTGCTTGGCAAGGAAAGGATCAGTTGCCTTATAATAATACCTTTGCACCCGGCTAGAGGAAAGGATAATTAGACAGTGTGCCTAAATACTGATCTGCCTGAGGCCAAGCACAGAAAAACACATCTTAACTTAGTGTGCAATTAGAATATGTGATGCACACAACAATTATATATCAAAAAAAGTAATTACTAATTGGAACACTTACTGATCATTATACTGACAGACATTCAGTAGAGTGTTTTATAAATATTAACTTATACATATACACATGCGAATATTGATATTACTATAAATTCAAATAACACAAACTAAGAAAGAAAAAACTGGATTTCCTTCAAAGCTAAGATCTGTAAGTGGCAGAATTTGTTGTCAAAATGAATGTTAATACCCTCTAAAAGTCAAAATGCACACAACCAGTGTTGTTAAAAGCATATAATTATTCAAACTTCAATAGAATGTTTCATAATAAGGCAAAGCAGGTAAAGAGTTGATTGCTTAATTGGTTCAAGAAAATAAATTTCCCAGTTTGCATTATCTTCAGGGAAGACTTTAGGGGCTGGAAGAGGCAAACAATGCAAGAGGTTTCAAGGACAGATGTGAAAAGTAAAGCCAGGTTTAATGTTCTAACGAGGAAAGATGAGCCGTGATGAAACACCACCGAGATAAACAAGAGAAGCATCCAGGAGGCAGCAGGACCAATATGGCTCTGGCAAAGTGAGTGAGGCCCAGTGTGTTTATGCTGGAGCACACGGTTTTGTATGAAGCCTAAATACGAGAAAGAAAAGGGAAATCAAAGGAAGACATTAATACAAGCAATGAAAGGTCAAGCCAAAAGACAAGGAGCAGGAAGGCAACTATAGATGGAATCCATGTTTCTGCCTAAGAATAGGACACATAAGTTAGAGAATGGGTACCAGGAATCCACAGTCGGAGAGCTGACGGTAAAATAGAAAAAGGCAGACAAAGTCACAGCATCATTGGTCGAGAAGTTCTGGAAGGCTTATCTTGTAACTCAAATAGCATTGCCACAAAGATGTCAAAGAAATGTGCTTTATGGCTTTCTGAGAAAGGAAGAAAACCCAATGTCAGTTCGAGAAAACAATCATATGAAAAATATAAAATCATGGGAAAATGATCCACTTCTGGGATCTTCCTCGTGCTTAATAAATGGAAATACACATAAACACAGAACATGTTATTTCTAAAAATATATTTTCTCTCATACAATACATCCCAACTACAGCCTCTGATCCCTCCTTTCCTCCCAGGTCCCCAGCTCCCTCCGTGCTCCACCCCCTGCCTAGATCCACAGCTCCTCCATTTCTTTTCAGAAAAGAACAAACCTCCTAGTAATATATAATGAACACAGAATAATGAGGTGTAATAAACCCTCATATCAATGCTGGACTAGGCAAGCCAGTAGGAGAAAAAGGACCCCACACGCAGGCAAAACATTCAGAGTTACCCCTACTGCCACTCCTAGGAGCCCCACAAAAACCCCAAACTAAATAACCACAGCATGTAAACAGAGCACCTAGTGCAGACATATGCAGGCTCTGTGAGCTCCTATGAGATTATATATTTTCTGACTATATGAATATATTTCAACATATGTTGAAATACATTGATTTCATGATATGGCTTTAAGGAATAGGTGCATTTACATCATCCAGAATTGGTATATTTTCTCATTCTGCATTTTATTCCCTGAAGATAAAATGAAATTTCTTAGTGTAGGTAATTTTTACACAACCTTGTAAGTACAAAGATTGAGGAAGTGATTTGGAGTACAAATATTAAAAAGAAAAGTACTAAAGTATCCAAGGAGAAGAATATATTGAATTAAATGTAATATTTCAAGTGGATGATTTTATCCTTGTTAATAATATACTTTTGTGTTTTCAAAAGCATCCTGTATTTATTACTAAATATTTTTCACAAGAGTTGAGATCACCAGGTGTGATGTGTCACTCCACAAACCATGGAATCTTGCAAGTTACTTTATAGATCCCTGAATGCTACCTGGAATGTTTTGTCAATATTTTGTGGTGAGCATGTCCTCCGTGAATTATCATTTAGTGGTGGGAACTATGTGCCCCATTGTTCAATTTACAGAAAAGCAACTTTCCAGCAGGCATTCAGCATTAAGAATAAGTTGTTGCCTGATTAATTTGACAAGAGATCAATTCTACCAAAGTCTATACCAATGAATAAAATATTAGACAGATATCTAATCCTGATTTCCCAAAGCTTCTCAATTTTCAAATATTAGCTAAGATATTTAAATTATTTGAAGTGAAGGAACTTTGAATTTTATGTATATAATGTGAACTTGTCTTTAAATTTTTAAAACAATAAACTCTTACAAAATATTTTAATTAACTCTATTGAATTTTATGACTAAAAATTAATCCATTTTTTATAATTTATTTTTATTTCTTCAAGTTACATCTCAATCACAATCCCCTCCCTACTCCCCCCTCCTGCCCCATCCTTCCACCCTCTTCCCCCTCAACCCCCCCATCCTCTACCCTTTTTTTTCTTTAGTTTAAGGTATATCTTCCCCCCCCAACAGCTCCCCCTTTCAGTCCAACAAATGGTTCTTTCTCTTATAACAATAAATACAATACATTTTTAAAATTGTGCATTTTTTCTGTATGTAATTATCTACAATTTAAACTAAATTTATTTACATCTCATAAATGGAAATAAGATGATTCAACATCCAAGTCACACTAAAAAGACTTAGTAGGTTGAATTAATTTCAATATATTTATGTATGTGTATTAAATAATAATTAAAGAACACGTTCATTAGTGTGAAAGTTAGTGAGTAGAAGGACATGGGAAGAATTGGATGAGGGGCATAGGAGGGACTGAGGGAGGAAAGGGAGTGTCAAATGATATAATTATAATTTTAAAATATGATAAAAAAGAAAAAATGGTAAATGACAGCCCAAAATAGTAAAAATAGTTCACAAATACTACATGTTTTAGCTTTTTATGACACAAAAATATTTTCAACTTCATAGTTATGAGTCTACTATGACACAAACTTGAGTGAACACAGTTTTCTTTTTTCACAATGTCAGAATATATTGCCTAGGGCCCTGGTGTGCTTTCTCAGGTCTCTGCAGTGTTGGTTGTGCCATCTTTCTTTCTTTCTTTATTATTATTATTTTGGTTTTTCAAGACAGGGTTTCTCTGTGTAGCTTTGGCTGTCCTGGACTCACTTTGTAGGCCAGGCTGGCCTTGAACTCAGAGAGATCCACTTACCTCTGCCTTCTGAGTGCTGGGATTAAAGGCATGAACCACTACCACCACCACCCCCCGGCCATCTTTCTTAATAGACACTGCTATAAAAAATAAAATAAAATCTCTTATTTTAATTCAGTTATACTTTCCACAGGGTTCTAGTTCAAATCTAACAGAGAACTTAGATAAGTGTAATTTGTCACTTGCTATGACATTAGTGTACCTTGTTCATCAGGCAAATTTCTGTGAGATTTGGTCTCCTTATTTCACTGTTTGGTAAGTGCAGTAAATCAAAAGAAAAGTATCTGTGTATGGTGATCAACTATGTAATTCATGAAATCATATTTTAATATCCTCTTTAGCTTAAATAAAAAATTTAAGAAACAAATTTAAGTTCCATGCTTTCAAAATGAGAATTACTAAAAGTATGCATTTGATGTCTGTAGAATGTTGTTCATATTGGCACGAATTTTATATATACGTAAACGTATGAACGCTTGGGCTTATACTTGTACTTAAAATTTCTAGCCATATTTACAACCATATAATAGGTGATTGCATCTTGAGAAGTGTTTGAGAAATTTAGAAGAAAGAGAATTATTGCATCTTGATTTCATAATATTTTTAATATTTTGAACTTTTAGTATTGTCATGAACATATATTATCTTTTATCTTTAAAAAGAATTTGAGTAACTGCAATAAAATCAGTATCTTTAAAGGATTTGACCTTATTTTCCCTGCCCAGATAAGTATACCAGATGATATTATAAAAATTAATAATGTCCTCAAGGATTCCTACAAGGAAGCAACATAGAAAAGGCAACTTAGATTATAAATACAAAACAATATTATAAGCAGAACATTAACCAGGGCTTAATTTCCTTGTTTTAAAAAATGGAGTCGGTAAAAGTGGTTACTATAAATTTTTAATTCTGTGTAATGCTTTCTACAAATGCAATTGTGATAAGCATTCTTACCATAAATAAAATGAAAGCAATTCCAAATACTGGAGTGGTGAGACCTTGCTCAGAGTCTACTTGCCACCCTGAGTCTGTTTCCCTCACTAACTCGTTTTTTTCCTTTATTTTTTTATTTCTTCAAGTTACATCTCAATCGCAGTCCCTTCCCTATTCCCCCTCCAGTCCCACCCTTCCACCCTCAAACCCCATCCTCTTCCCTTTTATTTTTCTTTTAAGTTTAAGGTATATCTTATTTCCCCCTACAGTTTCCCCTTCCAGTCCAACAAATGGCTCTTTCTCTTATAATAACAAATACAATACAATACAACAGAGGTAATTAGGCCACAGTTATGAGGGTTATATGGCTTAACGTATATTCCCAATGACCAGTCCATATGTATTTGGTACCTGACTTTAACATTCTACTATCTAAACATCTCCATGAGTTTAAAGGTCTATATCTGACTCAACATTCATACTAACTTGCAACACAATTTTAAAAGTATCTTCTTAGATCTATAACACTCTCTTGACTCCTAAACAACTCAAAATTAAATTATGAGACTCTAGAGACTCTAACTCTTGTGTCTGAAATATCTGAAAGGATATTTGGTCTCTTTGAAACAGCTATTTGTCTCTAATTTTTTTTTTCAACCTTAAAAAAAAAAACCTCTGTTATTTGTTTGTTGTTTGGGGTGCTTTCTCTTTAGCCCCGTTATGTACAATATCAAAATATTTGCACATTGCTAGCAATTTTAACTACTATAGAGTATTAGACCTAATTGTGTGTAAATCAGGACTATAAATTATTTTTTTAAAAGGAGATGTGTGATTAATATTAAAGTGTCATCCTCACCTCACCAGGTGCTACTTTTCTCCTCCTAACTCGCTTCACAGAATGAAGTATTCACAAGAAGAAGGAAGCAAAGATTTATGCCAAATCCCAATTAATACTACAGCAGTAATGAGAGGAAAAACTTTCCTACCACCAAGTGTTGGCATGAACAAAAAGGAAGGTACCTGAAAACTGTCCTCTCTCCCACTTCATTAAAATACAGTGCCATTTAGAATGTCAGGTAACACGCAGTCATCATCATAACTTTATAGATAAATTGGTTATAGATAATAGGGCAAAGAAAAAATATGATTCTTGATATCTCACGCATTTTCCATGATGTGTTGTTATTCCATATCCTACACACAAGCAGAATTAAGATGCATAGTATTTTCTATTTATATAAATCATCCATGAATATTTTAATATCTTGGGAACAGTGTGTATGGTATGTGTGTGTGTGCAGGCATGCCCAAACGAACAATCCCCAGATTTTTCATGTGATAGAATGTGGTCATAGTGAAAGACAGACACCTAATGATAGCTTTTTTCCTTGCACTTGTTTTTTTTTTTCCTTTTTCTTATCATAATGTTTATTTTTTACATCAACTTACATCTCCATCATAGTGCCCTTTATCCACCCCTCCCAGTTTCACCCTCCCACCCTCTCCTCCCTCTCCCCCCCATCCCACTCCTCTGATGTGGAGTGTCCCTACATATCAGCCCCTCTCAGTTCAACAGTCATATGAGGGCTAAGAGCTTCCTCTTGCACTGGGGGCCTACATGGTAGCACCCTATATTGACAGAGTTCATGTTAGGCCAGCCTCATCTTTTCTGGTATGAATGGCATATAATAGTGATACAATAACTTTTTAAATGGTTGTCATGTAATATTTCATGAAGTCAACCTAAGCTCGGTAGTGAAGAGCTCTACAGTTCAGGGTGCTGAGAAGGATTTGAGTCCAGTATTACTTGAAGGGATAAATTAGGTCTGTGAAATACCTGTCTGCTATGTCAGTATATGAGAATGCCTATGGGGTGCCAGAACTGAGATTATGCAGAGGTTTCTCAACCCTAAAGCGCCCCAACTCACAGGGCAGCTCACCTTTTTAGAATTCCAGGCTACAGGATTTTAGGGATTCATGCGAAGATGATAGAAGACCTTTCATAAAGTTGGACTGTTTTGACAACTTTCCATTATTTATCTAAATTGGCTGCAACTTTCTTTGGATAATGGCACTTTCAGTGGGTAGGATCAGCAGCAGCTCTTCTAGTTGGCTGGGATTTCTCCTTCACACCCACTCTTGCAAAGTGGAGCCCCCTTCCCAGCTATGAAACTCGCTCAGCAGAAGTCTTTGTATGCTGTTTCTCTTACTAGACTATTATCCTAGGTCTCTAATTTTATATTTTTGCTATTCTCATAGATTATTATTAGTTTTTCTTAGGTAATTCACCTAAAAAATGCAACAATATGAGTGTCACAATGATCCTTTTTTGTGCAATATGTGACTACTGGACATCATACTTCATCCATTTGATTCTTCCTCATGAAACTTTCTGTTCACAAGACATCTGGTTCAGCTTTAGGTTGGAGTTGTATTATGGTATTATTACAATATACATTATTTTATATTGAGAATTTTATATTATTTAAATATAAAAACTTGTTCTTTACATTTCTTATTAACAGAGTACTGAGATAATTGAAGAAATTTTCTGTATTATACAAAAGAGAACTTGAAGATGTGCACGAATAAGTAGAGGGAGTTGAAAAATGTCATATATGCCTGTTTATGTATTGATTGCATTACTATATTACAACGTAATTTTTTACATATTTTCAAATGATTATCCATACTTTAAGGATTATTGCATATTGCATACTCACTAGATTTGAATGGAATTTACTGTTTTATCTTAGGAAATGTTCTTCAAGATCAATGTGGAAGAAATATTTAAGGTGTTATAAACAAATATTATAAGACCATACATTGTAGCTTTTATGCATGTGGAATTATTTTATCCAGTTCAGTTCATCTTAATTCTTCATTTTGGTATGGATAAAAAAAGATACAAAATTTAAATAAGCAAGTACAAAAGGTATAATAATACTTGGAACATAATATACTGCCTCTAATATTGCAATATTAATTCAGTGAACTCCAAATATTTTCTACACATTATCTATATATATTTAGATATTTAAAAATACACAAATATATAAATAGATAGATATGTATATATAATAGGCACACAAACACATATATAATGTGCATGAAGAAAATTTAACATGTTCAACCTATAAGGTAACTGTCACTACATCCATCAGGGAGTACAGCTGAGTTTGTAATTAAGCAGCTACACTCCCACTGACAGGTCTACAGCCATGTAGCACTCATCTGCCGAAGACCAGAAGACCGAGATTCAAACTGAAAGACACCTTTAAATACACCTACTTTGTACAAATCCAATCTCTCCTCTTGGCAAATGCAAATCATAAAATGTGTTCTGAGAAAACTCCAGTAATACCTATTCCTTGTCAAATAGTATGCAAAAGGATATAAGGGAAAGTTGGTTTTTATGGGATAAACTCATTTTTCTTATTAAGAGTCAGGATTTTATAAAAATTGATTCACAGCATTGTAGAGAATGGCAGTCAAATAAAAAAAGAATGTACACTCTTATAATAATAAAAATCATGCCTGGTGATATATGCTAATAGTATTAAGACTACACAGTGTTCCTTGATTTCAGCATGCTTCTGCATAGATTACTTGATGTGACAGTCTAGATAACCAGATGTATCTATCTAGATTTCTATCTACAGATCCAGAAGTATAGTAGGTGACAAAAAGAATAACTCTTCTGTCCCTTCCTGAGCATCTATTTTATCTCACCCATGGGATCTGACACTTTATTTAAATTATTTAGAATTATTTTGTTCCCTCACAAAAATATCTAGCTATATTTTTAGCTCAGAAAAAGAAAACAAAAATCAATCCTGTCATTCACACTTAAAGAAAATTTAAAGTCTATTTTGAAAATGAGCAGACATCTTAAACAGCTCTTGGCTGCTAAGACCAATTAAAAATGCAGTCCTTCCAATCTCATTTACTTATGTATTTTTTGCAACAATGATTGTGTTGGAACTATTACAATAGAGATTAATATGCTGACAGCTTTTCCATGGGAATTGGCTGCTTTTTGCAGGTCTTATTTCTTTTTGTATTGCATTTTTCTGGAAGTAAAGAAAATAACATTCCTGTACAGAATGGATTCATACACAAGAAAACAGAATTTTATACTTATTCCAATAGAAAAATGGACTCTTGCAATCATACTATTAGTTAACATAACAGTCATCAAGTAAATGTTTCTGTAATTATTCATCCAACATTTTCCATACAAAGTTCATCCAGGATAAATAATTTGCTTTAACCTCTGTATTTTGAGACAGGATTTAACATAATGTTAGGCAATTCCTCTGTTACAGGTGAATTAAGTTCTCAGTCTTTTATTTGTTTCCAGTTAATTACAATTTTTAATAATTTTTATTTTTGAAATTAAAGTATAATTATATTATTTTCCCCATACTTTTCATACTCCTTTCCATGAAGCTCACTTGCACTCTTTCTAAATCTAAGGCTTCTATTTCTTTACTTATTGATACATGTATATATCTATATGTATACACACATATATAAATACCATATATGTATATATATACACACACAATATGCTCAATTTATATGTTACATATATATGTTAAATATATGCTACATATGTTATGTGTGTGTATGTGTGTTTGTGTGTGTGTGTGTGTGTGTGTGTGTGTGTGTGTGTGTGTGTGTGTGAGAGAGAGAGAGATCAGGACTGAGTACTTGGTATTGGATAGCCAATTGCGGGGGCTTTTCTTGGAGAATATTCCTCCTAATTTAAAATTTCCTAGTTTCTTGTGATTCTTTGAGGTTGAAATCCAATTAATTTTACTCATGCCGTATTAGTATATCTGTTGTTGTTGTCCCTGTTCAGGTCTTATTTAGGCAACATAAGGAGACAGAATCTTGCTTGTAGTTCAATCTGCCCTTGAACTCTTGATTATTCTACCTCAGCCACCTCAATGCTGGGATTAAAGGATTATGTCCTCAAGACTGGCTGGCTACTCACCAAGTTTCTTTTGATTGAAAGTTCCAAAATGGCTTGCGCATTATTTTGTTGCCATTGTTTGTTCTGGAAGAGGAGGAGAAAAAGAAGCAATAAGCTATGGTGACAGTGGGAATACAATATATCCAAATAAGTCATCTGACCGCATCAGTGCTTTTCTGTGATTGGTTGCTTCCATGACTTCTAGGCAAGGATCCTGTTATACTGATTGTGAAGAACTATAGAGAATTCTTGAGTCTCTGACCTAATGAAATAAAACAACAACAAAAAAATTCTTGCTGTGCCATTGTCTACCACTTAAAATCTTACCTATCAATGCCACCACCCCGCTTTTTTAAACCTGCCTTTTATATCATGAAGTTTCTTGGATTTTTGTCTGCTTAATTTCATATATATAAATATGAAATTATATATATATATATATCTTCTTTTCTAATTGCCATTCTGATATTGGTCAAGGGTCTTTCTCTTGTGTCCATGGATGGTTGGGCATCAACACAGTAAGTACTTGATTTTTACCCTTTCATGTTAACTGATGTGTTTACCCTCACTTCTCTACTGTTCAGCTCAAAGTACGTTCTGATACCTTTTCCTATTATTTATCACTGTTTTTTGTTGAACCCTTCACATAGTTTACTTCACTCTAATTTGTATTCACTTGGTTATAATAATAATTCACATTCACTTGGTTAAGATTGAAGAATAAGAAAGAATTCTATGTCATACTTAACATCTCTCACTCGCTTAAATGCAAGCAAATGCCAATGTGTCCCAGGAAACCAGACTAATAGTCAGATTTTCTTTCACATAACTCGTAATCTTTGACTTTCTTTCATAGGTAGAGTAGGACAGGTGGGATTAAACTCAGACAAAGGGATTCACCTCTTTGCCAAGGGGCTTTAAGACTTTTTCTATGGACAGAAATTCATGGGAGAGAGATGTAGAAATGCTAGATATAGAAGTCTGATTGACAATGGGATAAATAAATGTCTCTCCCTAGATAAGGTTTCCAAAGGCAAATGCCAGGACTTAGAACAGACACAGCTGGCCTCTATGAGCAGGTGCCGAGGGTGACCAGACAGCTCTTTCAACAGAACTACAATGCTATGATCATTCTTTAAGTCTGATATGAAGAGAGAAACCTATTATCTTCTTAACACCCCTGCCCCCAATCATCACCAGAGAATTTGCTAACAGTCTATAGCTGATCCTGAAAAAAAAAAAATCACAGGTAGGATTTTGGCTTGGAGCCAGACTCTGCAACAACTTGTAATTTTTGTTGAAAGCCAGACATGTTATTTTCAGCAATAGGAACTGAGCTAAATAGGCCTTTAGTGTGGCAGTTTGTGTTAATCTGGCTGGCAGTCTGGCTGTGTTTAGTGTTTTCATTATCTGCAGGTACCTATGTATTGAGACTTTTCTAGTGCTCTTGTCTCTGTCTGCACTCTTGACTCCCTGCTCCCCTTCATACATACACAGGATTGTATCTTGCAGCTCTTTCAGCTGCAGCAGATACACTGGAATGCTCTAGCTGTGATAATCAATCTCATATCCAGTCTGTGAATGCCACGTATACATGTCTTCAGTGCTACAACTTCTTTTTCCCTTCTCTCTTTCAGAAGAAACAGAAAGGTTAAAGGCTACAAGACACTAGATTGGGAAAAAGTTTTTCCCCAGCCACAACAGAGTCTGGCAAGTTATTTTGTGTATATTGAAATCAATCCCTTCTTCCTGAGAATGCATTTGGTATACTTTTTAATGATTATGTTTCTCTTACAGTTGAGGTAGGCGAGTATGAAGAATATCTTAATAAATTCAGACTCCACTTGGTTGGAGCTATACACACATCCCTGTTCTGACAATGCACTTGACAACTTGGGTCACAACACATGCTACATACATATCCCACTTCAAACAATGGAGTGAGTTGCTCTTTCTTAACAACCTTTTGATGATGCACCCATATTTATTCAAATGCATTGTGGCATGCATCTGATAACTCTAATCAATGGACTGACCAGTCCTGAAAAGGTTTTGCATTCATGTGCAATAATAAGACAAGTTGTGCCCTCTGAACAAACTTTTAAGAAAAATGAATCTAAGAACAATTTTGTGTCTATGCAGAATTGGACATGATTATGATTAAAATCATCCGTTTCATGGGAAGGGACATGTGTAATGAACAAAAATTTATATACTCTCTCCCTCCTGCCAATCAAAACAAAGAACAAGCCTTGTTATGCTTACAAATTAAACCCCTATTAATCTTATATCCTATGAAAAGGAAGCCTGAAATAATAACCATGCTTCTTGAATGTTTTCTCATTTGTGTGGCCAGTTGTCACTTTTGACAGTACATTCTGGTTTATAATATCACCTAACTTTTGAATTAAGATCCTTTGCTACTTTTGCAATTTGTGAGTGTTTTTATTTCAATCCCTTGAATAGAGGGCTGAGACCCTGGAAGCACCTGACATAGATGCAGACCACTGGTAATATTCTTGCAAAAGACACAAAAGAACATTGAATTTTTGCTGTGTGATCCTGGCTATTTTCTTAAAGATGAAATCATTGAAAATATAGACCTTCCACCACAAACTGTGGCTTTGAGTATTTTCTCATACATACTAATTCACAGCCTCCAGTGACTCACCACAGCTGCATTTATGTATGTCAACAATATTATCGCTGCAAAGGCTTCTACTTCTGGTGACACACATGAGTTCTGACTCCCATGATTGCATATATTTCTAAAACTAAGTTTAGCTTGTCCCTTGCAACTTTAGTCCTGTGATGCATACATGAAAATCATTCATGTTTAATGTGTTATGTTTCTTTGTAACATAAATCTGAAACTAAAAGCCTAACACATTCTCTTCTTCTCCTGTCTTAAAGGGTAAACATGATGCCATTCATATAAGAAAAACAAAACTAATATAAGAAAAACAAAGTTAGACTTATGAACTCTACTTATTTTGGAATTGAAGTTGAAAGGTGTTTCTGAAAAACTACAGAATGAACATTTGCCATAAACTGTGGCCTCCTGGCAATTTGAAACATTCGTACAACAGAAAAGGGGGCTTCTCTCTCATATTTATGGTAATATTTACAGTCTTACCTTTATTTCTTTTAGTAGGAGCATAAATAGCACCCTGCCTAATATTTGATTCATATTGGAATTAGGATTTACCATTGTTGTTCTTTAGTCCCACAAGCAATCCCTGTAGCTCGCTATGTTCTACCTCATGAAATATTCCCTTAAGTACAATTGAGGATTCTTAATAACTCAACTGAACTTGGCAAGTCAAGTCAGGATGGAAATTGAGTTAGGTATAGAACTTTAAACTCATTGAAATAGATAGATAATAGAATATTCTTATTAGTTGCCAAATACATATGGACTGGACATTGGGAGTATATGCTATTATGCTACACCTTATAATTTTCATAATTGTTTCTGAATTGTCCATATTGCTTTGTATTGTATTTATTGTTATGAGACAAAGAGCCTTTTATTGGACTAAAAGGGGGAGATGTTAGGAAAAAGCACACCTTAAATAAAAAAAGAGGGAGAGAGAGAAAGAGGGAGGGAGAGAGAGAGAAAATTAAAAACCTCCAAATATGAATAATATGTATTATATACATTTGTGAAAGTGTCACAATGAATAACTATATGTTATTAATATGTACTAACAAAAATCTTTTGCATTGTTAAATCTGGCAGCTGTATCTTCCTAGGTTGGAAGAATAAACATATAATCTAAAAAAATTCTACTCTGAAATTCTAGTAATGAAATATTTTGAAGTTCTAAGATTATGTAATGCTAATCCAGCCTCTTTAGTTTAGAAGAAACAGTTGAGAATCATCCTTGCAAAGTTCTTTATGAAAAAAAACATAAGAAGAATTACATCTCAGTTGTGAAATACTTTCCAGAGACTGGATCTTCTTTGTTTCCAAAGGTATAAAGAGATGCTGGGTTACAAGGTCACAAATAAATAAAAAGACATAATAGTTGATGATAAAGCATAATTGTGCAATGTTGCAAAACAGTTCCTTTCTGAGATTCCTGCTGCCATTGAGCACCAATTTAAAATTTTAGCACATCCACTTTATTGAAGATTTCTCACTTACTGGCTTACAACCAATAACTATTTTCTAAAAGCTTTATTGATCACTGCCCCCAAGCACAATACCATGAATCATTCTCTCCAGTGGATAGAAATTGCCTAAAAGAAAGTATAACTCTGTTCAATAAATTTACATTTATTTCAGATTGTGAGGACCAATCTTATTGTAAATCATCCTGCGCATTTCATCCCTGTTTCAAACTCAACTGAAGCTTTCTTATTTCTGCTGAGGCTGGAAGAATGATTCCAGTTTCTGAATCAAAGAAGGGAAGTGCTTGGTTGTAGAGCTTGTCTCTTCCTTATTTTTAAAAATTAGGTCAAGCTTCTTCAGGGTTGAAATGAGGAAAGAAATGAACTATTTCAAAAATGACTGTCTTGAGTAAGCTGCCAACATCTCTGCTGATAATGTTGCATCCCTGACTGATACTTGCAGGGTACCATTTAGAATACCATTGGAAAATCACATTTTTGAATTGGTCATTCACTTCAGGATTCTACACAAAAGGAGAATATGTGAATGTTTAGTAGCCATCTAAAACCTTCCTGCACAACAAACATTTGATTCTTGAAGCCAATGAAAAGAACCTTTGCAATATCTAGTTTCCTGGTCTAGATTAAGTGGCACCATCACTCCTTGCTGCTCAGGTTCCCTCCGTGGGTGAGTATCCCCTCATGGCAAGTAAATTACAGTTCTAGGTCCTGGCTGCCCTCCATGATATTTGATTGACTCAGATGATTCTTTGTGTCGGAATTGTTAATGGTGAGGTCAAGAAATGCCTGCACTATACCACTCTTGACTCTCACATCTCTTTTCTTTAACTAACATAGATACAAATCAGATCACAGTTCAGGAAGCCAGGAGGGGGTGGTGAGTGGTGAAGCATTCCTACACCATCTGAAATTTGAATCTCTCAGTTCTCTTTAGTAATGATTTGGACGTTGATGTATACCAAAGAAGTGAGACCACTTCTGCAAACCCTGAAGGTCATCTGGTTATTACTAAGAGTTTAGTCTCAATCTCAGGGTTCTCCAGACATATGCAGTTCAACTTATATCTTTAATTGTAATTCAGGAAGGAAAAGAAAGAAATTTAGTGACCATGTGATTTTAAAATAATGACTTTCCCTCTAGATGTTTTATATTTTAAGAGAATATGATTCTTTAAAAATCTGCAATAAGCAGTTCTCCTAAAAACAGATTCTTCTGAAATATGATTCTCTCACAAACTCAGTGTATCTATAATTTGATCTGCCCTTCTTCATAGCAGGCATTTAACTTAATCTTCCCAATGTCCAATATGTGAGAGTCCATTTTGGAGGGGTCTGGAAACACTCAGTTTAAATTTAAAGATACATTTTCAGGGTTCTGTGAAATCTCAAAAGCCTTTCAGCAGGAATTATTCACTGGCAGATCAGCATTCCGTCATCATCTTCAGAGCATGGGATGCAAATCTGGACTCGAGTGGGTGAGAAATTCTTAGTAGTTTATGAACTGTGAAGAGATAAACCATAGGCATTTGGTCCATCAGTGGTCTGCTGAATAGAAGTGCCTAATGAAGCAGAGGCAAGTTTGGAGTTTGACCTTCCCTTCTCAGTCAGTGACCGTGTCATGCAGTCTTCATGTCTACTTTCTCTATGTATACCATATCAAATGAAGAAATCATACATCACAATAAGGCAGAAGTGACAACCAAAAATTATTCTCACTAGCCAAGATATGAAAGTCCCTAAAATGCAAGTGTACAGTTGCATACTTTAAAAAGACTGAATGAACTTCACTTAGTTAATAGACATTCATTTTAACTATATAAAATGATATACATTTTGCCTTTAAGTGTTTCATGTACTTATCAATAGTATGTTATGAATATTTAAATACTAGACTCATCTGCTATGTCTAAAATAACAGTATAATTTAAATGGTGCTGTATTTATTAGAAACACATATTATATTCATATACAATATCCCCATCAGAGAGAAGCTGATAAATCATGGATGGATCACTTTACAGAATATTGGCTCTTTACTTTTTTTTTTTAACAGTAATCAAAGTTCAATTTGTCCATTTAAAATGCTGAATTTTTAATATGCCTCTGCTCTTTATCTCCTCTTCCACATATACCACAATCCAACTCATTCATAACACCCATTATCTTCCATATGTCATAGAAAGGGAGGGGACAGAGTGAGATGCCTGTCCTCTCATTGACCTTCATGTCAAGCTCAACATAAACTCTCAGTCTTATCATTTCTAAGCATGTACACATTCCACCTGAAGCTAGTTCACTGCTACGTTGCTTTCTCTTTTTCAAGTAAATATGTGAACTTGACCTGTATTTTCTATCACAGAGAGAGCCTTTCTTATAAAAGCAATTTAAGGCAATTTAGGATGAGTTCCTGCCCAGTGAAATCCAGGTATCAAGGAGAATTGAGGAAATGTAATTCAAAATAATAGTGCTTTTACAGAGAAATATGAAGTGATTTTTATACATATTTATATATATGTATATATAAAATGTATTATCTATATTTTCCTATTTTAATGTATGCTGAGACATGTATATTAAAGTTCACTAATATTTTCTTTTAAATACGCACACCATATAGGTATATATATATTTAAGAATATTTGAAAGTAGTGTAATAAAAGGAGGGGATTGATCATGGTATCTCCTGTGCAGGGATTGTCTCTGAGTTGATCTGGTTACCTCCTTCTGGACCCTATTTTCCTAGCAGAGCTGCCTTGTCTTGTCTCAGAGGAAGAGAAGTCACTTAGTCCTGATACAATTTTACGTGCCAGAGTGGTTTAGTGCCTGGCAGGTGTCGGGTATGGGAGAAGTTGATGGGAAGGTGGGATTGGAATGAGAGGAGGGAGGGGCGTTGTGATTGGAATGTAAAATAAACAAATTAATTAATTAATGAAATAAATTAAAAGGAGGAGAGTGAAGATAGCTCTGTGTAATGAGCATGTACCAAATGTTAACCACGTTTACCACCTTAAAGATTAGTGTCATTTATGTGTGACAATAAGCCAGTGTGACAGTTTCCAGATTTTAAAAATGAAATATGATAGTGGATGACTTGACAACAAGCAGCTCTCATGGATCTAACTATATCATTTCAAAAGCTTGCTCTCCTACTTACTTTGCAAACATGTTTATTTATTGTTTGTTTGTTTGTTTGTTTATAGGTAGATGTGGTTTGTAAGCAAATTTTATCACTTTGAACATAACTTTGGTGTATAAAAGACATTCTGTTATTTATGTTAATATTATCAAACATAATGTTAAGCAATAAATATATGCTTCTGCCATGTATGTTGTAGTGAATATGTGCTAGAGAAGGAAACTATTACAGATGTTATTACTTCTAAAATGAAAAAAACTACTTTGGTATCTTCTCTGTGTGAGTGCGTGTGTTTGCTTATTTGTGTGTGTGTGTGTGTGTGTGTGTGTGTGTGTGTGTGTGTGTGTATGGATATCAGAGGACAACCTATGGGAGTCAGTTCTCTCTTTCCATTAGATAGATTCTGGAACTTGAATTTGACTTATCAGCCTGCTCAACACCCACCTTGCCCCACAAAACTATCTCAACAGACCCTTTGTTGTGTTTTTAATCTTTGTGTGTGATTCTGTGTGTGGATATTTGTGAAAATGTGAGTGCATGTGTGTCATGGAAACATGTGGTGTTCAGAACAAACTGAACCTTGATTTTCACTGTGTTTGAGAGAGAAACTCTTGAACCTCACTGCACATGTCAGCATAACTGGACCACACAATTTTGGATATTCTACTATCTTAGCTTCCCATCTTATAAAAGAGGTATTGGTATTACAGATAGTCTCTACCACATCATTGTTTCCATTGGATTGTGGATCTGAACTCAGCTCTGTACACTTCGGTGGTAACTGAAGCCATTTTTTCCATCTATCAGGTAATATTTTAAAAACTTAGAAGTTTAGATGCTCATTAATAAGTAAAATTACTCTTATTTTCTAAATTTTCACATCATAAAAATGGCTTATTTAAATGTGTAAGAAAGGGAGTGGCTCCAGAGGGCAGGGGAAGTTGAAAGGGACTGGAAGGTATAGAGGAACTGGAACTGAAATCGCCATATATTGTATAAAAAAAATCTATTTTCACCAAAAGAAAAAATATGAAAACAAATGGATTATTGCTGGATTGAAAAGACAGTAATTTCTTTTATGTTTTATGACTAAAATTACTGATGTCTACTCAATGGTTTTAAACATTCTTATATATATATATATAAAATAAAAATATATACCACTCATATATATATATATATATATGTGGTATATACAGGTGGGTTTAGTGCTTATAGAGGCCAGAGTGGGCATTAGATCCTCTGGACCTAGAGTTATAGGATATTGAAACCCAAATGGGTCTGTGGCAGTAAATAATTAAATTATTTACCAGTCTGTATATTATAGTTATTTGGTCAGTGGTGTTAATCCTCCTTCTATTATAAATGATCACACAGACACTTGATGGATTTTTTTCAAGCCTTCACCTGGATTGTGCAATCTTAGCCCATCTAAGCTAGCCCTTAATTCTATTCCTCAAATATGATCCCATATACACATAAGTCCCCTGGTCTGTTATTCTCAACACTGTGCCGATGTTTCAGGCCATGTGGAATGAGATTCTTTTCTCAAACCCATGGCCTGTGTCTTCCTTCCTTCTCCTGGCTTTTTCTTTACCCAAGATTCTCTCTGTCTGCCCCAGAAGCCCATGAACCTTTGCCTGCCTACCTTTCTTTCTGCTCCATCACAGGCCTTAGCATTTTATTAAAGCCAATCAGAAATAATGACTAGAAAGCAAGATATCACAGCATTATGTGATACACAGCAAGCAGGCCTGTGGTAGCAGGTTAACTAACATATAGAATGCATAACATCATCCCATCAGGGGTCCTCTGAAAGAAAGCCGTCTTCTTAATATTTTCAGTGAAAGTAAACATGACACAAGTGAAAAAGAAGAGATTCTATGTATAATCTCATTTCAATATGGTGACCCATATATATTTGGGACATATTCAAAACCTGATAAAAAATACATTAAACAAGAACTTTGAAAATTTTAAAAATTAAATCTAAACTTTGGTGGAGTCAGGAGTGTGTGTGTGTGTGTGTGTGTGTGTGTGTGTGTGTGTGTGTGT
>CAJQZJ010032464.1:11730949-11742867 GCA_907164525.1 Lophiomys imhausi
GTGTGTGTGTGTGTGTGTGTGTGTGTGTGTGTGTGTGTGTGTGTTTAAGCTTCCTTTTGAGAATGTATTCACGAGTGACTCTTTTATAAGAGAATCTCAGATCCTACCATAAGTAAAAACACACTACCAGGAATAAGTAAACTGTTTAAATTCCTCACCAAAAGTTCCAAGAAATGTGGCTACAGAGAATATGAGTATTTGAGCAAATTTGATTGATCACATCATCTAATCAATGTAATTATTTCATACATATCTTTAAATTCATCAACATATATAAGTATCTTTTACCTTTGCATTAATTATGAAAAGTCTCATTACATTTTTTCTTTGGCTTTTAGGCATTATAATACATTGGTTTTGTGATGAAAAGCTTAAACAGTATAGTATAGTTTAGAAAGAAAAATATTGTCCATTTATTGCATACATTTACAATGTATAGCACAGTTTGATATATGTATATATCATGCATTTATTAAATCAGCCCAATTGTTACTACTATTATTTCACATACTTAAAAGTGTGAGCTTTTGTTACATTCATTTATTTATTTTCTGTGCTTACATGCATGGTTTGTGTGTGGATATCAGAGGATAATTTGAAGAATTCACTTCATTTCTCTCCTTCCATCATGTGGGATCCCAGGATAAAGCTCAGGTCCTCAGGCGTGGCTGCGAATGTACTTACCCTCTGAGTCATTTCACCACCCCTTCACATACTCCTTCTGTAGTGAGAAAACTGGAGATTTCTGTTACTAACTTTCAAGTATAAAATGCATTATTATTAACTGTAGTCATCATGCTGTATAAGAGTTGCCTAGAATGATTGAATCTGCTAAATAAAACTGTACATTTCAAGGAGTATCATCATAATATCTTACATCTCATTTACCCACAGTATATGTTGTATCCTTCAACAAGTCCCACATTTTAAATCCACATAGCAGTTTAAAAATATTTGCCCTTATGTGTGTCAGACATTTCATTTAAGGCAGTGCCCTGAAGGTTCATTTATTTTTGTCACAAATGTTAAAATTGACCCCTAATTTTCATAAAAGCCAAATAGTTCTATTACATGTACACATACATATTCTTAATTTATTCTTTATGGACACTGTGGCTAGAGAAATATCCTACCCATCCAGGATAATCTTTCAGAGAATGTGGGAAAGCAAGCATTGCTTCAACTGATACCATGGCCTTTGAATATTTATTCCAATATGGATTACTAGATCACATGAGAGGTGACTTCTACAAGGAAATGAATGCATAAATTAAAACAACATATTTAAGATACTTATCTATTTAGAAATATAGACACCATGACAAGCAGAAATGTTTTCACTGACCTTTCTTACATAGGAATGGGTATTAAATCCAATGTCTCAGGCTTTCCATGCATACATTCTACTGTTAGACACTCCCACTCTTAAAAATTCGTTAAACTTAAAAATGCCACAAATGCTACAAAAGTAGTATATTTTAATCAATTACCTACAGAAGACACCCATTTAAGATTTCTCTTTTTTAAATTTTTTTGGCAATCATGCTTTTCAACAAACTTCAAAGGTCCACAATTCTTGCAATGTCATTTTCATGTAATAATCTTCATCAGCTTTAACCACAATATAATTGAAAAGGGTTTCCTATTATTTTAAATTGCTCATTCAATTTCATATTAGATAGTGTATTAGTTAGGTTTTCTATTGCTGTTAAGAAATACCATGACCATGGCAACTTTTATAGAGGAAAACATATAATGGCTGACTGGCTTACAGTTCAGAGGTTTAGTTCATTATTGTCATGGTGGGAAGCATGACAACATCCAGGCAGAAATGGTGCTGGAGAAGGAGCTGAGAGTTCAACATCTTTATCCATAGGCAGCAGGAAACTACCACACTGGGTGTAGTTTGAGTCTAGGAACCCTCAAAGCTCACCTCTAGAGTGACATGCTTCCTCTCACAAGGCCAAGCCTACTCCCATAAGGCCACATTTACTAATAGTGCCATTCCCTGTGGGTCAAGCATTCAAACACAGGAAACTCTTGGGGCCATAACTATTAGAACCACCATATATAGTATTTTTTATGATTTTATTTTATTTGTAATTATGTGTATATACACATGTGTGAGTATGTGCATAGAAGTGCAGGCACCTTCACACTCCAGAGGCATCCTGTACTTCTGGAACCAGAGTTACAAGCAGTTGTAAACTTGACTGAGTCCTCTGAAAAAGCAGCAAGTTTTCAACCACTGAGAAATCTCTTCAGTCACTTTCGTTAAATTATTAAGATCATTGTGGATTGGAAATAATGTCTATGCTGGACACCAAAAGTGTCCACAAATACTGAAAGTAATTTAACCAGTAGGGAAGTATAATGTGGGAGGTCAGAGAGGGAACAAACAGCAATGAAGACTGACCCTATGAAAGTATCACTGGTAAAATTCATTGCATTTATGTGTTTCTGTTGGAGCTGGGACACGTGTGTGACTGGAGATCAGAGGACAACTTATAGGGCTGGTTCTCTTTAACCATCTGATACTCTAGAAATGATATGGTATCATCAGGATTGGTAGCAAGCAACTTTATCCTCTGAACCCTTCACCAGTAATCTCTGGTAAAACACAAGACCCAGTCAGTGAGTGACTGACTATCATATTGGAGATTCCTGAGCCTACATCCATGTTTTCCTAATTCTGCCCTATTGTTGGGTTTCATGGTTCTATGAAGTGGTATGATGAGGCTACCTTACAAACTTGGAACACTCAACTTCTTAATCTTTTCTCAGTGAATTTATGTAAATAGTTATAATTTGATTGTAATGGGAGAAGTTACTCCAGAAATAGCCCAAGTCTGTAAGTAAAGGCTGTTCTTTTATGGGTTAGACAATTTTATTTACCATAAAATATTCACCCTCTAGTCATCACAAATAATGAATCTAATGTTGACTGATCAAAATCCAGAACGTGAATTAACCTCAATCATTCTCTCTTAAAATCTAGTCTTTTAAGGTAGAAACCTGTTGCCCCAATGTGCATAGGGTACAAGACTTTCTCCTGTCTTCATTGTGAGAATGGGCTCAGGATGTAAGCCCAATTCCCTGTCCTCATTGTAAGGATGGACTCTCTTTCCTTATACAATGCTCTCATGATAGCACCAGCTTCCTACTTTTTAAGAATAAGGAACACAGATGCAGAAGGACATTTTTATATTTCATGTTATTTTTGAGTTTACAAATTAAACAGACTCTTATGAATATTTTAAACGTTGTTGGTTTGTTTGTTTTTATTGATGATAATTTATCCCTGCAATCTTTTAATCTTGGCTGTGAAATGTAGTGTCTATTTTTGCATAATCATTTTCTCACTTTCCACAGACCTTAAAAACGTCATATTTTACATCTAGCTATCTGCTCTGAAGATGTTCCTTATCTGATAGATGCTCTTTGAACAAGATCTTCAATAACTCTTACTGTATCCATCCTTCAGTCCGAAAAAAAAAAGTACGCCTCCTTCACCCAAATAAACTTGGAGAATTCACACTACTCTGCATATAGCCATTTCTGTTTTATTTCTATAAGGTCATGTGTTATTCTGATTTATGGAGCAACAACCTCTTTATAGCTCTTCCCACTTTACATAGCAAACACACTTCAAACACTACTAGCATCTCCGTGGAAATAAATAATTTATCTCAAGTGATGAAAGATACATATTCTTTCTCCACCTTCCTAGACTGTGGATATGTTTCAAATTAAATTATGCAACAACAAAATTCAAGATTTGAAGCCATATTTTCTTATTCCTTCACATCGTGATCATATTTTGAAAAGGGGCAGTGTTACAAATATATTAACATAAAACGGGGCCATTAGTGAGGGCTTGAATCCATTCTGGCCAATGTCCTCTGAAGAGAACATGTGAATGAACACAAAGACACTGAGTGTAGGCAGAGTACAGACCACATAAAGAAGAAACAAAAAGGTAGCCATGCCTAACCTGAGAAGAGAGATCTTAAGAGGAATAACCACATGGGATTGGACGGATGTTTGAATGGGTAAGAGCAGTTGCTGTTCTGGCGAAGGGCCTGAGTTTGGGTCTCAATAGCCATATCGAGGGGTTCACAGACACCTGTCACTACAGTTTCAGGGGATCTGACAACTCTTCTCACCTCTAAAACTTCTGGCATTCATATAATACCAATAAATACATGCAAGCATATATACATACTCACAAAATAAAAAGTAAATGATCTGGAAAAAATTAGGAAATCAGTCCTACTGATACTTTGATTTTGGATGGCCTACCTCCATAGTCCTATCAAATTAACTTCTATTGTTTGAAGTCACTAAGATTGTGGCTTTTTTTCTTCTGGAAGCCTCAAACAAATTAATATGGTCTGGAAATAGAAAACCATTATTTACTGCCTTTACACATATATGGACACTATTGTAATTCAACCTGTAGCAGTTCTCTTGTAACCTCTGCGTGGAAAGTCCTCGTTTGAAATGCCAGTCTCAGCTGCCTTGTCATTCCTATGCTGTAGATTCAAAGGCCGTGGCAGAAGGAAATGAAGCAGCTCAAGGGTGATGTTACTGTCAGTCTTTTTCAGAATGCAACATTAGAATTTCTTACTTTTTAAGTTGATCATTCTTATGCTTGCCATAAACCCCTAATTCTAAGAACTCACACTTTCATTTCCCTTCATTTATTCACTGTTGCTGTTTCCACACACTAACACACACACACACACACACACACACACACACACACACACACACACACTTCCACAATCATCCTTCAAATCTAGAAAACTATGAAGCAAAGTTAATTTGTCACTAGGAAATAACTATAATGATACTTACCTTTGCTAATATAAAGTAATGAAATTCCTTGTAAATGGGAATGGGAATGATTTTTTTATTTTAGTATGATAATTTATTATTATTACTTGGATAAACTTGAATAACAAAGATTCATAAAGTGAATCCTTTATTAAGTTTATTAAACATCTGGGAAATAACTAAACTTCAATAATTTCAACGCATATTTTCTATTTCCTGTGGAAGAACAAATGACAATTTTATTCACAAATACATGTCAATAACAAAGCTTTTCAGACTTAGTTCACCATTCTTCCTCATGAATTCTGACTGGAATATAGGACATGGTCTCTATTTGGGATTTCCTTGACTCAGATTCATTTGATGTGTTATTTATTTATTTATTTTTTTACTTTTTCCCTCTGTTTCCTGTAGTTGTTGGCATGGCAAAATTTTCACAGGGTTTCAGAATCTTCAGTCACTCCTTTATCTTTTACTTTTAAAAAATTTTCTTACCTTTCCCTACATTTGTAACTTAAGTTTTCACTGCTAATTCTAAGTGGACCAAAAATTAAAATGCTACAACTATCTTTTCTGCAACAGTTCCTCAAGAAAATATCCAATAAATGTGTTGCTGAAGAAAGTATAGAATCATCCAGAGATAACAGTAAAATTTAACTGCTTTCTGTGGTTATTAATGAGTGAAATTTTTATCTGTCCCATTTAGGTTCCATATACTTCATTCAGTTTCTACTATAAATCTTTCTAGTGACTACAAATATCCACTCTATTTGCATAGCTGCCTGAGTAATGCAGGCTTCCTGGTTCAACATGAAGGAGAATGCAAATAGACCCATGTTTCTCACCTTGCACAAAACTTAAGTCCAAGTGAACCAAAGACCTTAACATAAAGCTAGACACCCTAAACCTAATATAAGAGAAAATGAGGAAAAGCCTCAAACTCAGTGGCACAGGTGACAACTTCCTAAACAGAAGATCAATAGCTCAGGTTCTAAGACCAACAATCAATAAATGGGATCCTATGAAACCTTATGCCTCTGTAAGGCAAAGGACACTGTCATTAGAACAAAACAGCAGCCTACAGATTCTTAACCAGCCGCACATCCGACAGAGGGCTAATATGCAAAATATATAAGGAACTCAAGAAATTAAACACCAAGAAGCCAAATAATCTGGTCAAAAATTGTGTACAAAGCTAAACAGAGAACTCACAAAAGAGAACTCTCAAATGACGGAGAGACACTTGAGGAAATGCTCAGCATCCTTAACCATCAGGGAATGCAACTCAAAATGACTCCATCTCACATCCATCGAAATGGCTAAGATCAAAATTCCATAAGACAGCACATGCTGGTGAAGATGGAGAAAGAACACTCTTCCATTGCTGGTGGTAGTGCAAACTTATACCACTATGTTGGAAATCAATCTGGTGATATCTCAGAAAAATGGGAATAGTTCTACCTCAAGACTCAGTCATTCCACCCTTGAGAATATATCCAAAAGATTCTATACCAAATCACAAGAACACTGGCTCAACTCTGTTTATACATGCTTTATTCATAATAGCTAGAAACTGGAGAAAACCCAGATGACCCTCAACAGAAGACTTAATTACAAAAAACTGATATATTTACACAATGAAGCACTACTCAGTTATCAGAAAAAAGGAAATCATGCAATTTGCAACCAAATTGATGGAACTAGAAAGCTCATTCTGAGTGAGCTAACCCAGACCCAGAAAAATAAATGTGGTATATATTCACTTATAACAGGATATTTGCCATATAATGCAGGATAACCATTTTACAGCTAGATTTAGAATATATGTGTGTGTGTGTGTGTGTGTGTGTGTGTGTGTGTGTGTGTATGTGATATCATATATACATCATATATATATGACAGGCAACTTGCTCTTCATAAATGTCCCCGAAAAAGTGGGGTGAGGGCCTATCTCTGTGATGGACTCTGTTGACTGTTGATGGAACTCCTTATCCTAGCTGGGCTGCCACGTTGGGCCCCTGTGCCAAAGGAAGTTCATAACTCTCATGTGACTAAAGAACTGAGGGAGTTGATATGTGGGGACCCCCTTAATTCAAAAAGGAGACGAGGGAGAGGGTTAAGAGGATGGGAGGGTAGGACTGGTAAGGGAGGTGGAGGGGACTAAGATCGATATATAACATGAATAAATAAATTTCAGAAAAAAATAAAATAAAATAACTAAATACAATTTAAAAAAAGAAGTACAAAAAAACTTTTAGTCAAATTTGCAAAATCTACTTTGCCAATATATTCAGATAATTAGGATATAAATATGAGAATCTTTGGGAAATAGGTATTATCATTCATTTTACTAACAGGCCATCGAGATACACAATAATATACTTAGCCTTTAGAATCTGTATTTAAAATAACTTTTATTTGAATTTGAAATCTTAAAAAAAAACATCTCCATGACCAAGTGTGTTTCCTTCATAAATTCTAAACTCCTTTGAGTAAGGACAATATTTTCCAAGCTAAATTATATAAACAAATGAGATATGCTTATAGTATTCTTGGCATAGTATTTTACACATTGTAAATATTCAAAAATCTTAAGCCACTATAAGGCTTATTGCCAATAATGATGCAAGATCAATTAATGACACCTCTTCAATGATATTACTGTCAATGGTAAAATACTCAAGCATTCAACAAAGCCATGCGATAGTTTAGATTTTCCTGAAATTTTCAGCATCAGAGTTCAACATCCTTGAAACTTCTGTTTTGATAACTCAGATATGCCATACAGCAATTTATTTGAGTTATAAACATAGCCTCCAAGTTCCTAAGTGCTATAAAGTGTCAGCCATGATAGACAACATTATGAATTTCCCAAACATTTCTCATGTTATCAGCTCAATAGCTCTTCTAAGAAAATATCATCAAAGGTAATTCTAATTCTAGTTAAGTATCTTCTAAACCTTCTGTAGGATTAGGATAACCTAATAGACTTCTGGCAATCAACTTCTTAATGGTACCTTACTTATAACCCTTTCACATTTTTATTGTATGACTCACTTTAATGAAGTCCATACATTACCACCCATGAATGTGCTCTGAAGTGCACCCTGCTATATTTACCCTTAACCATGCTGATCAATAATAAAATGTTGGAAATTAAAATAATAAACTGAATGTGAATGAACTTTGAAAAGTATTGAGAAGTCTAACAATATTAAACATAACACCATTCAGCATTCCTATATGCCATGTTAAAGCATACAGAATATGTAGAAGCACCTAATTATAACTGTCTCCCACACACATGTGCATCTACCCTGACAAGCTGTTGGTTACCCTTACTTGTAGGAAGAAACAGAGTACCCTTATGCTATTATTTATATTTTTGCCTTTAAGGAGTTTGTCTTATCATTTAAGACAGTAAAATCAAATGAAAAAAGTACTTTTTTCTTCCTTTGAGTTTAAAGTACTCTAGTACAGGGTATGTTACTTTGTTTTTGTCTTGCTGCGACCATCACCTTTACTCAAAGTTACATGTAACTGAACAGCAATAGCTGTGTTCTCTATAATATCTCCTTAAAATATATTTTCTTTCTGTTTATTTAATAGAACTTTCATAAATAAGTCTATCTTCTTTGAGAAGGCTTTTCTGATTTTGAAAATTGGTGAAAGAACTATTAATCCCATAGTGTTGTGCCCTGCCTCTGGCAGAAAACATAGTAGACCATATTATATTTCTCATACAAGATTCTCATTAGTTTAGAGATAAAATATTTGTTTAGTGATAAATTTAAGAAAAATGTTGATATGAAGAGAGATATATTTCTTTTTTTTAAATACTTTATTTTTTTTTCTTCAAGTTACATCTCAGTCACAAACCTTTCCCTATTCCCCCTTCCTATCCCACCCTTCCACCCTCTCCCCCCCCACAGCAGTTTCCCCTTTCAGTCCAACAGATGGTTCCTTCTCTTATAACAGTAAATACTATACAAAACAACAGATATAAATATGCCACATTTATGAGAGTTAAATGGCCCAGTATACCTTCCCAATGTCCAGTTTATACATATTTGGCCCCAGACTTTAACATTCTACTATCTAACCATCTCCATGAGTTTAAAGTTCTATATCTGATTCAACATTCATACTAACTTGCAACACAATTTTAAGAGTATCTTCTTAGATCTATAACACCCTCTTGATTCCTAAACAACTCAAAATTTAACTATGAGACTCTAGCTTTTTATTCTTGAACCACCTCAGAGACCTGAGAGGGATAAATATATCTCCTTATATAGGCAGTGCAGGGCCTGCAGCTTCCAAAACTAAGAAATGACATACCAGTGACTGCCTGGACAGTTCCCATTTTCTCTCCATACATTCCTGCATCAGTCTTCAGCCTTTGGGTCCTGTTTTTCTGACAGACATTTGTTGTAGAGCAGGGATTATGAAGGACTTACCTACCCTGTCTTGGCAGAGCTAGGCTGTCGACTTCCCTGCTACCAAGTTTTGTCCTTTTTGGACAGCAGTCTGTCTGCAGTTGGAGCAAGGGGTTTTTTCATGCCAAGAGATAGGCTTGCCACTAATTCAACCATCTCACACTGGAGATTCTTCGATGCTTATCTTCTACTTGGAGTAGAATAGGGGGTGCTGTCAGGAGCTGATATGTCTCGATATAAAAAAAAAAGAAAATCTTAATTTAAGATAACATCTTTGAATGCCATATTCTGCAGATCTCTTGGGGTTTTTGAAGATGCCCTATCCATCTCTTGTATCTAGATAAGCAAATGTTGCCTGTCTCTCAACAACTTGATTACTGAGTAGTTTAGAGAATATCTGTGATAGACCGTCATAGTAGTCAACAAAGTGACATGTTTGCATGACTAGGAGTTTGTTTTACTTAACTATCCTAGACAGTTTTAGACGGCTGGTATCAAGAGGCCAGAGCTTCACATTTTATTCTTAAGTATCTCTAGGTATGATACCATTAGGAAGTGTTACCTTTAATTTTGTATTAATATACAAAGATCTATTCAATTGTGGTTAAGTATACTCTTAATTATGTATCAATATACAAAGATCAATACTGATGTAATCCAATACAGTCTTTTTTTTGCACAATAAACAATGGTCAATACCACTTTAGCAAAGAGATATATTTCTAATATATATTACCCCTTTCACATTTATATATAATATATACAAGTATATATAAATAAAAATATTTTAAAATATTCTTTATATATTTATATAAGATATATTTACATATTATACTATATAATATATATTAGAAATATATGTAGCCATATGAAATGTTCATGTACATAAGGAAAGAGTGATAAATACACTGCATAAAAACAGAGCAGAAGGAACTACCAGTAGCAGAGTGAATTTTAGACATCTTTTCAATGGTGCAGATGCTGAAGCAGAGATATTAAGGAATACTAAAGGAGCCAAAGAGTAATTGAGAAGGAATGTGATAGAGATAATAAAGTAGGCAAATGCTTGAATGCTGGCAAGTCAAATAATTGTAATATTTATACAAAAGTTAACACAAAAGGCTGGGAAAAGTAAGAATAACAAAAAGGTTTGAAATTAAATTGAAGAAGTAATTCTCAAATGAGTTATTATGTAGACTGTTTAGGGACAAAGGTTAGTTCTGAATTAACTCAAATTCTAAATGGAACAGATCAATTTAACCCTACTTATATTTCTAATGATCACTGAAGTTGTTTTGTGTAAACATCTACTGGCTGGGGGTTTAAAAGTAAAATTAGGGAAACTAGGTTGGAATTCCAGTGAGAAATGACATCAGCTTGCTCTCTGCTCTCAGTGAGGGTGTTAAAAGGTTTCCCAGTTCTGAATTAATGTGAAGAATAGGTTCAGAGTATGTGCTTTCCCCTCATATATAAGGTATCAGAGAATGTTAGGAATTATGAGAGCAAAAGGAACCTGACCTATACAAAATAGACTTTTGCCTCAGCTTTGATAAAAAGCCAGAAGGCAGAAAAGAGAGAAAGAATTTGCCTAGCTAGAATGAAAAATGAATCACATTTGGGATGGACATACATTGTCTTAGACACTCTTCATTTACCACTTTGCCAAGATAAGGAAGACTTATGAACATTCAACAATGTCATTTCTGGGCACAAAAAAAGTTGAAACTAAAAGAAGGCCACTTGATGAGAACAGTAGGGAAAAAACTGGATTTCAGGAAAGCTTTATGTTGGGGAAATGTACACTTGACAGTTGCCAGCATAAACATGGTATTTAAAGTCATATGACTGAATGAGATCAGCCAGGGCATAAATGTAAACAAAAAGAGAAATGTTCAAGAACTCAGACAATTTAGTTTTGATGGCTATGTTAAAGTCTATACTAATTAAGAGATTTTTTACAAGTTCACCCAGTGATCTCCTGGGCTAGAATTCAAAATCCAGTCTCCTTTTTTTTAAAAAAAGTTTTCTAAGTAATCTTTAAAAAAATGAATTCTGCCTCAAGTTGAAATGTAAATATGTTTTCTACACAGACCCATATTTATTCACACAAAATATAGTTAAATAGTAGAATATCTGCATGTGATGCGGTGATGTTATGTATTCTAAATGTTAATTAATCTGCTCACAGAAACCTGCTTGCTGTATATCAAGTAAAGCTATGCTACCTTTCTTGTTAACCATTGTCTCTTATTGGTTAAATAAATGCTGAGACCTGAGATTGAGCAAAGACAGAGGTAGATGGGACTATGGTGCTCATATTTCTGAAGCAGAGAGGTTGATGGGAAGAAGAAGCCTCCAGAAGAAGAAGAACAAGCCGTTCAAGAAGAAAGGAGAGAACAAGCTAGAAGAGCAGGAAAAAGAACACATGCCATGGGTCAGAGAAAAGAGCATCATTCTATATAGCCTGGAACATGGGCATAGCATGGGAAATGACAGCCCAATGGATGTATGTATATATGGGGTCATATTTAGGGAATAGAATTAAGGGCTATCTTAGAGGGGCTAAGATTACACAATCCAGTTCCCATTTTGAGAACTGTCCAGGCAGCCACTGGTATGTCATTTTTTAGTTTTGGAAGC
>CAJQZJ010032464.1:11743267-11771926 GCA_907164525.1 Lophiomys imhausi
TCATGACTATTAGTTTCCGTTTCTTAATTATCCTAAACAGTTTATGTAAGAAATTTCTTTTAACAAGAGATGGATACCATTAGAGAAAAACACAGCCAACCAAAATACAGGATAGATTTATAACTCAATTGTCATATCTAAGTCTCAGAGAATATCATGAAAAGCTGGCATGTGTGGAAGATACAAGATCGTAAGTGCCACAGGACCACAGAATTTGCTGAGAGTGTGTCTCCTATTAATGTGTGAATCTCCAATCATTAAGTCTCACCATGACTACCGAAATATCACCTTAACAAGGAAACAACAATAGGCATGATAAAGTAGGAGGAGGAATCCCACAAGACCTTAACACAACACAAAGAACTAAAAGCAATTAAGGAATGCTGAGAGTGCAAGGAATAGGCTTCTACTGGGAAGCATACTATATGGATTGGCTATACAAAAACGAGTCATCAATTCCAAAAACACATATACAAGTAACATCACACAGATGTATTAGTTTATATTTATGTATGTAGTGTGTGTGTGAGTGTGTGTGTGTGCATGCATGTGTGTGTGTGTGTTTAACAACAATTAATTAATAAAGGGGCCATGAATATGAAAGACAACAGAGAGGGGTGTATGGGAGGATTTGAAGTTAGGAAAGGGAATGAGGCTTTGGTATAATCATAATTAAATCTTAAAAATTAAAGTAATGAGCTAATAGCTCTGCCTCGGGATCCAGCCATACCACTTCTGGGTATACATTCACATGATTCCTCATCGAGTCACAAGGAAGTTTCCTCATCTATGTTCATAGCAGCCTTATTTATAGCTAGAAACTGGAAACAACCCAGATGTTCCTCAACTGAAGAATGGATTAAAAAACTTTGGTACAGCTACACAATGAAATACTACTCAGCTATCAGAAACAACGAAATCATGCAATTTGCAGCCAAATTGATGGAACTAGAGAAGATAATCCTTAGTGAGCTAACTCAGACCCAGAAGGATGCACATGGCATCTATTCACTTATAGTCGGATTTTAGCCATATAGTTCAGGATAATTATACTACAACGAATGCACCAAAGGGAACATGACCATAGACTTTTTTTTCTTTTAGTGCGACACTTTTCCCTGGTGGTACTGCCTTTTATGCCCCCAGTGTATGAGGAGGCTCTTGGCCCTCATATGACTGCTGAACTGGAGCGGGGGACTGTTATGTAGGGGCACTCTACTCCAGAGGAGTGGGATGGAAGGATTGGGGGTAGAGGGTGGGAGAGTGGGACTGGGAGGGGTGGAAAGTGGACACTAGGATGTAGATGTAACCTGAAGTAATAAATAAATAAATAAATAAATTCATTAATTAATTTAAAAAATTTAAATGCAATGATTAAAAAATTTAAATTAATGAGTTTTTAAGAAATGACTTATGATCAGGGAGCCAGTATGATCATGTTCTGATGAGGGCTCTTTTCTAGTCTGGGAACTGGGTTTTCTTGTATCATGACATGAGGGGATGAGAGAGCTTTCCAAGTTTACATGTTAGTGTTAGTCAAGTCAGGCTCACACCTGTAATGCTAGAACTTGGGAGGATGAGGAAGGATGGTTACGAACTGGAGGGCACCTAGATTACATGAGGAGAGTATGTTTTAATTAGGAATTTTGGCAGAGTTTTTTATTTTGTTTTTTTTTTTTTTAAACTGAACTCATTTGGTACTTTTGAAAGACAGTTTCAGAGGTAAGAAGGTGAGAAGAAAGGCTACAGCTAATAGAAAGAAAAAGAAAGTGGAAGGAGGAAAGGGGCTAACTTCAGTATAAAAAGCTTTATTTTGCTGGACTAAAACCCCATTAAGAATCCATGCAATATGAGAGAATTCAATGATGAAAGCAATGTATCAATGTCTTAAGTCTTAGAAAAGGTAGAGAAATGAGCATATCAAGTTTTATATAGTAGCTGGGGAAATGACTCATTTCATATGGCACTTTTAGTGTATACAAAACAAGGTTAATTTAGGATCCTCAGACTCAGGTAAAAAGTCAAATATGGCAATGTTCAAGAAGGGGATGTAGAAGGATTCTTGTCCAATTAGTATAACTACATTATTGACCTCAAGTTTCAGTGAGAGACTGAGTCTCAAAAAATAAGGTGGAAGTTGATCAGTGAAAGAGGATGGGAAAGATTTCATAGGGCCCCACCCCTAGATGAATATTGACAGGCAATTAAAAACTGCTAAGAGAAGGATAGTTGGATTTCCCTTAGGTTGATGCCCCAAATGATTGTCTAACATTAAGTACTCAGTACTAAAATGCATATATATGAACAACATAGAATGGATCATGCATGTTTCACACACAAATTATACACATATACACATATGCAACCTATATATATATATACATATATATATACATATATATGTGTGTGTATGTGTACATTAAATATGTATACATCACACATATTATACAGTATATATTTAAGGACATATATATTTAAGGAAAAGAAGCCATGTATTTAAGAATGAAAGACATGGAAGTTATAGGAGAAGGAAGACACCCAGTGTCAAACCCTCATCTCCAAACACATATACACACACTTATGTCTACTTATATATGTTCACAAAAATGGTTAGTGAAGGAAGTAGGTAGATTGCAATGCATAGAGCAAATATTTATTAGGAAACAAGAAGTCAGTAAATAGATGTGGGGAAATGAAATAGAAAGCAATTCAAAGATAAAGTGAATCTAATCTCAATGAAATGGGAAGCCACACTCTTTGTTAATTTTAAGAAGGTGATGGGGATTATTGGATATCATAGGAAGCTTCACAATGTCAGGATAGCCACAGTCAGAATGATAGGAACTCCACAGGAAGCAGATAGATGGTGTCCTAGATGGTATCTGAGGTAGACTAAAGGATGGCAACACAATAGGGTTTATACAATAGAGATTTACCCATATTCATGAGAAAATGTCAGTAGTACCACTTTAGTAAAAAAAAAATTGTAGTAGTACAGTTGAAAATAGTCTTCAGTCTTGTAATAGATGATGGGAATTCAATACAAACACTTTTCAGTTTGCTGTCTCTTGTTCAATAATTTACTATGTGTTATAGGGTAATCCAAGAACTTCTCACTTCCTTCATTCTTAGATGTAGTGACATTCATTCTATTAATTTATTAAATATTAATATAAGTATCTTTGACACATAAACACTTTTCTATTTAATAAAGGAAAAGAAGTAAGTTGGGTTTTGTACAGTAAGTAACCTCAGTTGATAAACCAAACATTAAATACAGAGTAATGAATGAGTGCTCAAAATAAGTATGCATGGTGCTCTTAAGTACTCAGTACTAAGATCATGCATCATAAATACCCCCATATTTGTGATGGTAAGAAAAGTAAGATGTGATACAAAACAAATCATACTCTGTAAGGTAAAATGTACATTATAAGAGGCCTTTTCCTTGAGATTTATGGAGAATTCTAGGTAAGGAAACACATATACATGATTTTTTTTACATTTGTTTATTTATTACTTCAAGTTATATTTCCATCACAGACCCCTTCCTCAATCCCTCCCACCCTCTACTCCCTCTCCCACCTGTACTATTCCTCTGATATGGGATGCCTCCACATCTCAACCCCCCTCAGTTCATCAGTCATATAAGGGCTAAGAGCTTTCTCTTGCACTGGGATCCTACATGGCAGCTCCACTATGGCAACATGTCCCATTAACAGGTAACAAAGTCTATGTTCCTGTTCCCTTTGGTGCATTGGTTGTAGTATAGTTATCCTGTACTATATGGGTAAAATATAATTATAAGTGAATACATGCCATGTCCATCTTTCTGGGTATGGGTTAGCTCACCTATCCAATAATTTAATTGATCAAAATTCCTGTAAGTATGAAGGTCAACATATATTACCTAGTTGACAGTAACACCATTGGAAAGCTGTCTTTCAGAGTGGAATATAGTATCTTTTGCAAAAAAAATTATGAACACTAAAGCAGAGTTTCACAATGCAGAATTCTTAATCATAACAAGAATGAGTCTTTGAGTACTACAGTGAAACATGGATGAACTGAAATCATCATTCTTCATATGCCCCATGCATGTGTGAGTGTGTGTGCATGTGTGTGTGTGTGTGTGTGTGTGTGTGTGTGTGTATGTTGAGATAACTGATGAAAAAGAAATTCATTGGTTCCTTAATTTATTAAACCACTGAGTTA
The DNA here is from genome assembly GCA_907164525.1 of Lophiomys imhausi. Lineage (NCBI taxonomy): Eukaryota > Metazoa > Chordata > Mammalia > Rodentia > Muridae > Lophiomys > Lophiomys imhausi. The sequence goes on from CAJQZJ010032464.1 coordinate 11,747,483, forward strand.
GCCCTAAATTTTGTATAGTGGTAACTTAACTTTTGTGTTGCTGGAAAATGTACACAGAAAAGTTTTATTGATTTTAGATGATTATATATCTCTATCTGTGAATAATTTTGCTTATAGAAAACCCTCATTGATTGTTAAAATTGCAAACTGGAGAGTTTCTATTTTGACTTGTAAGAAAGAGCATAGAAAGAAACAAAGAGTCTGCTCTGGAGACCAAGTTCAGTGAGGCCCTACTATCCATTAGCGATTAAGTTTGTTCAGATAACATAACCTATGAAAGACTTGCATCACTGTCTCTAGTGTAAGGCATGACATTTTAGGTTCATTTTAGCTTGACCAGCAATTAAGCAGCATATAATAAAATTATGGTTCAAATCTCAAGTACATAATAACAAACAACAGAGCTTCCTTCCCTCACCAAGTTTAGTCAGGATCCTTTCATAATTCCACTTTCTAAACCTGCTGAATCTAGCTTATTCAGAAATCCCTGCGGTAGTTAACCTGCATGGCCAGCTTAAATGGATTTATAATTATTTGGAACATATATCTAAGGTTGTGTTTGTGAAGATTTTTACAGAAAGTTAACAAAGTGGAGAAGATTCACCCTGGAACTGGGTGAAACCATACCATTGTTTGTGGTCTGTCTTAAGAGTTCTACTGCTGTGAAGCAACACCATGAGATCACAACCACTTTTATGAAGGAAAACATTTAATTTTTCTAAATTAAAAGATAACAGTTTCTGCAGTTTAGTCCATGATCAACATGGCAAGAAACATGGCAGAATGCAGGCAGACATGGAGTAGGAGAAGAAACTACGACTTCAATATCTGGATCCACAGGCCGCAGAAGGAAGACTGTGTGCCACATTGGGCATAGCTTGAGCATGTAAGACCTCAAAGTCTGTTTCAACGGTGAAATACTTCCTCCAACAAGGCCACATCTCCTAATAGTGCCACTCCCTACGACCTAGAATTCAAACATATGAATCTATGTGGGCCGTTCCTATTCAAACCACCACAGTGTCCTAGATGGAGGAAAAGAATAAAATGAGCTAAGTAGTAGTATTTATCTCATTGTTTTCTAACAAAATATATACTGTGACCAGGTGTCTTGTGCCCCTGACACTACAGGCAGAACAGATCCCCATCTACTGCCTTCTCCATTTACTTATATATTATATCTCAAAGTTGTGAGCCAAAATAAACCTTCCTTCCCTTTATCTTTCAGAGTGGAATATAGCATCTTTTGCAATATATATATATATATACATATATATAAACACTAAAGCAGAGATGCACAATGCAGAATTGTTTTATAATTTTGTAAGAAGTCAAAGTTACTCATTTGTCTTGAGTCTCAGAAGGGACATTGCACTTTTGAATGGTATTAACACTGTTAAAGATTATGAGGAATTTGGGAAATTGAATCTTATTACATTATGGAAAGAACATGTTGAGGCTTTAGGTCATGGGGTAGAATATTATTATTTAAAATGAGGGTTTTGGTGTCAATTTTACAGGGTAGAGTTGTTGTTAATCTGCTTTGATAACTTGGCTGAAATTAGAGTCACTTAGGTGATATAGCCTGGGGTATGTTTGCATGTTGTTTCCAGAGAAATTTAAATTGGAAGGCAAGACTGATCTTGAATATGAGTGGCCTCATTCCACAGACTGGGGTTGCAGACTGCACAAAAAATGAAGGATGAGAAAGCCGGTCGAGTACCATCATTAATCTGGTTCATTTTTGTAAATCTGGAGCAGATTTCAGCCATGAAGGTTTTACATATATGTATTGGAAAGATGGTATCAGTTGCCTACTATTCTGAAAAATCTTGTATATTACTTTTCATATCACTAAATTTTATCTTTCCAAAACAATTTTAGCTGATCCATGCTCCATAGTTTTGGTGAGCTAATGAATATTCCACATTTCAAAATCTTAAGAATAAACTGAATTATTGTCCAAATTGTGACATAATAGATCTCATATTCTTTCTTCTTTAATAGTTTTATTAAGCTTCTTAACTATTGCTTATGATCTATTTATATAAAAAATAAATATTCACATATTCAAACCTCATTAGACAACCCCATATTACTATGTCTAGCATATGTACAATAGTTATTCCTTCACAAAACTAAAATTCCCTTTCCTAAGAAGAGAAAATGTCTCACATGAAGTTGAGATTTCTAGATGGTACATGCTATAGGTAATGAATAATTAACACAGAAAACAAGCAAGCAAACAAACAGCCCTTGGTCCCTGACCTGCCCATAATGGAGAATTGATTTGTTTGTTGTGAATTTTGCTTGCTTTTATTCTCTACTCAGGGTTAAACAAAGAACCTTGCAAACAGCTGTCAAAACCAAACCCTTGAGCTGTCCTCAAACTTTTTGAGATTTTTGTTTGCTTGTTTTTTACTGTTTTATTTTATTTATAGGCAATATCTCATTCTGTTGTCCAGGCTGGCCTTGAATTTGTAATCCTACTACTTCAATTGCCTTAGAAGTTGGAACTACAATATTATATATGTACAATATATAATATATAAGCAAGTTATGCTCTGAATATATATATATATATATATAATACTTCTAATAGGAGAAACATAAAAGTAGTAAACTTTTCCCCAATAGAAGAAAGAGTCTCACATGAATTGTCAATAATTATAAGTACATATGCTTTAACTCAGCTGTGATATATTGAATTATATTTATTTTATAAAGATACTAAATATTTTTCTTTATTATTTTGGTAATGATGCTATACTGCCTTTAATAAAGAAAATTTCAAGCATACACATAATAAAAAATTAATGCTTAAAACTATTTAAGGAATAAGCAGGTTAAAAAGCAGGAGTATTGTGTAAAATGTAAATAGTTCCACAAGGACACACATTTCTCTTTACCTTGTTGACTACAGTATTCATATGGCATGAAGAAGTACAGTAAATATTACCATTGAAAATAAGAAAAGAAATTGTAATACAAATTACAAGTTCCCTGTATGTAATAAAAAAGTTTTCTGAAACAATAGTGTAGACTTTTATTTCAGAGCATAACTTGATTAAGATTATCAATTTTTATTGTCTCATGGAGTGTGATAACAATGCAGAGGTTTAAGAAAAGCAAATATCTTTTGCTTATATTAAATTTGTTGGGTAGAAATATGAGCATGCCTTTCCTGAAACATCTGGAACTCATCTAAACTGTTACCTTCTTAAATCATTAATAATCCAATGTGATATAAAGAGATAAATGGAAAGAGAATATAATTCATACTAGAAAGGAAGACAAGAAATTCCAATGACAACTAAAATACATTCATCACAAGACAAAGAAAAATAAATGTTTATAACATCATAAAAATAATGTTTAGAAACCGTGATAGCAAGCTTAAAATCTTAATAAGTTGCACATGTTTAAAACTCGTATACTAGCTATTGAATACTGAATAACATAATATAATAATTTACATTAAAATGATATAAATAAATATACATAAAAGATTAGCTATGAGAAAATATTGGTTCTTAGTAGATATAATATAGATGTCTCAACAAGATGAATTTTTACTCATTTTGCAACACTGGTTGTCCTAGAGTTTCTTTTGGTTTCTGTCTATCTTGCATTCTAAAGGTTATAGAAATGCTACACTCATATAATTAAAACACTGTGTATTAAATAATTTTTCTTTGCACTTAGAAAGTACATACTAATTGATGACTTCGGACAACAGAGTATGTAACATCCCTCCTTATTCCTGAGTTCTGTGCATTAGCTAATAGAAACCAGGCAAAATTCTGTGACCATCTAATTTAAAGAAAATCTGTTTGAACAAGCCTCAGAGGATCAAGATAACTTGGGAAGGTCCAGCCAGGGAAAATAAAGTAAAATGGATGACACATGTTCTAATAATAAAGACCCAACAACGTAGAGCAACCAAACAACACAAAACAAGAGCAAGAACAATTAACCTCTCGGACCATTGACTTGCTTGTGGTTGAGATTTAATTTGTTGCCTATTTTGCTGCCTTGTTTTCTCTTCTTGGAATTAAACTCAGGATCTTTCCCATGCTAGGTAACACTATAACCTTACTGCTACATCATCAGCTAGCTTTTTACTTTTCATTTTGAGACAAACTCTCAATTTGTATCTCATGCTGACCTTGAGCTCACTCTCTATTCAGGGCTGACCTTGAACTTACTATCTTTTTTGTACACTTGAAAATATAAGCCTGCACCAGTAAACCTGGGAGGGGGGAATGGAGCCTAGATGATGGTAGATCCCCCTATCAAACAAAGTTCAAACTGTTCAGTAAGGCTGATTTCTTTTCTACCATTCTTATCCTGCAAATGTTTGATCTTAAATTGTGACTAGATGGAATTTGATCTGGCGGAAAAGTTAACACCACTATAAAGATCATTAGTATTTGTGTTTTATTTACTCTTAGAACAAACAATAAGTTAGACAAAGGCTGAGTCTGGTTAAAGAATATTTTAATGCTTTAAGATATTTTATTTTTTCCTGAACTGTGATCTCTTTTAAAACAAATCAATCTCCCTATTCACTAAAAGCCTTCTAGCTTGTTTTTAATTTCTCCAAATTTAATATATTAATAAGAAAAGCTACAACTTTAATATGGTTTTGCATTATGAAAATCCGCACATAAACTATTATTAAATCCATACAAGAAAAGAGGATTTTGAAAATGAAATAAATTAAATAATTCCCAAACAATGAGCCAGTGATTACTTCTATAGTTTGTTATGCTTCAGTGTTTAAACATAAACATGCAAATGTTCCTAAGGTTTAAGATTTTATTGCCTTATATAATATTGAATTATAAGATTTTGAATTCTTTGTGACATTGTTCATTGTTTTATTGCTACTATAAAATGCCAAATAACTTTAAATAATATTTTAGCAATGAAAATATTGCTTTCCATTTGTACTTTTCAACTGATTCAAAATTTAGATTTAGGAACTCATTTTGTGGGAACAATATTTTAAAGTCTTCTGTTGTGACATTGTTTTCAAAAGTTTTGCACCAAATTCTATTGCTACTAATTAATTTGGGAAGATACTAGTTTTACCCCAAACTCATTAGCATTAGGTATTATGTTGGTTAATTTAATAGGTTTTAAATGTACCTTTTTATTGCTTTAATTTGAATGTGTTTGATTACTGTATAGCTGCTTCATGTTAACAGATGTTTACTCTCCACCTAGAATGTTTTTTAATGAATTGTTTAATTTCTTCTTCACTCACCTACCAGAATCTTGATGATACCATGACCTTAAACCTCCATTTCAAATAAAATGGCTTTAATGTATGGTACATTTTTTATCTTTTTCTTAGTATGGACAGTGTTTAAATTTGTACAAGTTACATGAGATGATCTACGGATTTAAATTTAACATTTTTTTATCATGGCATTGTAGGTGCAGAAGCTTATTTTGAAGTGATATGGGTCTGTCTGACACTGTTCAACATATACCAAACAGAACCTGTTCACTTCCATTCATATTATAATGTGAGAAATTTCAGTACTGGGCATTTCTGTTATGTCTGTGAGTCTTACTGATTTTTTAAAATAATATAATCACTTCAATTAAATATCTGTACTCACTTGATAAGGGCACTGATATGATATACCAAAAATGTGTTGGTTTGAAGACTGAAAATGAAAATTATAAAATATGTACCTTCTGTAACAAGAAAAGGATTACAATGTTAGAAAAGTAAATAGAAATTAACCATAAGCAATAAGATGACATTTAGAGACCTGAGACAATGTCAGCCCTTTCTATGACATGCGTGTGTACATTGTACACATATAGAGGTCTACTAATGGCATTTACTTTGAGTGTTTTATACACTTCTTTTGACCAAGAAAGAAAACAAAGACAGTGTAACTTCAGGAAAGTTCACAGACAAGATCGGGAGCACTCAGGGTGGTATTGCCTTAGAGAAGATGATATCAGAGATAGAAAGATCTCCCATAGCCATGGATGGGTAGGATCAACATAATAAAAATGGTCATTCTGTAGAAAACAATATATAGATTCAATCCAATTCCTATCAAAATGTCTGTCGCGTCCCCCTCGACCAGCAAGGATGACGCAACTCGCAAAAGCTCTTCTCCAGCAGTTTATTCAGGTCCCTTGAAAACAGTCTTCCGAATGCCCAGGCAGACCCAACCCACAGGCTAAATACTATATGAACAGCCAATCAAGTAAAGCCACGTGGTGCTATCTTAGAGGCCCACGTATGCGGAAGCAAGCCAGATCAGCGGTCTTAGCCAAATATGGACTTGTTTACCACTGAGAGCGCTCACCGTCGGGCTGGTGGAAGGCGGAAACCGGCGCCATCTTTAGGGCACGGCACATCGCAGCTCTCTACAGTTCCCCCTTTTTTATTTTTTCTAAAGTTGGTAGAAGTCCCTGGAAAGGCTTCGTAATCCCCCTATCTGGGGATCTCACGGTGGGCCTGAGCCTGTAGGAGGGCGGTGCTCAAACTCTTACCCGTCTCTGGGTCAGCCTCCCCACTCGGGACTGCCCTGTCTTAGGTGGCCGAGACTTACCCGTCAACTCCGTCATTGACTTGCCAGACCCTAATACCCGTGGAACGAATACCTCAGTGGGCAGGGACTATGCTCAGTGAAGATTTAAGGCTTCACGGCAGCGAGCCATGCCTGAGGGGACTGGCCCGCCTCAATGGACAAGGGCTTGTATAATCATGACTGCATTACGCTTTTGTGTGGCTCTCATTTTGTAGATGCACCATAGGCAAAACAGAGAGGCTAGTATCATTAGTATCGCCAAAGAGCCTACACCCGCCCACTCCTTAAGATGATTCATGGCTCGGAGGATCCATGTTGACAGTCCTTCAGCAACAGAGACATCAACCCGGGTGGAATTCACATGCCCGATGGCAGTTCTCAGATTCTGCATCAGCTTATCAAACTCGCCAGACCAATTTCCTGTAAGATACTGAGAGAGTTGCTTAGACAAATTTGCAGCTACAGTATAATTTTGATATGGCACAGAGGTCACACACAAACCAGTCATTTTCCACTCACGGCCAATCTGGGCCACCTGCCACAATACATCCAAGGCCATGGCTACATTGGCTGACAAATTATTCAAGGTAGCAGCAGTCTGCACTGAGGCATCCAGGCTTCCAACCCCTTGTTCTTATAAGGGGTGATAGCTGCTTTACATTCCTTTGTACATTGCTCATACACAAGTTGTTTAATTAAGGGCATTGCCAAATCAGGGTCTTCAAATACCCTTCCAGCTGCTTCAACCATTATAGCCATGAAGTCTGAGAAAGGCTCCAGGGGATCTTGAATAACCTTGGTTAGATTGCCATTCACTTCCCCTTTGTTAGGCAATGATTTCCAAGCTCTGGTTGCGATTAAATTGATTTGCCCAAACACCTGAGCCAGATAGGCAATGTTAAGTTTCAAATTCCTAGCTAAAAGTAGCTCCTGAAGAGCCAGAAAAATTGGATGTGACTCAGACAATCCCATGATTAAAAATTTACTTTCGGTTCGCAATTTCCCCACGAAACTTTACCTTTTGTTCGCTATCTCCGCGAAACCTTACCTTTTGTTCGCAATCTCCGCGAAACTTTACCTTTTGTTCGCAACTTCCCGCGAAGCTTTACCTTTTGTTCGCTATTTCCGCGAAACTTTACCTTTAGTTCGCAATTTCCGCGAAACTTTACCTTTTGTTTGCTATTTCCGCGAAACTTTACCTTTGGTTCGCAATCTCCGCGAAACTTTACCTTTTGTTCGCTATCTCTGCGAAACTTTATTGTCCCAAATTATCCCAGGAACTTACCAGCACTGCCCCTGACTGCAGGAGTTCTGAGTCTTTTTTGGGTCCCCGTACGGGCCACCACTTGTCGCGTCCCCCTCGACCAGCAAGGATGACGCAACTCGCAAAAGCTCTTCTCCAGCAGTTTATTCAGGTCCCTTGAAAACAGTCTTCCGAATGCCCAGGCAGACCCAACCCACAGGCTAAATACTATATGAACAGCCAATCAAGTAAAGCCACGTGGTGCTATCTTCGAGGCCCATGTATGCGGAAGCAAGCCAGATCAGCGGTCTTAGCCAAATATGGACTTGTTTACCACTGAGAGCGCTCACCGTCGGGCTGGTGGAAGGCGGAAACCGGTGCCATCTTTAGGGCGCGGCACATCGCAGCTCTCTACAAATGTCAACAAAATTCTTTACAGACCTCAAAAGAAAAATTCTCAACTTTGTAAGGAAGAACAAAAAACGCAGAATAGCTAAAGTAATCCTGCACAACTAAAGAAATTCTGGAGCTATCATTATCCCAGGTTTCAAGTTATACTACAGAGCAATAGTAATAAAAATAGCATGGTACTGGTATAGAAACAGACTAGTTGATCAATGGAATCAAATCAAAGACCAAAACAGAAACCCACACACCTACTGTTACTTGATTTTTGACAAAGAAGCCAAAGCTATACAATGGAAAAAGGAAAACATCTTTAAAAAAAATGGTACCGGGCAGTGGTGGCGCACGCCTTTAATTCCAGCACTTGGGAGGCAGAGGCAGGCGGATCTCTGCGAGTTCGAGGCCAGCCTAGTCTACAAAAGTGAGACCAGGACAGCCAGAGCTGTTACACAGAGAAACCCTGTCTTGAAAAACCAAAAAAAAAAAAAAGGTACCAGTCTAAATGGATGTCAATGTGTAGAAGAATACAAATAAACCAATACTTATCAACCTGCACAAAACTCAAAGACCTAAGATAAAACCAGATACACTAAATCTAATAGATGAGAAAGTGAAGAAAAGCCTTGAACTGACTAGCACAGGAGACAACTTTCTGAATAGAGCAACAATAGATCAGGCTCTAATACCAACAATCCATAAATGGGACCTTATGAAACCGAAAAGCTTCTGTAAGCAAAGGCGCTGTTGTTAGAACAAAACAGCAGCCTATAGATTGGGAAAAGATCTTCACCAAACCCATATCTGACAGAGGGCTAATATCCAAAATATATAAAGAACTCAAGAAATTAAACACCAACAAACCAAATAATTCAATCAAAAAATGGCATACAGAGCTAAACTGAGAATTCACAAAAGAGGAATCTCTAATGGCCAAGAGACATCTGAAGAGAGAGTCAACATCCTTAGTCATCAGGGAAATGCAAATCCAAATGTCTATGAGATTCCATCTCACACCCATCAGAATGATTAAGATCAAAAATTCATGAGACAGTATATGCTGGTGAGAATGTAGAGAAAGGAGAACACTCCTCCAATGCTGGTGGGAATACAAAAACTTGTACAAACTTTTAAAATCACTTTGGAAATCAATATGACAATATATCAGAAAATTGGAAATAGTTCTCCATCAAGACCCAGCATACATTTCCTGGATGTATATCCCAAACATTCTGCATCAAGCCACAAGGACTTCAGATCAACTATGTTCATAACAGCTTTATTCATAATAGCCAGAAAATGGAAACATCCCATATATCCATCAACCAAGGAACAGAAGAAAAACTGTGGTACATTTACACAATGGAATACTGCTCAGCTATCAGAAACAAGGAAATCATGCAAGTTTCAATCAAATGGATAGGAATAGAAAATCTCATCTTTAGGGAGCTAATCCAGACATGGAAAGATACACATGGTATATATTCACTTATAACTGGATGTTAGACATGAAATACAATATAACCATCCTACGAACCACAGATCCAAAGGAACCAAGCACTACTATTCTATGAGAAACTCCTCCCAGCAGGGGATAGAAACAGATACTGTGACACACAACCAAACATTAGGTGGAACACTGGCAATCATGTACAAGACAGGAAAGAGGAATACAGAAACCTGGAGGGGACAAGAACATCACATGGAGATCAACAGAACAAACCGTTCTAACCTCTAGAGGCTTACAGGGACTGAAACACTAACAAAAATAAAAGTATATGTAGACTAGAACTAGGGCCCTACACATATATAAATAATAGGCAACTTGGTCTTCAGACAGATCCCTTAGCAAATGGAGGGTTGAGACGGTGCCTCTCATGGATGCCTTGCCTGTTAGTAGAACTCCTTACCTTAGCTGGGCTGCCATGTCAGTCCCCAGAATAAGAGAAAGCTCTTAGTCTCCATATGACTGATAAACTGAGGGGAGTTGATATGTAAGGGGCTTCCCTCATCCAAAAAGAAGGAGAGGAGGGAGAGGGGGAAGAGAGTGGTAGGGTGGGACAGCCAGGTGAAGAAGGTGGGGGCATGCAATTGAGATGTAACTTAATTAATTAAAGAAAACGTTCACAGAGCAAGTTTTTGCCAAAATCAAATATAGTTCATAAATTCATTATTGTTGAGATTTCAACGTTGTTTCTAGAATACTTCTCAATTGCACAAAATATTTCAGGAATAAGTAGAAGAGAAAATATATTGTACAAATACAAAAATGCTATAAAATAATAACCAAATAAGAAGGAAACAACAGAAAACAAACGGAGTGGTTTCAAATGTTTGCCTAGCCAGATAATCCAATAAAGACTGTACACCTGGCCAACCCAAAATATTTCAAGAATCACTACTAGAAAGATCATTGACAGCAAACAAGACCAATTAATTAACATTTAGAACGCACAACATCAGGAAAGATTATTGGACTTGATCATCAGTTGGTTCTTTCATAAGACAGAGGAATAAATTAACTACAAAAAAATAGTTCCCATGGGTTCCTTTCTTTGTAACGCATGATAATTTCACTCTTGCCTGGGACTCTGGAAACTCTAGAATGAACTAAAAGCAAGTATCACTGACCATTTTCAGTACCTGATCAAGTCACAGGGTAAATGAAAATGAGTGATGGATGATTAGATGTCTACCAATCCTGGAGTACAGTTTAGCTTGTAGTTAAACTTCTCTAAATCATATTATTAAAATTCAGTATAAATACCCTTGATAGGAACTTTTATCCATTCATGGGTTAGAGAATAACCATGATATTGGCAGGAGGAAAATTAATATTGATAAAGTGTACTTGGAGGGAACAGTAGTGATATAAGTAATGGAATAGTCATCACCATAGTGATACATTACTCTCTATAGTCCAAACAGAGAAATATTAAGTTAAAATTCCTGAATACCTTGAATATATGAATTTCCAGGCTCATGTTTGGAAAAAGAATCAAATTAAAACAAAATAAAAACAAAAGGGACAAACAAAGAAGTGAATATCACTTGGTATAAATGTGGTGATTAATTTTAAACATCAACTTGACACATCATAGAACTATAGGAAAGAAGGTCTAAAGGAGGGATCAACTAGACTAAGCTGGCCTGTAGTTCACGGGAGATTGTCTTGAATGAGTCAACAGGTGCAAAAAGGACTGCTTACTCTGGAAGACATCTTTTCCTGACCAGGAAGACAACTATACAGGAGTGGAGGTCACAGTATGAGCACAAGCTTGCATGCTTGATTTATTATCTGCTCTTGACTGTGCATGTAATCTGACCAATTGTCTCAAGCTCCTGCTACTGTGACTTCTCTGCCACAATGGACTTATTCATAACCTGGAAGGCAGGACCAAATAAATACATTATCCCTTATTTTTGTCAGCATATTTTATCATAGAGACACAAAAAGAAAGTAAGGCAATAATCTTCTGAAATGAAAGTCTAACAGTTGAATTTCTCAAGGAGAAAGTAAGTTAATTAAAATATTAATAACAATCCAAGTTCCAAGACACTAATATTCTACCACTATCTTATTGTTACTCTCTGGATTGGAACTTCATCCATAGGAAACACACTCTCTTCACTTAACAATAAAAAGGACATGGTAGACTCTAAGCTAGAATGAATATTCAATTTCCATCATGCTGTTTGATACTAATACTATCAATCTTTTGCCAGTCACTGTTATTATCCTCTCATTTTGAAGATGTTACATCATAAAACTATGTAATCATTGGGCTAGAGAAATGCACAGGGCTTAAGAGCACTTGCTGTTGTAGGAGTGGATCTGAGTTTGCTTCTCAGCACCCATGCAGCAACTCCAAACCATCTATAGGTCTAGTTCCAAGTGATCAGACTCCATTTTGGGGCTTCACAGGTAATGAATATACAGACAGTGAATATATATATTTATTACAATTAATTAATATTAATACAATTAATATATATATATTTATTCACTGTCTGTATATCCATTACCTGTATATATATATATATATATATATATATATATATACAAGCAGAAAAATTAATACAATTTAAAAATCTTTAAATAATACCTAATCATTGAAATGTGTTAATAATTCAAATGAAAAAAACATCTAATATGGCTCAATGATTAGAAAAGACTGGTGGTTGAAATTAAGATATCACAAACAATGTGATATTATCTTATATAACTTTTATGACTTTTATCTTCTATAACTTTTAACAAACTCTTTCAGTGACTCATTCAACAATTCCACTCATTTACTGAGCATTTTGAAATACCAATAACTTTGTAAGCCATGGCAGGGGGACTTACTATACAGTTTAGAATCTTTTTTGCATTTTCTTGGTGGGTAAATATATTTACCAAGTTAGATGTAGACTTTTTCAGTTTTTTATGACAGGGTCTCAATATGCAGCTCTGTTCTGGAACTTACTATGTAGATCAGGCTGGCCTCAAACTCGCAGAGATCCATCTGCCTCTGTTTCTGGCCCCTAACACTGGATTAAAAGTATAAACCAACATAATAGGTCTTTTTCATTTTGAAAATGCAGGAAACTGTGATATTATCTAAGGGAGGAAAAAGTAAAATCTCCTTCTGTTATGTGTTATTCCCAGAATGAAAAGTTTTCAGGGATGATAAACACTGATGGATTCCGGCTAGGAATAATGTGATAGCCATGCTATGACTTCTATAACTTTTAACAAACTCTTTCAGTTACTCATTCAACACATCCACTCATTTACTGAGCATTTTGAGATATCAATAACTTTGTAAGCCATGGCATGGGGACTTGACTATGAAGAAGATGACCTTGACTTCAAAGATTTAAACATTTCATGAATTTTGATATATGAAGTATAACTATCTCAGAAATCACAATGATTTTAGTTATGTTTCAGTTATTTAATGATTTCTTTTTAAAAGCCAATGTAATTAAAGATACTAGATGGTGATATTTTGGATTGTTTCTACCACTCATGTTTCTCAGCAGTATTACAGGTCAATGCTATCTATTATCAACACCTATATATATCAGCAAGCTTTTTATCTGTTTTGACTAAGGACAAACCATATATCCTTCAACTTTCATTGATTAATTGCTAGCAAAGGAAATTCTGGTGGGATGTACATGATAACTTATTTATAAACATAAGGATAAGTCTTGGAATGTACTTAAGAATTATGCTGGTCTAGTAAAGTGGAAGTAGTACATGGTCATCTGTGATCCATGACCTCACTAACATCAGTAGTTGGCTAGCTTTCTAGGAAAAGGCATGATTTCCCTCCTATTGGACATACCTTAAGTTCATTACACATCTAGTGAACACCATGCACTTTTGAGTGCCACAATTATATCTTCAGGGATATTTTGCCATGCGGATCAAACTGCAGTTAATAGACATTAAGACTGAGAGGAGAGCTAGTGGATGCTTCCTTCCTTTTAAGTTTGCAAAGTACATTCTGCTACCGTGAAATCTAGACCTCAAGAAGGATGTTTTCAGCCTGGATCTGAATTGAATCATCCACTCAAACTGTGTAGTGTCATTCACAAAAGGGATAATTTAATAAATTTAATACATTAAAAGGATGGAAGATTAAAAAATCATATAGTTATTTCAATAAGTATATAAAAGGCATTTGACAAAATCAAGCATCTCTTCCTGATAAATAAGTCAGCCAATCCCTCACACTATTAATGATACTCTGATATGCTTGCAGAAAGGAGCCTAGTATAACTATCTTCTGAGAGGTTTCATACAGCAGCTGATGGAAATAGATGCAGAGCCCCACACCCAAACAATAGACGGAGCTCAGGTAGTCTTGTGGAAGAGTGGGGGGAAGGATTGAGGTAGCTGGAGGGGTGAATGACTCTACAAGGAGACCTGCAGAGTCAACTAACCCAGACCCATGGAAAGTCACAGAGACTGAAACACCAACCAAACCGCATGCATGGACTGGACCTAGGCCCTTTTTACATATGAAGCAGATGTGCAGCTTGGTTTTCATGTGGGTCCCTCAAGAACTGGAGCAGGGACTTCTCTGACTCTGATGCCTGCCTTTACAACCCATACCCCTAACTGGGATATCCTACCTGGTCTCAGTTGGAGAGAATGTGCCTAGTCCTGCAGTGACTTAATGTGCTAGGTTGGGTTTGTACCCAAGGGTGGTATCCCCCTTCTTGAGGAGAAGGGGAGGGGAGAACAGGGGCAGAGGCTTGTCAAGGGGTACTGGGAGGAAAGTAGGGAGGGGTTTGCAATCAGGATGTAAAATGAATGAAAAATAAATGGAAAGGTATACCAATAAAAAAACAGCTGTGTTTTATAGTATGTGGAAATGTCTCAATAAAATGGTACAGAAGAAAACTGAAAAAAAGAAAGAAAAAATAAGGACAAGATATCTGTGCTACTCTCATAGTGCTAGACATCCTAGCCAAAGGCACTGTGTAAGAAATAAAATAATGGCATTCAGATAAATATTGGCAGCTTGCAGATGAGTAATATTAGCATGGAAAACTTTAGATACTCAATCAAAGGCATCTAGAACTAATGAAGTAAGTAAAATAGTCATATGTGTAATTCACAAAATGGCAATCTCAATTCTACTGTATTTCCAAAGAAAATGAAACCAGCATGGGAAAGACATATCTACAATCCTCTGTTCACACAAAGTGTCTTCAGGCAAGTTAATAGATAAGAGATACATAGCACAAGTATATACAATAAATTTCATTTGGCATATTAAAAAGAAATGCAGAAGAATTTAGAGAATACAGTGCCATGTAAAAGAGGCCCTGACAGACACAGACAAACATTGCAATGAATTACAAGTGGATTCTAAAAATGTCAAACTTACAGAAGCTGAGTATGGCATGATGTTTGCTGTAATAGATATGCTAATTAGCTTGATTGCAATTATCATCTCACAATATATAAATGTACTCAAAACATCATATACTGTCAATGTAACTCAGCATGGATAAAAAATATAACTTGTATATAGTAACAAAAAAAATAGGAACCTATTTCTCTATTTCCCTACTTATATTTTAGTGAAGATAATACTTTAAACATTTTAAATTATGATTGTTGGTAGTTGGGTAAGACTATTAAATGTTTATATACTTTTCTCCTGCTTGATGATTTTTATTAAACTGGTGTAGGAAGTCAAAGCTTTAGAAATTACTAAATATGGATATAAATGTAAAGTAATAATTGTTTTTGAAGATAAAATTAGCAAATACTTGAAATAAGTGTATATTCTTTTCCATAATAAAAAAGAACTAACTTCTACATTGTGCAACAATACTTATAATGCTAACAACTATTACTACTCAGATTTATTACTCTGATTTCATTTGCATATATTTACTAGTGAAGCATCTATAAGTAACTAGCAACACTCTTGATAAATAACACTAATGAGGATAAGAAGTACCTGTAGAAAGAATGGCTTGGTTCTTCCAATTTTTAATGTAAAAAGTGTACACCTCATCACTCTCTGGACTTAAGGCCCTTCACAAATTCCTTTGAACTGTCTGAAATTTCATGGTCAGGCCCCTCAAGATTTAGAAGTACTACTTGGGGGAATGTCTGGCTTTTATGGAAGACTTCTTCAAGGAAATAATACTATCATTGCTGATTCTCCATCTTGTATCTTAATGAATTTTATGCATTTTATTGTATTTTACATTTTATCTGTCAAATAAAAATTAATTAATAGTATTAAATAAAATAATTTTATCTACATTTCTAGATGTAAGCTGGAGAATAATGAAGATTTACGTTTTGTAATCAGATAGTGTCTATCACTACTGTGGCTATAATTCTTTCTTCCAACCCTTTTATCCCTCCTAGATTATCAATAAGCTTCCATGACCTCTGTGGATGAAGCTGAAACCCAAAGCATCATTTATCAGGCTGCTTTGTCTGCTGCTACTGATTAATACGAGAGTGGTTCTCCAGAGATCTTCCAACGGAAGAGCAACCCATTGTACACTATTTTGAAAATGTGTTTGCCTTGCTTTGTAGTATTTCTGATTCTGCTTTTTTCTCATAATTTTTAAGATTCCCATATGTGTGCTATCTACACACACATGCATGCATACACATATTCAGACACACACTGCACATATTCATCCAATTGTCTCTTTTCTCAAATTAAGATGTATTATTTATTATTTTTATTATGTGGATCTTACCAGCATTTCCTTTCCTAGCAATTAATCAATAACAGGTGAAGGATATGTGGTTTCTCCTTAGTTAAGACAGAACAATGCTTGTTGATGTAATGGTTTTGATGATGATATTGCTGAGAGAAATGAGTGGCAAAAATAATATTAAAGATGGTTGTCTAAGTGCTTTTACTTATATTGCTTTTTGTAGAAAAAAAAGGAATTAAATTATGATTTCTAGCATTTATAGTTAATTGGTCGGCAGAGCTAATCCTTAACCTACCATTATAAATAAACATACACAGACACCAGGAATTTTACAAGCCTTAGACTGGATTGTGCAATCTTGGCCCAACTAGGCTAGCTCATAATTCTATTCCCCAAATAGGACCCCAATATATATACATACATCCCCTTGGGCTGCTATTCTCCACACTATGCCTATGTTCCAGGCCACATGGAGATATGATTCTTCTATTTTCCTGTGGCATGTATCTTCCTTCTCCATCCTGGTTCCTTCCATAATACTTTATACTTCTCTAGACCCCATCAACTTTTTCCCCTCCTACATCTCTCTTTGCCCAATCACAGGCCTCAGCAACTTATTAAAGCCAATCAGAGACAATGGTTAGCAAGAAAATTAACAGACAGCAAGCAGGCCTCTGGGAGCAATTAATTAACATTTAGAATACATAAGGGATCACTGGATCAATTCCCTCTTTTTGTGTAATGAAAAGGTTATTTTTTAAAACTATATACAGTAATAACAAATATAAAACTATCAGGAAAACTATATGTAGAACTTACATACATAATGTTTAACCTATTTGTATCAAACAACCTTAAAGAAAACAAATTCTATCCTATCTTGTTGAGTCCAAAGTTCTGAACCTAAATATTTTCTAGTATATTCTGCATTTACAAACTTAAAGATTTTAATATATTTTAAAATATCACTTTAAATCTTCAACAACTTAATCTCAATTGAAAATTTTTATCTATTAAGTCTTCAACCCCACCAAAACTTAAGAAAGGATAAAGTCACTGGGTGTTGTGGTGTGTGCCTTTAATCCCAGCACTCAGGAGATAGAGGCAAGTGGATCTATGTGAATTCGAAGACTGCCTGGTCAGCAAAGTGGGTCCAGGACATACAGGGCCTATTACACAGAGAAACCCTGTTTCAAAAAAAATGATAAAGACATCTGAGTGAGTAGGAAGTACAGCCAAACAACTTCCTAAAAGAAAAAAGAAAAATGACAGTTTGCTGCCTTGACAGTCCCAAACATCTCTTGATACTGTTAGAGCACCATTTTCAGCCCTCTGTCCAAGCATATATCACAGACTTAATTGTGTAGCAGGAAATCAGAAGGATTTTCCCATTCTGTCTCTATAGAATAGTACATCTACTTACCTGCATTTAAGCTTTGGTCCATCTTGGTATAGTCTGTTGAGAGAGCAGGGTGATTTCTCTCCAGTAGGAATTATCTACTGATGGAGATTTTCTGATACTCATCATCTCCTTCCAAATCAAATGGGAGCTATCAGGAGCTTACTGTCTCAAGTCAGAGAATTTTAAAATAATAAAAATAATCTTAAATATTATTTTCTGTATGTCTCTGAGGGTTTTGAACACTTCATTTATTTAGAAATCTATCTTTTTGAGAGGGTAATCTGTATATTATTAACCATTTACTATCTGTTTAACCCAGGAAGCATATTTTTGTGAAAAATTAAGACTAGTATTTGACATGACCAGGAGCTTGACTGGCCGGGTCAGCCATCAACCTGTATTACCCATTCTCCCCATTCTCCTAAATAGATTGCAGTAGCCACCCATAAAATGATTGGAAGTAAACTTGTGCTTTTAAATGAGTTGTATAGGCACAATAACTTGTATAAGAGTTGAAATATGCATAATGTATGTTAAAAATAGCCTTAAGTCTTTGTCAATATATAAAATTCTATACCAATGTATCAGAAGATAACCTTATTTTCAGAATAGCAATAGCTCTAAGTTGCAGAGATGATTTAATAATCTACCCTTATATCTTATCATTTCTATATTATATAACCATATTCTCCCTCTTTCTTCTTTTCAAGTCATCTCCCCTTATATAAAAGAGTAAGAAGGATAGAGAAAAGAAAAAGAAAAAGAGAAATCTATGAGTCTAACCTCCTATAATTTTTATATAAATAATTTTATAACTAAAATATAACTAAAGTAATTGTGACTTCTGATATAGTTATACTTTATATACCTAAATTTGTGAAATGTTTAAGTCTTTGAAATCAAGATAGACTTATTTGTAATCAAGTCCTCTTCATGGCTTGCAACATTACACAAAAATGTAGACCATTATAAAACACACACACACACACACACACACACACACACACACACACACACACAACTACACATAGGGCAGAGATCAACAGACCATGAGTATCCCAGCCCAGAGGACTACATCTGGACCACGACACTTTCCATGGGGCTTAGGGAACATCATAGAAGAGGAGAAAGAAAGGTTTCAAGAGCTAGAAAATCCAGTAGTCTGCTGTGGGACTTTGTGTCCTAGAAATGGCTTGCTAAACAAGAATTGAAAGACAATATCAATGGACATGCCAAAACAGAAGCAGGGAAATCTTTTAAGCTCTTATACCTAGAGAAAGAATTATGGGCAACTAATGACAGCTGAGACAGGGAGCTAATAATAATAATGACAATAATAATTAATAATAACTCTTATTGTTATGTAATGAAAACAAACAAATCAGAATATTTTTAAACCAAGAGAAGAGAAAGAACCAAACAAAAACACAAAAATACATACAAATCCAGAGACACACAGATTTGTACACACAGAAGTACTCAATAAACACAAAACCAAAAACCATAATATATATGCTGACGACCTGTAAACTTAAAAGAAAAAAGTCTCAAGAATGCTGATGCTCTTGAATTGGTTTCCTGATTACATTTAGAAAAATTGTTGTAGCTTGTTGATTTGTTTTAATGGAGAAATTATTTCTATGGGTAATCTATTTGCTGTTCATAAAGAAATCAACTCTGATATCTAATATTGACATATTTCAGCATATCATTGCACTTAATTTTATACATTTTTGTATATCCATACCTTGACCAGCCTTTATAAAATACTACCCAACTTAAAAACTTCAGTGAAGAGTAGTCGAATAGTTACAACATTTCTAGATGCATATTATTAAAACTTAGGTGACTGACAAAGAAACTTTAAACAACAACAACAAAAAATAAACATATTTTGATAGCGGGTTTTGAAAAGACAAAAAAAAGGATAGTGGCAATGTAATATTTATAACCTAGCATTAATACCTTTAATTACATAACTTGAACCTCAGAAATGGTCTCTTTTCTGTTAGAGCCTTTGAACCATCTGAGCTATAATCAATACTAAGTTTAATTATTATTCTCTACTATGTACAATTACTTGAAAATCTATATTAACACATTTCTCTCTCAATTTTGTGTTATTTATTACTACTTTGGAGTGCTTATCAGTTGGAGACAGGCTTGGGTTAGGAATAGAGGCTTGTATACACTACCTTTCTTTGTGCTGGGACCCCATCTGGACCAAGTTAGTGCAGTCCTGTGAGTTCATATGTGTATTGGTCCTGATATATTTAAAAGACATTGTTTCCTTAGCCCCCACTTAGGGTTCTGCATGTTCACTGAGCTGTGTAGATGTTGTCTTCAGCTGTAAGGTCTCACTATCAGTTTGTGGAGAACAACCAATAGCATTGGTCATAGCATGAATTGGAGGCTTCTTTCGGTGGCAGATGTCCCATTGTTGAAATTATGATTTTGCTTATATATTGTTTTTCTGGGTTTGTGTATTTCCTGTGTTCTTTTATAGTGAAGAGACATGCTTCATGTCTTTGAGGGACAGCTACTGCAAAGTCTTATCTCATTGTCTTGCTGACGACACTACATATAAGATAAAATGTTTAAAATTCAACCTCTGTGTACTTATGAAATACAAGGATGAAAATATGCATAACTTCATTCCAGTGTTTACCCACATGTAAGTAAAGACCTTAGACTACCCATGTCAATGAGTCGTCTTCTAAAATATGTTTTGAAGATTTATGTTCAGGAGGTACACTCTTTTTTTTCCTTTATTTTTTATTTCTTCAAGTTACATCTCAATCGCAGTCCCCTCCCTATTCCCCCTCCAGTCCCACCCTCCTACTCTCAACCCCCCATCCTCTTCCCTTTTTTTCTTTTAAGTTTAAGGTATATCTTATTTCCCCCTACAGTTTCCCCTTTCAGTCCAACAAATGGTTCTTTCTCTTATAATAACTAATACAATACAGTACAACAGAGGTAATTAGGCCACAGTTATGAGGGTTATATGGCTTAATGTACATTCCCAATGACCAGTCCATATGTATTTGGTACCTGACTTTAACATTCTACTATATAAACATCTCCATGAGTTTAAAGGTCTATATCTGACTCAACATTCATACTAACTTGCAACACAATTTTAAAAGTATCTTCTTAGATCTATAACACTCTCTTGACTCCTAAACAACTGAAAATTTAATTATGAGACTCTAGCTATCTGTTCTTCAACCACCTCAGAGACCTGAGAGGGATAAATATATCTGATTTTATAGGAAGTACAGGGCCTGCAGCTTCCCAAACTAAGAAATGACATACGAGTGGCTGCCTGGACAGTTCCCATTTTCTCTCCATACATTACAGCATCCATCTTCAGTCTTATTAACAGTGTAGAATGATAATTATCAAGATCATTTCTGGTTTGAGGTAAGGTTACATCTTGCACTTTGCTTGTCATGGACACCTCACTAACCTTATTTATTCAGCTTTGGATAACTTGCTCAATCTGTCTAAAACAGAAGTTTATTCATTTTGAGGTTGTTGGGTGTATCTACTTCACTGGGTTAAGAAGAGCATTCATTGAATAAAGCTCATGGGACAATTGTCTGGTTTGTAGTAGTTTATTTTGGTTGTGGACCTAGACATCTTTCCTGCCTTTCTTATAGTTTATATACCAAGTTCTTAAGCCATTATCAAGAGTGTACCTTGTAACCTCAAAATATAGTGTGATACCTTACTGAGGAGTTTTTATTTAATTTTCATTACATCTATTTATTTGTTTTTTGTGTATGTATATGTAGGTGATAGGGGATATGCATATAAGAATGAGTATGTGGAGGTCAGAGGACAACATGCGATCATCCATTTGCTCCTCCTCCCACGTGGTTTCTGGGGATCAAAGTCAGATCATTGGGCTCAACAGCAAATGTTTACCAGTTAAGCTAGTTCTCCCTATTGAGTACTTTTTAAGAAAGAAAAGTGCCGGATATGGTGGCACATCCCTTTAATACTAACACTCAGGAGGCAGAGACAGGTTTCTCTCTGTGAGTTTGAGGCCAGCCTGATCTACACAGTGAGTATATAACAATTCTATATGTTGAATCAAACCAGGCAGATGATATTTTTGTGTCATTATACATTTAAAGAAATCAAGTTTGTTTTATGTGCCAGGATCCACTTATTAAAACCATGATGATCTTGTCTTCTACTTTCTTTCTGAAACACATTCAGGTATTCACACAATAGTTGGTGAAAATGTTTTCCATTCAGTCTTAAATTTTCTGCATAACTGCAACTCAATAATAATATTCCTTTAATATAATGTTTAAGAAATTATATAGAGGTAGTAAATGTACATAGACCTATATTTCATATTAAAAATCTTACCTCCTCAACCTAATTCAGCTTACAGTAGCATTAATTGTTTTAACTCACAGCATGACATTTTCCTATTTTGACTTACAATCTCATCAAACAGATACTATCAGAGTCCAAAAGGACTTCATGTGTCAAACAAAACAACTCTGTTTTACAAATGAGTAACTAACTGGTAACTGAGAACAAGAGAAGGGAAACAGCTTCATTGCAGTCATGGAGTTCATTTTTCAAGCCCATTTGGGTCAACATCATGCTCATAAGTTCAAACTCTACAGGTCTGTACTATAATTTCAATACCAATGTTAATTGTTGGTCACATGGCTGAGGAAAATTTACATTCTTGTCTTGATTCCTTAGGAAACATTTCTGTGACTTAGAAATGTCTCCTCAGAAAAGGAACTTGAAATGTTGCTATTGAAATCAAGCAGTGAACCTTTCTGAATCTATGTATTTTCACATTTATCTTTGTCAAGTTATGAATTGTTAATTTAAGTATATGTTGCTGATATAGAGCTCTTATCTCATATCTTGATTCTGACATCAAATATATTGCTGTTCTTTATATTGTTAGAATATTCACCAGTTTCCTATACATAATGACTATATCATTAGGAAAGTCATTCATGAAAAAGTAAAACAATGAAATGTTTATAGTTTTTAAATTTCAAAAATTCTTTTTATTTATTGTTACTATTTTTAACATTTATTTATTAATTCAAGTTACATCTTGATCGCAGGCCCATCCCTCCTCCTCTACCAGTCCCTCCCTCCCACCCACTACTCCTTCTCCCATCCATCCTTCTCCTCTAGTATGGGGGGGACCCCACATATCAGCCCCCCCTCAGTTCATCAGTGACAAGGGCTAAGAGCTTTCTCTTACTTTGGGGTCCGACATGGCAGCTCAGTAAAGGTAAAGTGTCCCACTAAAAGGTAACAAAGCCCATCACTGGGACTGCTCCCCACTTGTAAAGGGATCTGTATGACTACAATGTTGCCCATTATCTACATTTGTATAGGGAGGACTAGGTCAAGTCTAAGCTTTTGTCTTTTTGTTTGTTTGTTTGTTTGTTTGTTTAGTGTTTCAGTCTCTATTAGTCTCTAGAGGACTAGAATGGTTGATTCTGTTAATCTTCCTGTATTTATGGCTTTAATAATTGTAAACTAAGATTTTTTTTCAAGCACGAATGCAAGAAAATATTGTTTCATGTTACTCATTTATATGTACTAGCAACTAAAGATCAGGTCTAATAAATGAGTCATATGTTCAGCCTTTCCAATTTTCTTTATGATATGATTTCATGGGAATTTTCAACCAGAAAAAATTCATATACTTGAATGACAATTACAATCACTTCATAAAGAAGGATAGAAGGATGAGTTCATAGTTCATTGGATAGAATACAGATGAAAATTCTAATTTTAATAATAAAAGATAGCAGTATTGGAAAGATATATTATGGTCTGGGTAGAATATTTATGAATGCCTAAGATAAAATTTTCTGGCAACAAATGCTGACACAGATATAGGAAAAGGAGAGCCCATATTCACTGATGGTGTGACTGTAAGCTGCAGCCACTATGAAAATCATTGTGGAGAATTCTCCCAAAGCTGAAAATAGATCTACCAAAAGAAACAGCTATATTACTTTTTGGTATATGTTGTAATGACTCAATATCCTACTACAGAGATATCTACTCATGCGTGTTCATTGCCATTTTACTCATGACTATTTAGGAATTGAAAACCACTTAAATGTTTCCCTGCTGATAAATAGATAACAGCAATGCATTATACATACATAGTGCAATTATATTCAGCCATAAAGAAAAAAATTAAATCATGGCATTTTGGGTAAACTATTGGACATGGAAATGTAATAGTGAGTAAAGAAACCAAGTCACAGAAAGACAAATGCCACACATTTTCTCTTATTTGTGAGATCCTAGCTCCTTTAAATTTAAATTTAAGTATGTAAGATGAGGTAACTACAGAAGCCAGGAAGGTGAAAATGGAGTATAGAAGGAGATGGGGAAAAGGAACTCTTCAGAGTGCAATAGTAGGGTACAGGGCTATGAAGATTAAATGGGGGAATGATAGGAGGACATAACAGAGGACAAAAAGGAGAATATTAGAGAACAGGAATGAGGAAGGAAAGTTAGTGACATTAAGGATGTTTGAAATGGCCATGGTGGAACATATCTTGTAAGTGTACTTACACACACACACACACACACACACACACACACACACACACACA
>CAJQZJ010032464.1:11780432-11807615 GCA_907164525.1 Lophiomys imhausi
CGGTTGGTAGCGAGAGGTCAAAACTTGACATTTCATTTTTAAATATTTCTACAAACAATACCTTTAAGAAGCGTTACCCTTAATTTTGTATCAATATACAAAGATCAATCATGAAGGTTATTTCTTGACCCTGACACACTCACTTTTGCTCTTTGGCTCTTTCTGCTATGAATTAAAGTTCTTTGTTCCAGAATATGCTCTCTGTATTGATGTTAAACTTCACATTACAGTCATATGAAGAAATCTGATCATAGGCTGAAACATCTAAAATTGAAAATCAAAAATAAATCTTTCCTTCTTTGAGTTGCTTATGTCAAGTATTTTTTCATGGCAACAAGAAATTGATCAACACAAAAAACTGGTACCAGTGAAGTGGGATCATTGTAAGACCCTGGCAATGTGGCTTAGCATCCTTAGAAAATGCTCTGTTGGAAAAGTGAGTTCAAGAAAGCCTAGAATGCAGTAAACAGACACAAGGGATGAGTTTTAGTGTGACCAGAATTAAGTCAGAATGTAGAGAGGAAAGGGGATAGTAGAATCAGTGCTTCCAAAGTTTCAAAAGAGAAAAAAAAATCTACATCAGGAATTGTTCTAAACTCATACTTACTGTCTGGTGGAAAAGAACTTCTCTACATTTGTTAGTGCCTTGAGAGCAAATTTCAAAAGAGTCGAGCAGTAAAGCTGTGGCATGGATCTTTTTTATTACTTTGATCCAAATTTATAGTAATAATTGTCAGGAAGAATGAAAATAAAATTGTGTGTGTATATGTGAGTGTGTGTGTGAATTTGTTCTTGAGTGTGTGTGTGTGTGTGTGTGTGTGTGTATACGTGTCTGTGTGAACGTAAGTTTGGGGGTGTTGTGTGTGTGTGTGTGGTGTGGTGTGTGTATGTGTTTCAGTGTGTATGTGAATATATGAGTGTGTGTGAATGTAAGCGTGGGGGTGATGTGTGTGTGTATGTGTGTTGTGGTGTGTGTGTGAGGGAGTGTGTGTTTAAATCATATGTTTTTCCTCTCAAGCAAAATCTCTTGGAATAACAATTCAGAAACCCAAAACATATTTGCAAATACCTAGGCCACGTAGTTAGGCTTGTTCTGTGATTAGCTCATAACTTAAAATAACCCATTTATACTAATATATGTTTTGCCACATGGCTGGTTACCTCTGCTCAGCTTTCATGTGTCTGTCTTCTTCACATCTTCCTGGGAAAATCTCCTGCATGCCTAGCTCTATTGCATAATCCTTTCCACCTACCAGATGTCTCACCTTCTATTCTACCCTTTCTTATATAGGCCATAGGTTTTTTTAGTTGACAGGCGAGGAATTCATAAAATACACAAGATATCCTCTCTATGTGTGTGTGGGAGACAGAGATGTTTTGTTGGTACAAAGTTTGGTGGCAATAAATTAAGCCAAGTACTTCTCACTAGAAAAAGAATGAGGGACAGTACTTCAGATATTAGCAAGAATAAACATTAGGTGAAAGGGTTTCTAGCGCTGTGAGAAGACATATGAGGCAACTCTTATAAAAGAAATGGTTCATCTGACAGTTTCTCAAAGGGTTAGTCCACTATCATCACGTGGGAAGCAGACAGGGATGGTA
The DNA here is from genome assembly GCA_907164525.1 of Lophiomys imhausi. Lineage (NCBI taxonomy): Eukaryota > Metazoa > Chordata > Mammalia > Rodentia > Muridae > Lophiomys > Lophiomys imhausi. The sequence continues at coordinate 11,782,035 of CAJQZJ010032464.1, forward strand.
CTGCAGGAGTAACTCAGATGCTTACATCCTAATCTGCATGTAGGCAACAGGCATAGAGCAGTACACTCTATCTGGTATGGACTTTCGCAATCCCAATATTCTCTCCCAGTGACTCAAGATTTACAACAAGACCACACATATTCCACAATTCCAAACAAATCTCCTAATCTTCCAAATAGCTCATCAGCAGGGACCTGCCATACTCATGAGCCTATGGGGCACATTCTCATTAAAACTACTAAAGACATAAAATTATATATATATAAAGCTTTCTTTTGAAGAAGAAAACACTGCTGAGGTTGTCTACAGAAGTGCTTCTCCAGAATAAAGAGAGAGCCACTGAGAGGCAACTGCAGCTATTTCCACAGGGTGAAACTACTGATTCAAAGCCAGGGGACACTGGAATCATCCAAGTGATGCTGGCTTGAAATCATACATAAGGAAATATTTACAGGAACTGAGAGTATGATTTTCTTTGACACTCAGATGCAACTTCAAATTTGGACTGAGGAGAAAGGCTAGAACTATTTAAGCTGGGGACTCAAAGATGTGTTAATTGTATTTGACACTGATTTTATATACATATATACATACATATAATATATATATATATATATATAACCTTTGAAGATGAGGGGTGAAATATTTAGTGTTTTTTCAATCAGAGATGTCCCTAGAAGGCTCACATAGAGAAGAACTGGTTGTCAATACAAAATAGTTTTGGGAACTAATTGATTGAACATTAAGGATTCTCACCTAATCAATATATCAGTCCCTTGATGAATTCATATTATGATACCATGAGAAGAATTGCATGTGAACAATAGTTGGAGGAGGAATAAATTACTCTGTAGGACATGCTGTAAAAATGTCTACCATACTGTATGTTTGTGTGTCTTTCTGCTGGAAAGTGAGCTTCTGTATTTGAGCATGTGCTCATTTACCCCAAAAACTTTCAGGCTTGAGGCACAACTATAGCAAGTAATACAATCAAGGGATTATGGACCAAAACCTGTAACCATGAGCCAGAATAAATCTTTCTAGCTTTAATTTACTTCTCTCACATATCAGTAACAAAAAGTCTGGATATCATAAATTCAAAATGGGGAAAAGTTGTTTGACATCACTTTCAATTATTTCTATATGGCTTCTGAAATTATATGTAATTTTTGCAAGTGTCCATTGCATGATTATGATGGAACAATGTCTTTCCAGCTATCTGAACTTGATATACTTAGATTTTATATGACTAAATAATAAAATGCTAACAATTCAGTTATATTTTCTTTATGCACTATGATGAATAACATCTCACATAAGAGATTTGGTATCTTCTTATCTGGGCCTATAGCTATTACTCATGGTTAAAATGAAAAAAAAAAGCAGTCTGCTTTGCATGTGTCATTATGTGTCTGGAAACTATAGTTCCAAGTAAATATCTAAGTGTCATGGTCTCAGGAGAACTTGGAGAACTCAGTAGAGTAGAAGGAGGGTGTTAGGGACAACTAAAGGAAGCTTAGTGTATTCACCAAAGGTTCATTTAGTTTTCAAAGTCTCATGAGGCAATAGGGCCTATGTATTAAAGAAAAGTAACAATATTGCCTCGTTGCAATTACAAAAATTAATCCCATTTGCACAAAAGATCCTATAGTTAAAGGACATTTTTTCAAATTTAACAAAATTAAAATGCCATTTAGGATTTTGAGATAAAAAGATCCTTCTTCAGCTAAACATAAAAGATACAGATCAAAAAATAAATGAAGAATATCTCATCTAATAATTGTGGAGGATGGAAGGTAGCAATAATGGTAGAAATCAAATGGTGAAACCAGATTGAAGTCAAACACTTCAACAAAGTAAAGAAAATTTTCTCACCTAGGAAACATAAAGAATACAATTTAACTTTAATCAATTAACAAACAGAAAAAAGTATCTTAATTCATGGAAGGGAAACTAGTGGCCAATACATATGAGAAAAGATGTCCAATATTATGAATACAGAAATTCACACCAACAGAAAGCATTCTTTTTTTCTTTTTCTTTTTTATTTCTTCAAGTTACATCTTCATCATAATCCCCTCCCTACTCCCCCCTCCAGTTCCACCCTCTCACACTCTTCCCCCTCAACCCACCCATCCCTTTCCATTTTTTTAACTTTAAGGTGTATCTTTTTCCCTCCAACAGCTTCCCCTTTCAGTCAAACAAATGGCTCTTTCTCTTATAACAATAAATACAATACAAAACAACAGAAATGACTAGGCCACAATTATGAGAGTTATACTTCTTAGCATACATTTCCAATATCCAGTACATACATATTTGGCACCTGACTTTAACATTCTACTATCTAACCATCTCCATGAGTTTAAAGTTCTATATCCAATTCAGCTTTCATTCTAACTTGCATAACAATTTTAAGAACATTTTATTATATCCAACACCCTCTTAATTCCTAAACAACTCAAAATTTAAGTATGAGTCTCTAGCTATCTAATCTTCAACCACCTCAGAGACCTGAGAGGGATAAATACATCTGGTTATACAGGAAGTACAGGTCCAGCAGCTTCCAAAACTAAGAAATGACATACCAGAGGCTGCCTGGACAGTACTAAATTTCTCTCCATACATTACAGGATTAGTCTTCAGCTGTTTGACCCCATTTCTCTGACAGACATGATTGTAAAGCAGGAATTATGAAGGCCTTGCCTACTCTGTCTTGGCAGAGCTAGGCTTTCGACTTACGTGCTTCCAAGTTTTGTCCTGTTTGGACAGCATTCTGTCTACAGTTGAAGCAAGGGATTTTTCTTGCCAAGAGATAGGCTTGCCACTAATTCAACCATCTCCAATTGGAGATTCTTTGATGCTCATATTATGCTTGGAGTAGAATACAGGGTTCTGTCAGGAGCAGACATGTCTCGATATAAAAAAAAAATCTTAAGTTAAGAAAACAACTTTAATGCCATATTCTGCAGATCTCTTGAGGTTTTTGAAGACCACCTATCTTTCTTATATTTGGATAAGCAAATATTGCTTGTCTCTTAGCAAGTTGATTTCTGATTAGCTTAGAAAATAACTGTGATAGACTGTCCTAGTACCTAACAAAATGACATGCTTGAATGACTATTAGTGTGCATTTCTTAATTATAAACAGTTTATGACAGTTGGTAGCAAAAGGCCAAAACTTCACATTTCATTTTTAAGCATTACTTAGGTACAATACCTTAAAAAGAGTTACCCTTAATTTTGCATCACTATGCAAAGATCAATACCAATGTGGCCTAATATAATCTTATTTTTGTATCAATATACAAAGATATAAGGACATATTCAATAATATGTCCTTTTTCTGGATCATTCCTATATTATGTATGTCCCATTTTTTCTTGTCTGTAACCCCTACATAGGAGAGAAAGAAGGATACAGAAAAGGAAAAGAGAGAAGTCCCTGGATGTAACCTCCAAAACCTATTTAACAAGACCGTTTAACAGCTTGTAATCTCTCCCCCTAAATAACAAGATTATCTATAACCCATCAAATGACCAAAGGAGGGAAAACATGCATCCCACCTTCTGAAGATGGGACTTTGCTCTCTTAAAATGACTTCCTGCTGATTTGGGACATAGTAAACCTATTTGGGGCCCAAATAAGAATGGAAAAATGGTTAAAATTTTTAATAGAATCATTTGATGTTCAGTCATTTTGTGTTCAGCTATTTAACTGTCCTAAGAAGTTTGTAGACAGAAGCTGAACTTCAGGGCTTTACTAAAGTTCTGGCTGGAACAGTCTGTGGAGCTGAACAATCTTAGTGATTTTGAGATTTTGTGGTTGTAGACTTTTGAGGAAAGAGCTATTGAGGAAGTCTCCAAGACTGGATCATCTGGGCTATTTATCTTCTTTGGTGTCTGATCTGTTTTCTCCCGAGGTTTCAGTTGTCCAGTTGTCCCTGGATACCATAGATGGATGATTTAAATCTCCTGGAAAGATAAGAACAGAGCCCTGTCCTAATCCTAACTCTGGGACACTATCTTTTTTTTTGGGGGGGGAGCAGTAATATTTTCTTGTAGCATATTCTCTATTTAGAGCTTGCTTTCTGTCAGACTGACCTTGAACTCTGAGATCTGCAGGTTTCTGTCTCTAGTGTGTTAGGATTAAAGGTGTATCCTCAAATGATGAGATTAAGGGTGTGAACCATCACCACCCTGTTCCTTATAACTCTAGAATTTATAAGACAACTAACTCTATGGTGATCCTTCTGTCTCTGTGGGGTTAAAGGCATGGGATAACGCCACGCATTTCATATATTTTACCTTAGCTCCAAATCTTTCAACCCTTGGAGGAGGTTTAGAAAACCAGGTTGAGGCTGGGCATAGTGGTGCATGCCTTTAATCCAGCACTCAGGAGGCAGAGGCAGGCAGATCTTTGTGGGTTGGAGACCAGCCTGGTCTACAAAGCAATTACAGGACAGCCTGGACTGTTACACAGAGAAACCCTGTCTTGAAAAACCAAAAAAAAAAAAAAAGAAAAGAAAACCAGGTTGAACTGAAGTAACCTTTAAGTTATTTTCAGTATTTTAAACCTCTTACTTGCTTTTTAAAGCCAAACTATGAAAATATCCTTTACATCTACAAAAACAAACAAACAAACAAAACTTTTAAGCTGCTATTAAGTTTGTGTAAGCTATGTGGCCACCTGCAGTCCAACATTCTAATCTGAAATTAAGGCAATTTTCCTTTCATGCCAGTAACGCAAGTATACCTTTGGTAAATTATGTTTGAAATTTTTATATTGTATTTTTACTATTTTTTAAAAGATTATTAACACTTTTCTTAAAATAGTATCATTTTGTTTTCTCAAGTTACTTCTAAAACAGTTTCCTCCCTCCTCACCTCCTGGCCCCTCCCTCCATCCCCCTCTCCCTCCTTCTTTCCCTCCCTCCCTCATTGTTCCTCTACATGGTAGTGTCCTTCTCCTCAGATGAGGTGGGCCCTGACATATCATACTCCCTCAGATCTTCAGACATATGAGGGTTAAGAGCTTCCACTTGTACTGGGGCTTGATATGGCACACCATCTAGGGTAAGGTGTACCACTAACCTGCAGCAGATTCTCTGACTCACTGGTGGGTGAAAAATTTCCTAGGATAGATATGCTAGGTTCCTATCTATTTGGGTTGTGGGTTGTACGATAGTTATCCTGTGATGTATGGTTAATATCCATTTATAAGAGAGTACATACCATGTTTATCTTTCTGTGACTGAGTCAGCTCACTTATGATGAGCCTTTCTAGCTCCATCCATATGGTTTCCAATTGCATGATTTCCTCTTTCCTGATAGCTGTGTAGTATTCCTTTATATAAATGTACCACAGTATTTTTTTCCATTCTTCAGTTGAAGGACATTTGGGTTGCTTCCAGTTTCTGACTATTACAAATAAAGGTGCTATGAACATTGTTGAGGCAATGTCCTTGTGGTTTCATTTCAAATCTTTTGGATATATGCCCAAGAGAGGTATGGCTGGGTCTTGAGGTAGAATTATTCCTAATTTTCTAAGGTATCTCCAGATTGATTTCCAAAGTGATTGCACAAGTTTGCACTCCCACCAGCAATGAGGGAGTGTTCCTCTTTCTCCACATCCTCGCCAGTATGTGCTATCATTTGAGTTTTTGATCTTAGCCATTCTGACAGGTGTGAGATGGACTCTCAGAGTTGTTTTAAATTGCATTTCCCTGACGACCAAAGATGTTGAACATTTCTCCAAATGCCTCTCGGCCTTTAGAGATTACTCTTCTGTGAATTCTCGGTTTAGTTCTGTACCCCATTTATTGATGGAGTTATTTGATTTTTTGGTGTTTAATTTATTCAGTTCTTTATATATTTTGGATATTAGCCCTCTGTCAGATTTTGGGTTGGTGAAGATACTTTCCCAGTCTGTAGGCTGCCATTTTGTTCTAAGGACAGTGTCCTTTGCCTTACAGAAGCTTTTCAACTTCATAAGGTCCCATTTATTCATTGTTTTAGAACCTGAGCTATTGGTGTTCTGTTGAGGAAGTTGCTACCAGTGCCAATGAGATCCAGGCTTTACCCCAATTTCTCTTCTATTAATGTTAGTGTGTCCAGATTTATATTGAGGTCTTTGATCCACTTAGACTTAAGTTTTGTACAGGGTGATAAGTATGGATCTATTTGCATTCTTCTACATGTTGACATCCAGTTAGACCAGCACCATTTATTGAAGATGCTTTCCATTTTCCATTGTATGGCTTTGGCTTCTTTATCAAAAATTCAGTGACCATAGTTATGTGGATTTATTTCTGGGTCTTCAATTCAATTACATTGGTCAACTATTCTGTTCCTATACCATTACCATGCTGTTTTTATTACTATTGCTCTGTAGTACAGCTTGAAATCCGGGATGGTGATACCTCCAGATGTTCGGTTATTGTACATGATTGATTTAGCTATTCTGAGCCTTTGTTATTCCATATGAAGTTGTGAATTGTTTTTTCCAGATCTGTAAAAAAATTGAGTTGGTATTTGGATAGGAATCTCATTGAATCTGTATATTGCTTTTGGTAAGATGACCATTTTTATTATGTTGATCCTACCTATTCATGAGCAAGGGAGATCTTTCCATCTTCTGATATCTTCTTCAATTTCTTTCTTCAGGGACTTGAAGTTCTTGTCATACAGGTCTTTCACTTGCTTGGTTAGAGTTACCCCCTGGTATTTTATATTATTTGTGGCTATTGTGAAGGGTGTTGATTCCCTTATTTCTTTCTCAGCCCATTTATCTTTTGTGTAAAGAAGGGCTACTGATTTTTTTTTTTTTAATGATTTTGTATCCAGCCACCTTGCTGAAGGAATTTATCAGTTGTAAGAGTTCTCTGGTGGAGTTTTTGGGGTCACTTCTGTATACTATAATATCATCTGAAAATAGGGATACTTTGACTTCTTCCTTTCCAATTTGTATCCCCTTGATCTTTAGTTGTCTTATTGATCTAGCTAAAACTTCAAGTACAATGTTGAAGAGATAGGGAGAGAGTAGGTAGCCTTGCCTTGTCACTGATTTTAGAGGAAATGCTTTAAGATTCTCTCCATTTAGTTTGATGTTGGCTATTCACTTGTTGTATATTGACTTTATTATTTCTAGGTATGGTCCCTGTAAACCTGATCTCCAAGACTTTTAATATGAAGGGGTGCTGTATTTTGTCAAAAGCTCTTTCATTGTCCAATGAGATGATCATGTGGTTCCTTTCTTTCAGCTTGTTTATATGGTGGATTACATTGATGGATTTTCTAATGTTGAACCACCCCTGCATCCCTGGGATGAAGCCTACTTGATTATGGTGTATGATACTTTTGATGTGATCTTGGATCTGGTTTGCAAGTATTTTATTAAGTATTTTTGCATCTATGTTCATAAGGGAAATTGCTCTGAAATTTTCTTTCTCCATTGGGTCTTTGTGAGGTTTAGGTATCAGGGTGACTGTGGCCTCATAGAATGTGTTTGGCAGTATTCCCTCTGTTTCTATGTTGTGGAAGAGTTTGAAGAATATTGATGTTAGCTCTTCTTTGAATGTCTGGTAGAATTCTGTGCTGAAACCATCTGGGCCTGGGCTTTTTTTGGTTGGAAGACTTCTAATGACTTCTTCTATTTCCTTAAGGGTTATAGGACTGTTTAATTTGTTTACCTGTTCTTGATTTAATCTTGGTAGGTGGAATCTATCAAGAAAATTGTCCATTTCATTTAGATTTTCCAATTTTGTGGAGTACAAGTTTTTGAAGTAGGACCTAACGATTCTTTGGATTTCCTCAATGTCTGTTGTTATTTCCCCCTTTTCATTTCTGATTTTGTTGATTTGGGTATTTTCCCTCTGCCTTTTAGTTAGTTTCTTTGAATGTCTGGTAGAATTCTGTGCTGAAACCATCTGGGCCTGGGCTTTTTTCAGTTGGAAGACTTCTAATGACCTCTTCTATTTCCTTAAGGGTTATAGGACTTATAGGTTTAATTTGTTTACCTGTTCTTGATTTAACCTTGGTAGGTGGAATCTATCATGACAATTGTTCATTTCATTTAGCTTTTCCAATTTTGTGGAGTACAAGTTTTTGAAGTAGGACCTAATGATTCTTTGGATTTCCTCAATGTCTGTTGTTGTTTCCCCCTTTTCATTTCTGATTTTGTTGATTTGGGTGTTTTCTTCTGCCTTTTAGTTAGTTTATCTAAGGGCTTGTCTATTTTGTTGATTTTCTCAAAGAACCAACTCTTGGTTTTGTTGATTCTTTGTATTGTTCTTTTTGTTTGTAAGTTGTTGATTTCAGCCCTGAGTTTGATAATTTCCTCTCGTCTGCTCCTCTTGGGAGTATTTGCTTCTTTTTATTCTAGCTCCTTCAGGTGTGCTTTTAGGTCGCTAGTATAGGAACTCTCCAGTTTCTTTTTGAGGGCACTTAGTGCTATAAACTTTCCTCTTAGCTCTGCTTTAAATGTGTCCCATATGTTTGGGTATGTTTTGCCTTTATTTTCATTGAATTCTAAGAAGACTTTAATTTCTCTTTTTATTTCTTCCCTGGCCCAGTGGTCATTAAGTAGAGAGCTGTTCAGTTTCCATGTTTTTGCAGGCTCTCTGTTGTTTTGGTTATTGTTGAAGTCTAGCTTTATTCCATGATGGTCTGGTAAGTTACAGGGGGTAATTTCAATTTTCCTGTATCTGTTGAGGCTTGCTTTGTGACCGACTATATGGTCGATTTTGGAGAAGGTTCCGTGAGGTGCCGAGAAGAAAGTGTATTCTTTTGTTTTGGGGTGAAATGTTCTGTTGATATCAATTAGGTCCATTTGATTCATGACATCTGTGAGGTTCATTATTTCTCTGTTTGGTTTTTGCATAGTTGATCTGTCCAGTGGTGAGAGTGGTGTATTGAACTCTCCCACTATTTATGTGTGAGGTTTAATGTGGGATTTGAGCTTCAGTAGTGTTTGTTTAATGAACGGGGTGGGGTGTTACATTTGGGGCATAGATGTTTAGTATTGATATTTCATCTTGCTGTATTTTTCCTTTGATGAGTATATAGTGTCCTTCCTCATTTTTTTTTTTTAATGTTGGTTGAAAGTCCAATTTATTGCATACTAGAATGGCCACTCCAGCTTGTTTCTTGGGTCCATTTGTTTGGTATATATTTTTCCAGCCCTTTACTTGGAGATAATGCCTATCTTTTTTTTTTTGCTGAGGTGTTCTTCTTGTAAGCAGCAGAATTTGGGATTCTGTTTTAGCTTCCATTCTGCTAGCCTGTGTCTTTTTATTGGAGAATTGAGTCCATTAATGTTGAGAGATATTAATGACCAGTGATTGTTACTTCCTGCCATCTTGATGTTGGTGGAAATAGTGTGTGAGTGAGCTTCTCTTCTTTTGGTTTTGCTGCAGACATGCTATTTGATTCCTGTGCTTTCTTGTGTGTAGCTAACCTCTTTGGGTTGGAGTTTTCCTTCCAACATTTTCTGTAGAGCTGGATTTGTGTATAGATATTGTTTGAATTTAGCTTTGTCATGGAATATCTTGTTTTCTCCATCTATGTTGATTGACAATTTTGCTGGAAATATTAGTCTGGCCTGGCATTTGTGGTTTTTTAGGAACTGCAAGATGTCTGTCCAGGCCCTTCTGGTGTTTAGAGTCTCTGAAGAAAAGTCAGGTGTGATTCTGATAGGTTTGCCATTATATGTTACTTGACCCTTTTCCCTAGCAGCTTTTAAAATTCTTTCTTTGTTCTGTACATTTAGTGTTTTGATTATTATGTGGCAGGGAGATTTTCTTTTCTGGTCTAATCTATTTGGAGTTCTGTAAGCTTCTTGTACAGTTATAGACATTTCTTTTTTAGATTTGGGAAATTCTCTTCAATGATTTTGTTGAAGATATTTTCTGGTCCATGGAGCTGGGAATCTTCTCTTTCTTCTATTCCTATTATTCTGAGATTTTGTCTTTTCATTGTGTCCTTGATTTCCTGAAGGTTTTGTGTCAGGATGTTTTTAGATTTGACATTTTCTTTGACAGATGTATCAATTTCTTCAATTTTATCCTCTGTGCCTGAAATTTTTTCTTCCATCTCTTGTATTCTGTTGGTGATGCTAGTGTCTGTATTTCCTGTTTATTTCTTAAGGTTTTTCAGTTCTATGGATGTCTCAGATTGTATTTTCTTCATTGCTTCAACTTTCCTTTTCAGGTCTTCCATTCCTTTAAGCGTTTTATTCATTTCCATCACCTCCTTTGCAGTACTTTGTTGTTGCTCTCTGAGGTATTTGATTTCCTCCCTTAGGCCTTCTATTATTAATATAAGCATAGGATTAAGGTCATTTTCCTTTGTTTCAATCATGTTAGGATGTCCAGAGTTGTCTGTAGCATTATTGCTAGGTTCTGGAGATATCGTATTGCTTTGGGTTTCTTATTTTTTAATTAATTAATTATTTATTTTTTACCATGTTCTTGAGCTGACCTTTTGCTATCTGATTGACCCTGGTGTTGTCTGTTTCTTTTGTCAGTTCACCTTGGTGCTCATCAAGACTCTCTGCCCTGGGGCTTGGCTAATCCTGAGATCCTGCTGTCCACCTCCAGATGGTGGGCAGGTTCCTGTAATAGAGTGGCTCTTGGAGAGGAGAGTGACTGCTGCTCTCCTCAACTGGTTGTGACCCAATTGGACCAATATACAGGGGATTGGAGTTGGGAGGGGGCTATCCTCTGAGGACCTGGGAGCTGGCAGGTCTCCTCAGAAAGGTAGGTAGAGTTGTGATTGGGCCTGTGTTCTCCCCTCAGTGACACAGTTGATCTGGTTCAGCAGCTAGGGTGACCATGCAGGCAGGGAGCTCCACCCTTGACCCCCAGCTGGTGCCAGCCTCAGTGTGCCTGTTGCTGACTGTCTCAAATGCTTGGGTGCTAAGGTGAGTGACCCACCCCAATATTTGTGGAGAACACACAGTCACTGGCTCCGTGTGCAGTCAGTCTTGGCTCCTAATTGCTTTGCTGTGACTGGATTAGGTCTGTGCCTCTCAGCTACAGTGCACACTGTGCCACCATGTTGGAAACTCCAGGAAAAAAAAAAAAGCCTTCCTTACCTTTGCTCTTGTGGTCTGGCTATTTTTCTTGTTGGGTGTGCAAGTCCGCATGCAGGCTGGATATCAGGCAGAGAGGCGGGGCTCTGATCTGTGGCTGGAGCCATGGGCTGAATCTGTTTGTGGGCTAGATCTGCTCTGGCTGGCTCTCCTCTCCAGATGGGTGACCAAGCTGACTGCAGAAAACATTTTTAACCACTAATTAGATGATCAAAATTAATTATAACCAGTAATACCAAATATCATAAAAGAATAGAAATATGAAAATTTTCATGCACTATCAGTTGAAGAAGCAATTGTTCCAACTGCTATTAAGTGCCATGTGTCAATAACTGGGCAGTGTACATATGTAAGATTAAAACAATTGTTGCTGTTCAAAGTTTTTAAAGCTTATAACTTTCTGAACCTTACACAGAGCAAAGAAAAGTGTACCCAAGACTATTCACTTAAACATTATTTTTAATTAATAAATTAAAAGGTAAGACATTAAAATCAACAATCACAGATAAAAAATAACATGTATGTTTGCCCTTCCTATACTGTAATCTTATAAATCCAGTAAAGTAAAGAGTTAGAGTTGTGTATTCAACATAAAAGTGAATAGGGACAGGGAAAAGGGTTGGAAACTGCTATTGGCTAAGTCTTACAGTTGCTGGAAAACCCATAAGGAAGCAACGCTGCACAACTCCTTCCAGAGCTGATCTGTAGGGTCAAATACAAATGGGTGTGTGAGTTATCTGATGTTTCTGTGGTGACATTAGGAAAGTATTCAGTGTACGGACATCAATTATATTCCTGCATAAAGGACACATGAAAATAATTAACATATGAATTTAAATTCCGTAAGAAAATACTTAAACTTTTCATGATATAAGGGAATTATTCGTCCCCCGCGTCGCCGCCGAGGTGCTCCGGTTTCGCTGCTCCCCTCCTCCGCCCCGCGTCCTGACTTTCTCCCTCCTTTCCCTCAGACAATGTCCGCCTTCCAGATCAACCTCAACCCGCTCAAGGAGCCGCTCGGCTTCATCAAGATCCTCGAGTGGTTTGCTTCCATCTTTGCTTTTGCCACCTGTGGAGGGTTTAAGGGCAAAACAGAAATTCAAGCGAGTTGTCCTTCTAAAACGGGTGACAATAAGACTGTTACAGCTACATTTGGTTATCCATTCAGGTTAAATCAGGCATCATTTCACACACCTCCAAATGTCAGTGTGTGTGAGGTGAACTGGGAAAGACATGTCCTCATAGGTGATTACTCTTCTTCTGCACAATTCTATGTTACATTTGCAGTCTTTGTGTCCTTGTACTGCATTGCTGCCCTTCTGCTCTACGTTGGTTACACGAACCTCTACCGGGATAGTCGTAAACTTCCTATGATTGACTTTATTGTTACTCTTGTTGCCACTTTTTTGTGGTTGGTGAGTGCCTCGGCCTGGGCTAAAGCTCTTACAGATATTAAAACAGCTACTGGACACAGTATTGTTGAGGAACTTGACCCTTGTCACTCAGGAATTTCATGTCGATTTCTCTCTGTTACTAGTATGGGGTCCCTAAATGTATCCGTGATCTTTGGCTTTCTGAATATGATACTTTGGGGAGGAAATGCTTGGTTTGTGTACAAGGAGACCAGCTTACATAGTCCATCAAATACGTCAACTTCCCACACCCAAGGAGGTGTCCCGCCCCCTTCTGGAATATAATTAAAGGGAGAAATACACTGTGTGAAATGTGTGCTACACTATGCCTTGTTGCCAACCAACATCTTGAGAAGCGAAGCATTATTGTTTCTAATAAAAAGTAATGGCTTTTTCAGTAAATTGGTGGGTTTAAAAATTTGCTGCTTTTCTACATAAAACGTGCCTTTTCTAGAAATTTAAGATGTAAATGTATTGTTACATGTAAGTTTGAAAACTTAGGAGCCTGTTTGAAATGATACTTATTTTTAAGTGAACAGTAATTTCACTAAGTTGCCTTCTAAAGTGTTTACACCTTAAACTTAAATATAAACCTTCATTCAGAAAAGAGTTATGTCATATAATATAAGAAGAATATGTTTGGAATATACACACATCCTATCCCTAAGGCTTGGCTTGTTTAAGAAAAGCTTGATTGCATAAATTGTATTTAGAAAAAAAATATTGCAATTTTATATCTGAATATTGTTCATGTTAAAAATTTTTTGAATTGCAAAGACTGAGTATATATTTTGTTTCTTTTTTCTAAATGACCTGCTGTACTTATTAGGTGTACTAAAATTGTCTTAGAAGCAAGGATTTGAAAATTGTAACAAATGTGTAGAGTTGATTTTGCACTTCTGTTGCATGAGGTATATTTATTATTTCAGGTGGTTTCTTAGGCTTGTAAAGAGCATGGTTCCCACACGGTTTTATATATGTGGACATTCTCTTGTTTGTTATCTTTTGTTCATGCCAAGAAAGAAAAGTCTACATTTTTTTCTCAGACCCTGTATAGAGGGTTACTAAAAATTAAGGTTACCTTTTACTTTTGAAACATTTAACCTTTAGTCAATGAAGTTGCTTCTACTGAGTTTAACATTGATATTGTGAAAATAAATGCAGTTAGGATTTTTTATTTCTTAATATTCATTCCTACTTTGAAAAAGGATGATTAAGGAATTATGCTCATAAAGGAATCTAAGTCAACTGTATTATGTGTGTATTGTCTTTGCATACACCTTTGGGTATGTTCAGAATACAATGCTTCTTGTTCCTCTGCTTTTTTGTTGTACAGGGATCCAGACTTCCTATTCTTACAAGATGATGTTTGAATCTGAAGCACATCTTGCAATATTGCCTTATTTTTGTTGTTTTGTTCATGGCAAAGTGTCTGTGTGAGAATATATGTTTAATACAGCAAACAATAAAGAAGTTAAAATAAAAAAGGGAATTATTCGATCTAACCAATTATATAGATCATAATAATATTTTGTCTCAGTCTTCATTTTTTGTCTTTATATGTATCAACTAGAAATGTTATGTTAACTACTAAGAATATGTACTCCTTCCTTATAGAACCTGTGGCCACATTGGAAAGAGATCTTAAAGACAGAGTCACTGAAGCTTCTGAGGCTCTCCACAACAGAATATCTCACATCCAAATGCTTCCCACAGCATTTGACTGCTTTAGTTCACATTCAGCATATCAATCAGAGAATTTCAAATAATCCTTCAAACTAGAAAATCCATCACTTTAAAGGAACTTCTGTTGAAGTAGATTCTGCTATCACTAGAAAGGTTAACTCTTCACCCAGGCTTAAGGTAATTGATCTCTCAGGGGGTTGAACATGATAGCTCAATGCTTGATACTATGTTAGATCACTATGTTATACTATCAAGCAAGGAACAAAGCAGATTTTGTTCATGTTGGCTAAACAAAAGCTTGGCACTTAATTTTAATTAGCTTAGACTACCTTGTACTTGGTGACATTAAACATCTTCAGAACATTAGATCCCTAAATAAAAATACAGATTCTACAGCAGCATCCAACACAACTTTAAGACAGAAGTTTCTCACTTGCTTATTACCGTCCTTAAGAAGGAATATGAATGCTGAAATTGAAGTTTAATAAAGTATAAGTTATTTAAAACCCATACCCTCTCAATCTCCTTTAATATTTTATTAGAATCTTCATTAGATGTTTTTACAATAGCTGGTATCCATTTTCCCCAAAAGGAGTAGATTGTTTATGCACATAGGAAATCATAGTTAAACTCCAAAAGTATTACAAAATATGACTTGTAAATCATAAGGTGAAAATAAGTTTAGTTCTGACAAACAAAGCCAACAATAAAAGCAAAAGAAAAACATGAACTATCATTCTCATGTAATAACATGTTTTTCTTGATACTTCCTTTTGATTTTGTTTTCAACACTTTAACTTTAGGAGTGAACCAAAAGAAAGTGAAAGTTTTGTTTTATTGCAAGCACTGTTATAAAAGTATTTGGCAAAGTATTCAAGCTGAGTAGTTATTCAAATTCAAACAAAATAGAGGAGAATAAAAGAACAGGAATTACATGTTTGTGAACAAAAGAGTTTATTTATTTTAAAAGAACTTTTCAAATTAATTAGGTCAGTGTTGTACATAGGTAACAGTAAATACTGTGTGAAATGTGGCAAACTTACTTTTACTGAAACAAAATACATCTTATATACTCTTAGAATTTATACAATATATATAGATATAGATACATATGCACAAACATGCAGATGCATACCCACATATATATGAATATACATATGTAGTTAGAACATATTCTTCAGGTATGAATAAAAAGTCTCCAAAAACATGTACATTACTATATGAAGAAAACAGAATTTATGTGATGATACATATATTAGAAGAAATATTTTCAGATTCAGTTTTTAGTAAAGCATTGAAAGATTGCTAGAAATGGTTAGTTATAAACATACTGAGTAACTCATCCTAAATACCGAAAAGAGTCCAATTGTAACTAGGATACAAAATTGAGTGGTACACTTGAATGAAATTGGGTGGCTGAGTATGAATAAGTAGTAGAGTAGAATTCTTTGATGTGATTAACACTAGTCTTTCAGCAGCAGTCTGATATCTCCATCATACCATCCACTAGATGGGAAGTGCCACTCTCTTGTGACATCGTCTCTCCCAGATCAATGTAGGCATCGTGAAATTCAGCCACTTTGGTTCCATCTCTGATGTCCCACAGGGCAGTTAATGTTTCATTTTAATGGCTAGAGCAAAGATTGCATGAAAAATTTCAACCAATTTAACGAAGACCATAGGAGAAGTAGCTAGCTTTTATAATTACATCAGTTCGCTCTCTTTCTCCCTCTCCCTTCTCTCTCACTTTCTCACTGTGTTTCTGTCTCTACCTCTCTGTCTCCCCCCTGTGTGTGTGTGTCATTTGGATATTTTTCACCTTCAATGACCTTAAACTGTATCTTATACAAGAAATTATAACTTATGTTTGTATATTTTTATTTATATATGAAAAACTTGTTACTGATAATATATGACATATTCCTAAATAGACATTGCCTACTAAAACATTGTCATCATTGACATTGGTGAACTCATAACCCATCATAAATACCTACTAGTGTTATAGCTCTAGGATCCTTTGTCTTTTGCTGCAAGTCCTGTCCACGCTTTGCATTTTGGAAAGAAGTTACTTGACTAATTGTGTCATTTTTCATAAAACTAAATTTCTGAATATGGTATGCAATTTTTTCTATGTTTGCATTACTGTCTTAATTTTATTTAATGAGAAAGTGATGTAGAACTTATCAGTCAGTCAATGGTTGATAAATAATAATACGTTCTGTTGATATCTTCTAAGTTACAGGTGATAATAAACTTTATAAGAAATTTAAAGTAACAGCACATGAATAGCTTCCAATAGCTCTCCAAGTTTAATAGAAGATTAGGCCATATTAGATCATTTTGAATCAATGAATTAAAATTCAGTGAAGGGAAAAGAGTATTGAGACCATCCCAGGGCTTCTCTCAAGAAGTTTTTATCAGTAGTCTTTCTTATTTTCTGTCTTTTCTTGACTCTGAAGTAGATGGAAATTCCTAACAAACTTGATAATGGAAACACTAAAATATTAATAAACTAATTTTGGTGGAAACAAATTAGTATGAGAAAGGACATGTTTTTTATTGTTTTGTTATTGTATCAATGTTTCTTAAGGTAAAAGAGTAATTTCTAACCAAGATATGATTAATTTGATGAACACTTTAATAATATTTGTGA
Source organism: Lophiomys imhausi (assembly GCA_907164525.1). Classification (NCBI taxonomy): domain Eukaryota; kingdom Metazoa; phylum Chordata; class Mammalia; order Rodentia; family Muridae; genus Lophiomys; species Lophiomys imhausi. Next base: position 11,798,880 of record CAJQZJ010032464.1, read on the forward strand.
TTTAATACAAATTCTGGATAGAAAAATATTTGCAAAACTTATCATTCCAAGAAACATATACTTCTTAATTTTATAGTGTTTTTGTTTTTGTTTGTATTTGATTTTGTTTCATGGGTGTTGTTTACTAAGTTAGTTATTTGTAATTTCGTACATGTACATAAAGTGTACTTTCTTTCTCACCTCCTCTCAGCTCTTAAAATACACAATCCTCCCTACACTTACATTTCCAAGGTTCAACCTTTAGTTGTTTTCCCAGTAAAAGAATGGAGTCATCTAGAGAAGGGTAGAGGGAAAAAGCAATAACAATAGAGGATGAGAACAATTTATAATGAAATGCATATGAAGATACCACTAACAAATGCATTACTAGATCTGATCTGGTAGTTCAGGTTGTCTGTAAGTGTCTCTTAGCACTCTTTACTGTTTATATATGCTTGAAGAGAGATAGGTCCTAATTTTGTGAATTAAATTGGGGTTGGATTTCAGTTTCAGGGACTTATTAAGGCTTTTATAGTTATTTACTACAAAGAGTTTCTCTGCAGAATGTAATGTTCCAAATACTCTTAGAATTTTCTGTCATTTTTAAACATCCTTTCTAACAGCCTATGTATTAGGGAACCCCCTCCCAAATGGAAGGTTTTAATCTCAGAAAGAACTACTAGAAATCAGAACCTGAGAAAGAAAACAAGAATTGGATTTAGGAAATATTTAGGAATCAGAATCCACAAGACACAAAAAAAAATCACTTAATCTTGCGAACTATTAAGAGATTAAGTGATTTCCAAATTTCTCCTTGAGCATACTAAGCTGGGCATTAGTGGAGCTTGTCAGTGATTTCACTGCACACAGAGTGGATTCAGGTAATAGAAGTGTGTAGAACATGACATCAAAACATTGACATGTGTTCTGCTTCCTAATGTACTTCTGTGGGGACCACATGGAAAGAAAGATAATATCCAACAATGGAAAGATTATTTAGTAAATAGCCACAACAAGAATTAGAATTACAAAATATCAGTGATAGAATGTAGATTTTGAACAACTATAGAATGAAAGTCTTGTAAGTTGAATAATTGATATGAAAATATTTTATCAGGAACCATTAACGTGAGGTACTGTCTTAGTCACCGTTTTATTGTTGTGAAGAAACACCATGACCACAACAACTATCATAAAGAAAGCATTAAATTGGGGTTGGATTACAGTTTCAGAGGTTTAGTCCATTTCCATCATGGTGGGGAGCATGACAACATGCCGACAAGGTGCTGGAGGAGCTGGTATTTCTACATCCAGATGGACAGGCAAAAGGAGGAAAGAGAGTACTGGGCCTGACTTGAGCATTTGGAACCTCAAATCTATTGCCCAGTGACACACTTCATGCAACAAGGCCACACCTACTCCAGCAAGGCTATGCCACCAAATCCTTGTAAAGTAGCGCCCCTCCCTAAGGACCAAGCATTCACATCTATGACCCTATGGAAAAGACTCCTATTCAAACCACTACAAACATGAAAGATAATGAGATAAACTGAGAATTCACAAAAGAGGAATCTCTAATGGCGAGGGACACTTGAAGAAATGCTCAACATCCTTAATCATCAGAGAAATGCAACTCAAGATGACCCTGATATTCCATCTCACACCTGTCAGAATGGCTAAGATCAAAAACTTAAATGACAGTACATGGTGGTGTACTGCAGACAAAGGGGAAAATTGTGCAACCATTATGGAAATCAGTCTGGTGATATCTTAGAAAACAACATGCAATTTGCAACCAAATGGATGGAACTAGAAAAGCTCATCCTGAGTGAGTTAACCCAGACTCAGAAGGATGCACATGGCATCTATTCACTTATAATTGGATTTTAGCCATATAGTACAGGATAACTATTGTAAAACCAACAAACCAAAAGGAACAGGAACATAGACTTTTTTGATGAGACACTTTTCCCTAGTGGTGCTGCCATGTAGGCCCCTAGTATATGAGGAGGATCTTGGCCCTCATGTGACTGCTGAACTGGAGTGGGGGACTGATATGTTGGGACACCCCACTCTGGAGGAGTGGGATGGGAGGGTAGGTGGATGGTACCGGGAGGAGTGGGGAGCACTGTGATGGAGATGTGGCTTGAAGTAGTGAATAAACATTAAAAAAAAGATAATGAGGTAAAAATGAGAATATTATGACAGGTGTTTTTCCTCTGTCCCCTCACAGTGACAGTTTCAATTATTGTTATAGATGTAAGAAAATAGCCCAATTCTTTGTGCTATTTGTAGGATCTTGTTTATGTGTAAGCCTAATCAAATACCCAGCAAAACCAAGTTTTCACTCAGTAGGGTAATTAAAATATTCTCAGCTGAGTGTTTTTTTGTGCATTAAATTAGCTTTGTCAAATATTAAAGATGGTTCAGTGTATGACTATGAAACTGGCAATTTTCTTCCAAACCAAAACCAGATTGGCCATGAACTTTTCTCATAGTTCTAAGGGCTTTTTCTTCCTAACATGAAGGACAGGTAGGAAGATTTACAGTTGCATTCCTTTGTATAGACCTACCATGCTACTTGAATATAAGGCTGGTATATTTTTATAAATCTCAAAGATACCCCCAACAGAAGTCTAACACAGGGCTGGTGGATCATGTGATAACCAAACTTATTTTTATCTGGAGGATGATCAAATGCACTCTTCTGGTAATAGGTGCTCTTGGGATACATGGATAGGATTTAGAACATGGTCTACAAAAAAAAAAAATAGCTCTGTGCCTTGGTGTCTCCTGCTATACTATTCTGTACCCAAAATCTCCATTATCTTTCTGTGATAAAGTAGAAGGAAATGTGCCATAGAAACAGATGTCGCATGTCCCTCCTCTGGCATTAGCACAGCGGAGAAGGTCCAGTTGGGCAAGGCCAGTATAATTCATCTTTAGCCTGGAAATGTCCTGAGGATTGGGCACATTTCTATGTGGTCTGCTTTGAACTAATGCCTATGCATGTCAGCTAATCCAGCCATGGGCCAAGAAAAAAAAAAAAAGCCTAGCTTTATTATTCAGGTCTTCACATTTGTCCTGGTGGGCCAAATAATCATGTTAGGGCACATACCTGAACATGCTGTAATTTCCTTTTATTTTGTTTATGAGTCTCTATTCTATGTGATGTTGACAAGTCTGGTAGCTTATAGAAACTCTAATAATTTACTCCTCTGTTAGTTTCTCTCTATCTCTCATACACACACACACATTTACACAAGCATGCACACACACATGTATTAATCACTTTGTGGCATAGTTTCTTTCCCTTACTGTGGCTGTTCTAAGCACTCTTGTTTATCCAATGCACTACCTTTAGACAAAACAATTAAATTATCAGCTTACAGTCCACCAACATCCACATTCCATTTTCAAGTGAGAGGCAAATTCCAAGAAAGCTAGAGGTGGGTGTGCTCTCTTTATACATCAGACACTCTGACCTTGGAATCAAGTAGAAATATTTACAACAGCCACTCCTGTGGTTAGACATCCATTTGAATGGATGAAGGCTCAAAAAATGTAATGAACAGGGAGAAGGCTGTGTCCTTTCCACCACAGTTTTCTCTGTTTTTTCATTTTGGTTCAGCTTCTTCACCTTCTACAAAGGTGAAGCTTTTGATAAATTAACTATAAATAAATAATGGTTAAATGTATCTAGCTTTCAAATTTAAAACAAAATTCTGACATATTTTAGTCATTGATTCACTGCACCTTTGCTTGGAAAGGAACCATGTACAGCAGTTTGTGTGAAAGATTATCAACGAATGCCTCGCATATGGTTTCCTGAATGTTTCTGCCAAGTGTGTATTCCTGCCAAAAATGGGTTTTACAGATATTTCTAAGTAGGGGAATGATGTAGATAAATTAACATTTATCACAGAATTCAACCTCAAATTGAGTTATTGTGAGTTTATATTAAAATTGGTGTTGGAAGCAATTTGGATAGGTGTAAAGTAAAGAACAAGCTAGAATACTATTCTATCATTCCTAGAGGAAGCCACAGGTTAAGTTTCCACTATTTTGGTGTCATGAAAGTTTCCACTTGAGTAAAACTGAAAGAGTTTTCAGTTTTGTTCTCTGGCATAAGAGTCACACTTGCAACCTATTTGGTGTTATTTGTATTCTTTGATATCAAAAATCTTGGGGATAAAGCACTTAGTTTGCGAGATAATTACTTCCTCTGAGAAAGTTCTATTTAGTAGTATTGCTTACTTTTTATGACTCAAATGCCAAGATTTTCTTTTAATTTAAAAATATTTTGAAAATTAAGCCTATTCAAACTTGAAATAAAACATTTGCAAGTTCTAAATAAGAAAACATATTATAAGAATTGCAACTACTGACATTATTAATAATTTATCAATTATAAGCATATATGTGATAGTCTAGGTAGAATTTGGATCTTATTACATGTGGGTGGGTGCTTAAATATATAATGTATATATAAAACATATGTTTAAGTATGTATTACATTGTAAAATTATATATATAAGTATGTATTACATTGTAAAATTATATATAAGTATGATGTATGCTATCTCTCGTATATTTTTACAATGTAATTCATTGTGTAAAAACCAATATAATCTTATATCAGAATAGTTTTATGTTAATCTTACTCTAAACCATTCTCAAAATTGAAATTGGGCTAAAAATTCAATTCATCACCAATGGTGAGTAGAATGTATATAATTTAGTAACTGTGTCAGGCATTTTTATTTAATCCTTATTGACACCAATAGATACAATTATTCTACTATTTATGTCTTCCATTGATTTAGAACTCTCCACTGAAGAATTGATTTTAGACTAGTGACACTTTGGAATATGCTGCAACCTTTAGGAGGCACAGAATAATAGAAGGATGTTAGGATTTCAAGGATGTCCTCAAAAGGGCTATTTGGACCTTGTCCTTTCTCTCTTTTGCTTCTTGGATGCTGTGTAAGGAAAGGCTTTGTTCCACTACAACTTTTCTGCCTAAGGCCCCAAAACAACAAAGGAGAGAGATCATGGTTAGAAATTTCTTGTATGCCATGGGTATCTTTCTGGGTCTGGGTTAGCACACTCAGGATGAACTTTTCTAGATCCATCCATTTGGCAGTAAATTGCATGAGTTCTTTGTTTCTGATAACTGAATAGTATTCCTTTGGGTAAATGTACTGTAGTTTTTTTATCCATTTGTCTGTTGAGGGACATCTGGGTTGTTTCCAGTTTTTAGCTATTACAAATAAGGCTGCTATGAACATAGATGTGGAAATGTCCTTGTGGTTTGGTGAGGAATCATTTAGATGAATATCCAGAAGTGGGATGGCTGGGACTAGTTCAAGTTTTCTAAGATGTTGCCAGACTGATTTCCATAGTGGTTGTACAATTTTGCACTCCCACCAGCAATGGAGGAATGTTCTCCTTTCTCCATTACCTTGCCAGCATGTGCTGTCATTTGAGTTTTTGATCATAACCAGGTGTGAGATGGAATCTCAGGGTCCTCTTGAGTTGCATTTCTCTGATGATTAAGGATGTTGAACATTTCTTCAAGTATCTCTTGGTCATTAGAAGTTCTTCTTTTGTGAATTCTTGGTTTAGCTCTGTTCCCCATTTTTTCTTTTCCCAATCTGTAGGTTGCTGTTTTGTTCTAATGATAGTGTCCTTTGCCTTACAGAAGCTTTTCAGTTTCATGAGGATCCATTTATTGATTGCTGGTCTTAGATCCTGAGCTACTGGTGTTCTGATCAGGAAGTTGTCACTTGTGCCAATGAGTTTGAGTCTTTTCCCCACTTTCCCTTCATTAGATTTACTGTGTGGGGCTCTATGTTAAGGTACAGGATAACTATCCTACAACCAACAGACTGAAAGGAACAGGAACATAGACTTTGTTACCTGTTAGTGGGACACTTTAACCTAGTGGAGATTCCATGTAGGCCTCCAGAGGAAGCTCTTAGCCCTCATGTAACTGATGAAATGAGGGGGACTGATATGTGGGAGCAACCCACACCAGAGGAGTAGGATAGGTGGGAGAAGTGGGAGAGAGTGGGAAGGTGGGACTGAGAGGGGCAAAGAGAGGGGACTATGATGGAGACATCACTGGAAGTAATAAATAAATATTAAAAAAATAAAAAAAGAAAGGAGTACAAACAAAGAGTTCTGATGATCTAGGAATAACAATGACAAATGGCACGGGCCAAGATGGCGGCGACCTACACTGACGCATTTTGAACGCAGGGAAAAAAGAGCCATAAAAAACACAGAGTTATTGGGCACTGTGCAAAAACCGGAGGAGCTAGACCCCCCCACCCGGAACACTCACAGCTCCCAAGGGACTGTTAAAAGTCCCAGGGCAAGGTTCTCCCCATCTCTCATAGACACGGAAGCCAATAAACCCGGGATTCGGGAACTCCCATTTGGAGAGGCGCCAGGTAAGATCGATCCCAACTTACAGCAGGCAGAATCAGGGTCCACTTGGCCATAGATCGCTGACCTATTGGGCTCCCCACACCTCAGGTAGAACTTATACCCACTTAAAAAACTTTTCGAGATAGTGGAAGGCTTAGCAAGGAACAAACAGGGGGCTCAGCGGGTGGTCCGCAGCCGCTCGTGAAACGGAGGGCGGGAGGTTCCGAGAGAAGTGAGGGAAGCTGGGAACACAAAGGCGGGTGGGAGGGGCTGAATCCCGCACACTCACGGTAGCGCAGCTGGGGGGGGAGCATGGCTGGCAGGGCCAAATCCACGCGAACCCACAGCAGGTCATCTGGGGAGAGAGACAGGTGTGGGTGGGGCCAGGGATCCGTGCACCCACGGCTGAGCTGCTGGGACGAGAGGTCCACTCAGGCAGCCGGAGTATCCGGGGCTTGGGGTAACCACGGGACCCGTGGTGGCGCAGAAAGGAAGGGAATCAGGCACAAAGTCCAGCCATGTGGCGAGAAGCCTAGAGAGAAACCAGAAATCGGGACCATAGCTGTATCCTGGAAAATCCAGACATATTAGGTGTGGAGCCAGACACTGTCTGCCTCTGTGACGACAAACAAAGCCCACAGAATCTGTGCCTGGGCAAACAGGCCCATACCATCAGAACCATTACAGGCTGATAACTCAGAGTGCAACATAGGGAAGTCTGAATTGGGAGCAGTGAAACAATCCTGGTCCATTACTCACAACCTGGGAATAGGCTGCACCAGCTCACAGTGCCTCAGAGGATTAAAACCACTGTGACATTGAAACCCCCCTGTGAGCAAAGACAGATAGCCAAGTAACTCGTCCCCTGCGCCAAATAATCCACTGTGGTTCCAAGCACAGAAAACAGACAGCTAAACGCATCCAATGGCGAAGGGTCAAAAAAAAAATAGAAATCAAGGAATTATGACTCCAACAAAGCAGAATCATCCTAGCTCATCTAATTCGGATGACCACACACCAACAGAAACACATGAAAACATTGACAATTCTGCATTATGGAAAATGATAGAGTCCCTGCAAGAAGAACTTAAATCTATGAAGGAATTCAAAGAAGCCACAATTCTACAAGTCAAAACAAGGAACAACACCATTAAAGAGCTCCAAGCCAAGGTGACAGAGCTTGAACAGGAAAAGGAAAAAGCCATGAAAGATTTTCATACAAAAACAAGCAAGCTGGAGAAGGAAATGTACAAAACGAACAAAACCATACAAGACATGAAAATAGAAATAGAAATAATAAAGAAAACACAGTCAGAGTTAAAAGAGGAAGTGGAGAACCAAGGGAAGAGAACAGGAACTACAGATGTGAGTATCAACAATAGGATGCAAGAGATGGAAGACAGGATCTCAGGCATGGAAGATTCAGTGGAAGAAATCAGTACAACATCCAAAGAAAATGAGAAGGCTAAAATATCTCTCACCCACAACATCCAAGAAATCAAGGACTCAATGAAAAGACGGAACCTAAGAATTATAGGTATAGAGGAAAGAGAGGACTCCCGACTCCAAAGTCCAGGAAATATCTTCAACAAAATCATAGAGGAAAACAGAACAAAGAAAGAATATTAAAAGCTGTAAGAGAAAAAGGTCAAGTCACATACAATGGCAGACCCATCAGAATTACACCTGACTTCTCCCCAGAAACGTTAAAAGCTAGAAGGGCCTGGTCAGATATACTACAAGTCCTGAGAGATCATAGGTGCCCAGCCAGACTACTTTACCCAGCAAAACTCTCTATCAACATACATGGAGAAAACAAGATATTCCATGACAAAATCAAATTTAAACAATATCTACCCACAAACCCAGCCCTACAGAAAATCCTAGAAGGAAAATCCCAACCCAGAGAAGAAAACTCCACCCAAGAAAACAAAGGGAATAGAAAACCCCTCAGCAACTAAACCAAAAGAGGCACAGGACCACCACCTATACCAAACTAATGGGAAATAACAACCCCAGGTCACTAATATCCATCAACATCAATGGACTCAACTCCCCAATAAAAAGACATAGGTTTACAGAGTGGATACGCAAGCAAGACCCTTCCTTATGCTGTATACAAGAGACACATCTAACTACGAAAGATAGACACTGCCTCAGAGTAAAGGGCTGGGAAAAGGTTTTCCAAGCAAATGGACCCAGAAAGCAAGCTGGAGTAGCCATCCTAATATCAAACAAAACAGACTTCCAACTGAAGTTAATGAAGAAAGACAAAGAAGGGCACTATATACTCATTAAAGGGAATATTCATCAAGAGGAAAT
>CAJQZJ010032464.1:11808015-11829761 GCA_907164525.1 Lophiomys imhausi
TCATTCTGATTCCTAAACCACACAAAGACCCAACAAAGAAAGAGAACCTCAGGCCAATCTCCCTCATGAACATAGATGCAAAAATACTAAATAAAATACTAGCAACCCGAATTCAAGAACACATCAAAAGTATCATACACCATGATCAAGTAGGCTTCATCCCTGGAATGCAGGGATGGTTCAATATACGAAAGTCTATCAATGTAATTCACCACATAAACAAGATGAAAGAAAAAAAACCACATGATAATCTCGCTGGAAGCAGAAAAAGCATTTGACAAAATCCAACACCCCTTTATGCTAAAAGTTCTGGAGAGAACAGGCATACAAGGACCATACCGAGAAATAATAAAGGCAATATACAGCAAGCCAGTAGCCAACATCAAATTAAATGGAGAGAAGCTTGAAGCATATCCTCTAAACTCAGGGACAAGACAAGAATGTCCACTTTCACCATATCTCTTCAATATAGTACTTGAAGTCCTTGCTAGAGCAATAAGACAACTAAAGGAGATCAAAGGGATAAAAATTGGAAATGAAGAAGTCAAATTATCCCTATTCGCAGATGATATGTTAGTATACATAAGCGACCCCAAAAACTCCACCAAAGAGCTCTTACAGCTAATAAACAACTTCAGCAAGGTGGCTGGATACAAAATTAACTCAAAAAAATCAGAAGCCCTTCTTTATACAACAAACATATATACCGAGAAAGAAATAAGGGAAACAACCCCCATCACAATAGCCACAAACAACATAAAATACCTGGGGGTAACTCTAACCAAGCATGTAAAGGAACTATATAACAAGAACTTCAAGCCCCTGAAGAAAGAAATGGAAGAGGCCTTTAGAAGATGGAAAGATCTCCCATGCTCATGGATAGGTAAGATCAACATAATAAAAATGGCTATCCTACCAAAAGCAATATATAGATTTAATGCAATTCCTATCAAAATACCAACACAATTCTTTATAGACCTAAAAGCTATTCTCAACTTCATATGGAACAACAAAAAGCCCAGAATAGCTACATCAATCCTGTACAATGAAAAAACATCTGGAGGTATCACCATCCCAGATTTCAAGCTGTACTACAGAGCAACAGTAATAAAAACAGCATGGTACTGGTATAGAAACAGACCAGTGGATCAATGGAATCGAATTGAAGACCCAAACATGGATCCACACACCTATGGTCAACTAATCTTTGACAAAGAAGCCAAAAACGCACAATGGAAGAAGGACAGCATCTTCAACAAATGGTGTTGGTCCAACTGGATGTCCACTTGCAAAAGAATGAAATTAGATCCACACCTATCACCTTGTACAAAACTTAATTCCAAGTGGATCAAAGACCTTAACATAAGGCCAGCCACACTAAAGATACTAGAAGAAAAAGTAGGAGAAACCCTCGAACTCATTGGCACAGGTGACAACTTCCTGAACAGAACACCAACAGCCCAGGACCTGAGATCAACAATCAATAAATGGGACCTCATGAAACTGAAAAGCTTCTGTAAGGCAAAGGACACTGTCATTCGAACAAAACGGCAACCAACAGACTGGGAGAAAATCTTCACCAACCCCACATCTGATAGAGGGCTATTATCTAAAATCTACAAAGAACTCAAGAAACTAAATGCCAAGAAACCAAATAATCCAATCAAAAAATGGGAGATAGAGCTTAATAGAGAATTCACAAAGGAGGAATCCCTAAGGGCTGAGAGACACCTGAGGAAATGTTCAACATCCTTAATCATCAGAGAAATGCAACTCAAGACGACCCTGAGATTCCACCTAACACCTGTTAGAATGGCTAAGATAAAGAGCTCAAATGATAGCGCATGCTGGCGAGGGTGTGGAGAAAAGGGAACCCTACTCCATTGCTGGTGGGAGTGCAGACTTGTGCAACCACTATGGAGGTCTGTCTGGCGATATCTTAGAAATCTGGGAATAACCTTGCCTCAGGACCCAGCCATACCACTTCTGGGTATACACCCAAAGGACCTCTCACGGAGACATAGGGAAGTCTCCTCATCTATGTTCATAGCAGCCTTATTTGTAATAGCTAGAAATTGGAAACAAACCAGATGTCCCTCAACTGAAGAATGGATTAAAAAATTGTGGTACATCTATACAATGGAATATTACTCAGCTATCAGAAACAATGAAATCATGCAATTTGCAACCAAATGGATGGATCTAGAGGAGCTCATCCTGAGTGAGCTAACCCAGTCTCAGAAGGATGCACATGGCATCTATTCACTTATAGTAGGATTTTACTATATCGTACAGGATATCTGTACTACAACCAACACACCAAAAGGAACAAGGACATAATTTTTTTTTATCTTTTTCTCTTTCCTTCTTTTTTTCTTTTATATATTTCCTTTTCCCTTCTCTTTTTTTTCTCTTTTTTTGGTTGATATTCTTTGTTTTTGTGGGTTTGTGTTTTTTGTTGGTCTTTTTTTTAGTATTCCCCCAGTAGCAATGAGACACCATTCACTGGCAGTACTGCCTCGTAGGCCGCCGGTGAATGAAGAGGCTCTTGGCCAACATATAACTACTGATCTGTGGTGAGAGACTGTTAGGCAGGGACACTCTACCCCAGAGGAACAAGACGGAAGGGTCAGGGGGTAGAGCATGGGAGGGTGTGGCTGGGAAGCAGGAAAAGAGGACAATATGATAAGGATGTAACCTGAAGCAACAAACAAATAAATTTATTAACTAAAAAAAAAAAAGAGGCATGTGGCAGGGCTGAAACACTATGAATGGAATAGAGGATACAGCCATCCAGCCTGGTTTTGCAGACCTCCAGGTGTCGAGAAGACGTGGAGCTAAGGTAAAATACAAGAGAATTGTGGTGTTGGCCCATGCCTTTGACTTCAGCGTAGACGGGGAGGGGGGGAGCACCGTAGAGTTGGTGGTCTTATGTATTAGGGAGTCATATGGAGCGGGGTGGTGAGGGTGCATACTCTTGGTCCCACCATTCAAGAAGAGTACACCCTTGGTCCCAGCTCCCAGCACACTGGAGACAGAAACAGGCAGATCCCGGAGTTCAGGGTCAGTCTGATGCAGGGCAAACTCTAAATAGAGAAAGACTTCGATCCAGGAGTGTTGGAACACATCTTTGATCCCTTCAGATGGGAAACACAGGTCCCTGATCCCAATAATTAGAGTTCAGAGACACACACATGGGATTTGGAGGGACCTAGGTTTGGAGGCTACTTACAAAAGGCCTTCTTGATGCAGGCAGATTGTCCTTTGGGATCTCAAAATATATACACTAGAGCTGGTTTAGCTCCAAGGTGACAGAATGATTTCTTCTTTAACCCGGATTGAAAGATAAAGCTTTGTATGTTGTCAGAAGGCCAAATTTGCTTCAGGAGAAGTACTACCTAGCCCCCCCCATCCCCCCCCCAAAAAAAGAGGGCAATTGTCCTAGGGTTGGGATTGGGGCAGGGCTCTATTCTTATCGTTCCAGGAGAATCGAAGCGTCCATTAGGGGAGCCCGGGGACGGCTGGACAGCGGAATCCTCAGCAGAGAGCAGAATCAGGCACCAAGGCGGACGAGTGACCCAGTTGATTCAGCCTGGCAGACTTCCTCAATAGCTGTCTCCATCGGGGGCCTGCAACCACCACAGCAATCCAATGTCACTGGGACCGCTCAGCTCTACACAATGCCCCGGCAGGAACCTCAGTGAAGCCTGCAAGATCAGCTTCTGCCTACAAACCCCTTAGGTCATCTAAACAGCTGAGAACAGAAGGACTGAACATAAAAGTATTGTACTAACATTTTTAAACATTTTTCCCATTTTGGTTCGGGCCCCAAACAGGTCTACTACAACCCAAATCAGCAGGAAGTCACTTTAAGAGAGCGACGTCCCATGCCTGGTGGATGGGGAAGGTGTTTCTCTGCCCTTCTTTTAGGTTATTTGAAGGATAACTGAAAACTGTGATATGTAGGGGAAGAGACTACAAGCTGATAAATGGTCCTGTCTTAATGGGTTTTGGAGGTTAGCCCCAGGGAATTCCTACTTTTCCTTTTCTGTATCATTCTTCCTCTCCTATGTAGGAGTGCATGGGCTTGAGAAAAATGAGATATAGACATAGCACGGGAAGGTCCAAGAAGAAGTGGCAGATTATTGAATATGCCCTTATACCTTTGTGCATTGATACAAAATTTGTAGTTTATTTGGCTAAAGTAGTATTGACCATTGTTTATTGTGCAAAAATAAGATTGTATTGGATTACATCGGTATTGATCTTTGTATATTGATACAAAATTAAGATTATAGTTGGCCACAATGGTATTGACCCTTGCATATGGACGTAATATTAAGATTATATTGGGCTATATAGGCATTGATCTTGGTATATTGATACATAATTAAGAGTATATTTAACCACAATTGAATAGATCTTTGTATATTGATACAAATTTAAAGGTAACGCTTCCTAATGGTATCATACCTAGAGATACTTAAAAATAAAATGTGAAGCTCTGACCTCTTGATACCAACCGTCTAAATCGGTCTAGGATAGTTAAAACAAACTCCTAGTCATGCAAACATGTCACTTTGTTAGCTACTATGACAGTCTATCACAGATATTCTCTAAACTACCCAGTAATCAAGTTGCTAAGAGACAAGCAACATTTGCTTATCTAAATACAAGAGATGGGTAGGGCATCTTCAAAAACCCCAAGAGATCTGCAGAATATGGCATTCAAAGATGTTATCTTAAATCAAGATTTTTTTTGATATTGAGACATATCAGCGCCTGACAGCACCCCTATTCTACTCCAAGTAGAAGATAAGCATCGAAGAACCTCCACTGTAAGATGGTTGAATTAGTTGCAAGCCTTTCTCTTGGCATGAAAAAATCCCGTGCAACAACTGCAGACAGACTTCTGTCCAAAAAGGACAAAACTTGGTAGCAGGGACGTCAACAGCCTAACTCTGCCAAGACAGGGTAGGTAAGTCCTTCATAATCCCTGCTCAACAACAAATGTCTGTCAGAGAAACAGGACCCAAAGGCTGAAGACTGATGCTGGAATGTATGGAGAGAAAATGGGAACTGTCCAGGCAGTCATTGGTATGTTCTTTCTTAGTTTTGGAAGCTGCAGGCCCTGCACTTCCTATATAAGCAAATATATTTATCCCTCTCAGGTCTCTGAGGTGGTTGAAGAATAGACAGCTAGAGTCTCATAGTTAAATTTTGAACTGTTTAGGAATCAAGAGGGTGTTATAGATCTAAGAAGATACTCTTAAAAGTGTGTTGCAAGATAGTATGAATGTTGAGTCACATATAGACCTTTAAACTCATGGAGTTGGTTAGATAGTAGAATGTTAAAATCAGGGGCCAAATATGTATAAACTGGACATTGGGAAGGTATACTGGGCCATTTAACTCTCAAAAATGTGGCATATTTATATCTATTGTTTTGTATAATACTTACTGTTATAAGAGAAGGAACCATCTGTTGGACTGAAAGGGGAAACTTCTGGGGGGGAAGAGGGTGGAAGGGTGGGATAGGAAGGGGGAATAGGGAGGGGTTTGTTACTGAGATGTAACTTGAAGAAAAAAAAATAAAGTATTTAAAAAAAAAACAATGACAAATGGATTTGACTGTCCTATTTACTCTGGTAATTTGGCTAAAACAAACCCCTCACCTTCTTTACTGTGTTATTATTCCAGACAAATTTCCAGAATCTTTGCATACTCCCAGTTTATAACTTCAATATATAGAAAATATGAAAAGAACAGTGAGGGAAGGGAAGAAATAATGCTTAAGGCCAAAACGTAATAATAATTTTAATTTTAGTCATCAGCCATTCACCGATTTAAGCAGTTGTATCATTATGCTGCAAATAGAGAACACTACGCACTGGAGTACATCTCAGTTCTACAATATATTTACCAGTGGTTTGGGAGACACACACACACACCTGCACTTACACACACGTACACATGTACACACATGTAAAGAAATGGGGGGGGTAAGAGAACATATTTGGGCAAAGGACATCCACTTTGATTTCTGTAATGTTGCTATGACTTATATGTCTTTAATTCAACTGAATATGTCAATGAATCAAATGAGTGGATATTCTGCCATCATGCTTGAGAAGCACACAGAGACTAGGCAAGCTACATTGAAGTAGTCACACTTCTCCTTATCCTAGAGTGAATCAATTTTTTCAAAACTATTCTAGAAGGAATGTGAAGAGTATGTGCTCAATGAAACAGTAAGAGCCTTGTTATATTAAAGAGAGAGAGAAAAGAAAATCTTCTTAAATAAATTTTACATTTGAGTAGATGGCTGGTGAACATATTTTTCATCCCAGTTAGTTTGCACAATACACCAGAGACACTAAGATGTTTGACCAATGCTGTTGTATAACTGCATTTCTAGCCAGTTGACAATACAAAAGGCAATGTACCAAGTGTTCTTTCCAACAGATATAGGTGGACACACACCCACAGTTATTCTGGTTATAAATATCTAAAAAGTTTAGCTGCAACTTGTAAAAGAACAAGTGACAAAAACACTTATTTTTCAGGAAAAAATGTTGTTTGTATATTCTGCCACTACTTGTTGTAGCCGAGGAGTATAGTGGAAATATTGATTTAAATAATCCATTGTCTATTTCAGATAGCTCTAATCTCTAGTCTGCATTCAACTCTAAATGCAATAAAAGTTGAGCAAGGAGGTGGGAGTGGTTATTGCAAAAAATATAATTATTTTCTCTTATACAGAAAATGTTAGTTATTCTAGAACAAGAAAGATTATCATTATAAGGGCTAATGGAAGCTCAAAGCAATAAGAAAATATCAACTTTCTTGCTGCCTTTTCATGTCAGGCCATGTAAATGAAAAGAAAGCACTTGTTATTTCCTTAACACAATGAGAATGCTAAATATATATTCCATTAAGAGAATTCATTTCCTTTAATGTGTTTCATAATGCCTAGCACATGTTTAAATACTCAACAACTATGAGGTGAAATATTGAGTACAGAAAGAAATGGATTGGCATGAGAAATAGTAAATCAAATATTAAAGTCAAACTTCTTCATATGTTCTGCTATCTAAATAATATAGTAAATAATTGTTTAAAATTTAAATAATAAGCAATAACAATCATCTTTTTAAAAAAATCATATTGCTGCATTCATTGAGCAAGAAAGCACTGCTTAACTACAAAAACTGTTGTACACAAGGCACCGGATTTTCAAAGATGAGAAAGGTATATTTTTAGTATCACCTATAACATGAGAATTCAGGAGTCAGAGGGTTGGAAAATTTGAGGCCAGACTGGTTTATAGAGAATTCAAGATCAGAAATATGATATTCTTTCTGAGAGAAAGGAGAAGATAATCCCACCCCACCCGCCACACACACAGAGTCAGAGACAAAAACAGAGAGACAGACATGTGTGGGTCAGGAGGTGAGAATGGATCTAGAAGTTATGACTGAGTATGTTCAAGATAGAGTACTGAAATCCTCAAAGAACTGAAAAATATTTTAAGTAAAAATGCAAAAGGAATAAAGTGGCATCATCATGAAAAAATGGTTCCAACTGGGGAAACAGCTCTTCAGGTAATAAGAGGCATATATAGAAATGGTTTTGATTTTTATTGTTTTCACTTATTGTGCAGAGTATATGTGATTATTATTCCAGTACTGCATTCTGCAAGAGAATTGGCTAATAAATATATTAGCAAAATATACCAGCAAACAAAAAAATAATAATTTCACTGAGTTTTCATCTACAACTTCAATCCAAACTGTTTGCTTTCCTTATGTTATAAGACCAGAAGTCCAGGAAAGGAATGTATCTCCATTATGTCAATAGTATTTAGCTTTAATGATCAGAGGAAACCCAGGCTGCTGGTAAAGAGAATGATAAAGAAGGTTATGTGTACACTTCTCTGGTCCACTGACAGGAGTTTAGGTATTTTATTACCTAATTCTGAAAGTAAATGTACAAGTGAGACAGCTGTGGTCAATAAACCATGATTACCAAATATTTAGACCGTGTAAGGAAAATGGTCTGATCAGTTATATACTACAGCCAGATTATACTAGATTTGAAACCAAGAAATACTATGTATATCCTATAAACTCCATGTTCAGTGATACTACATTAGGAGACTGAAATTCTCCTAGTTTGGGTTACTATTGCTGTGGTAAAACACCAGGGCGCAAAGAAAATTGGGAAGGAATGGCTTTATTTGGCTTCCACATTCACATCACTGTTCATCCTTGGCAAAAGGCAGGACAGGAGCTCAAAGTGGGCAGGAACCTCAAGACAAGAACTGATGCAGAGGCCATGGAAGAATACAGCTCACAGGCTTGCTTTACATGGCTTATTCAAGCTTCTTTCATTTTGTTTGTTTGTTTAACAAAAGGTCAAAACTTCACATTTCATTTTTTAAGTGTTACCTAAGTGCAATACCTTAAGAAGATTTAGCCTTACTTTTGTGTCAGTATACAAAGAGCTATACCAATGTTCCCAAATATAATCTTAATTTTGTATCAATATACAAAGATCAATACTGATAGACAAATATAATTTTAACTTTGTATCAATATGCAAAGATATAAGAGCATATTCAATAATTTGCCCCTCTTTCTTTATCATTCCTATATTATGTCTATATCCTATTTTTTCTCGTCTTTTCACCCCTACATAGGATAGAAAGGATACAGAAAAGAAAAAGAGAGAAATCCCTGAGTCTAACCTCTAAAACCTATTTAACAACTTGTAATCTCTCCCCCTAAATAACAAGTATCTACAACCCATCAAATGAAGTTAGTTGTCTTGTAAATTCTGGAGTTACAAAGAACAAGATGGTGATGGTGCACACACATAATCCCATCACTTGAGAAGGATACACCCTTAATCCCAACACACTGGAGACCTAAACGTACAGATCTCTGAATTCAAGGCTAGCCTGACACAAAGCAAGCTCCAAATAAAGAAAAACTTAGATCCAGGGGTGCACATCTTTAATACCAACATTTGGGAGGCAGATGCCTTTAATCCCAATACTTAGAATGCAGAGGCAGGTACATAGAATTTGGAATGATTTATTTTAAAAGCTACTTATAAAAGGCATGCTGAAATTCAAAGTGAATTGTCCTTTGAGACATTTATATACATTTAAAGGTTTGTTTATTTCCAAAATATCAAAATAATTTCTTTTTAAATCTCAATTGAAAGATAATACTTTTTATATTGTCAAAAAAACCCCAATTTTCTCCAGGAAAAATATTACCTCCCCGCCAAAAAAAAAGTGGTGTCCCAGAGTTAGGATCAGGGTAGGGCTCTGTTCTTATTTTTCCAAGGGAATAAAAGCACCAAACTGTTTTCTTACAGCATGCAGGACCACCAGCCCAGAGAAGGCACCACCCACAATGTTCTGGGCCTTTCCCCATCAATCACTAATTAAGCAAATGCTGTACAGACTCACCTACAGCCCAATATTATGGAGGTATTTTCTTAATTGAGCCTTATCACAGAGCAACATCCCAACCCTCATTTATTTTTAAGATGAACAAATTTGACAGCACATATACCATGAGTCAGCATTACCTACAATGTACAACCTAGCCTAGAAGAAATGATGGATAGAAAAAAAAAGAAAATTATTTTTATAGGAGAGAAAAGATAAGATTAACTGTAGTCACAAAACAGTTTCTACAAGTGGGGTTACAATTTCTCCCACACTGACTTTCTTCTTATAGGTTTCTACAATGAAGAAAATTAAGTAAAACTCTAGCTGTAGACCCAGGAAGTACTATCTGAAGAAAATGGACCTTCCGGCATACCCTGCTTCAACCTTTGGACTGTGATGAATGCTTCAATATTATTCTCATTATGGTTTATTTCAAACTATCAAACTTGCCTCACTTTGTCCAGTGGGGAATAAATTTGGAAAAAATTCTCATATTAAAAACCAAATTCCCTCTCAGGTCTCTGAGGTGGTTGAAGAATAGATAGCTAGAGTCTCATAGTTAAATTTTGAGTTGTTTAGGAATCAAGAGGGTGTTCTGGATCTAAGAAGATATGTTTAAAATTATGAGGCAAGTTAGTATGAAAGCTGAGTTAGATATAGAACTTTAAACTCATGGAGATGGTTAGATAGTAGAATGTTAAAGTCAGGTGCCAAATACATATGGACTGGACATTGGGAATGTATGCTAAGCCATATAACTCTTATAATCATGGCCTATTTATTTCTGTTGTTTTGTATTGTATTTATAGTTATAAGAAAAAGAACCATTATTTGGACTGAAAGGGAGAGCTGTTGGGGGGAAAAATAAATACCTTAAACTAAAAAAAAAAAAAAAAAAGAAGGGAAGAGGATGGTGGGGCTGAGGGGGAGGAGGGTGGAAGGGTGGGACTGGAGGGGGGAGTAGGGAGGGGATTGTGATTGAGATGTAACTTGAAGAAATAAAAAATAAATTATTAAAAAAAAACAAATTCAATTTGTAGGTTTTACTCTCAAATATTAATGTATATATATTCCAATACTGAGTCCAGTGCATAGGACAATTGTAAGTAATGGGCTTTGAAATAGAGAACGAGCAATAGTGTTAGACAAACAAAAGCATCAGGCTGGTGTACAGTTCTGAGAAATCTCAACCAACCCCACCAAGAACATTGGGAATGGAAACCTCAGTGGTTCCAGGGCTTCTGGTCGACACAGATGTGCCTTTATCCTCTACATGGATAGTTCTATGGAAGAGGTCCTATGAGTTGGTGTGAGCTGAGTCATGATAGCTACAGCTAGCAACAAGTCTCGAAATGCTGATAGTGGAAGATGGTCCACTGATGGCCCACTGATCACATTTTTAGCAGGTAAGCAGTGTTTCCTTAAAGAGAAATTGGGATATAGCATCTCCATGCCAAGAGCGGAACCCCTTTTTCAGGATTCATTTCTTTGCCTTTTATGGGATAGATAAGCAACTGTTTATCACCTAAAAATCTATTTAAGAATTGTGCCAGATAAGTCAATCCCCCTTGCAATAAAACATGTGGTTTTCCTAGGAAAAGTTCAAATACATAATTTGGTTGTGTGGGGATAGAATTTGGTATAATAATCCAGTCATCTTGTACTAGTGAATAATTTCAGCAACAGAACATACTTGAAATTGCCTGTGGAATTTTTATTCACTATAACATTGATTAAACCTCTAACCTCCTTCCTTTAGTCCACAAGCTCTTACCATTGAGGCTATGCAGTCTTACTTCCCTAAGCAAATTTTGAGTTCAGAGTTTGTTTCTTAGGCAGAGTGATCAAACTGAGAAAAGTCAACCCTGCAGTGATAAAGTGGCATAACAAAAGCCACCATAAAACCAAGACACTCCACTCCAGAGGAGTGGGATGAAAGGGATAGGGGGTAGAGGGTGGGAGGGCGGGACAGGGAGGGGTGGAAAGAGGACACTGTGATGAAGATGTAACCTGAAGTAATAAATAAATATTAAAAAAAAAACCAGGCAAGAGTCTCTACCAGAAGCAGATAGCACAGTCAGCTCGGGCTCTTTGTCTGTAGAGAGACAATAGGAGGGCCTGGGTACTGTCCTTAGAGATCATTTGCCTCCCGTTCTGCCCAATTAGAGTGGTGTCCTGAACCAATTCTAATCTTGAGAATTAATAGCTATAGTTTTAATGTAAGTGTATATAAGTAAAATCTAGTTGTTGAGTAAAATAGTAATATTTTTTCTCATTCATTTTTCTCAGATATCAAGGAAACTTCATATAGGTAATCCAAAAGTGTCGATAGCTTCGCATCATCAATGTGTCATTATTGTCTGTCTCTATTTCTTCTCCTACTTATTGAGTGACGATATACCCCAGGGTCAGAGCAAAATGTTTTTTCTTTCTCAGATATTCCCACAGATGTGAATAAAATGCTACCTTGACTTTTTATATAAGAAAAAAGCAACTGCTGCCCAGAAATTAAGTCATTGTTGATATGTGAAAAAAGTCACTAAAGGGGGGGAGAATAGCAGTTAACAGATTAGATGAAGAATTAACTATGTATACAAAACAGAACAACTGATGTCGATTAGTTTCCTCTTCTTCTGTCATGTTGTTTGTGTTGCAAAAACCAAAGAAGGAGAAAGAATCTAAGTTGGGGCAGTTGCTGTTTAAGCGATTTCCATTGAACTCACGGAGCAGATTCAAGAAGTACATTATTCACTCTGTGTCTTCCATACACAGAATCCCAAAATGATTTATAAAGTTAAATAATTAAATTACACAGTTAAGTAACCACAAGGAGAGAAGGAAATTAAGAGAGCTTTAGGCAAGAGAGGAGACTTTCAAGGAGCATATGAGAAAAAAGAAGAGATAGTATCAGTGAGGCAGAGAAAGGCAAGAAGTTTTTTCCAGATGCCAAGAGCTATAAAAGAAAAGGCTTTTGAACCTATCTTACAGCAAAGTGCCACAGGAGTACGGCAGAATTAATGTCACATTGTGAGGGAACAGGATGAAATGGAAGTAGCTATTCTTTGATATGTATGCCCTAGCTATAAGTACATACAAATTTTGAAAGGAAGTTAATTCTATCAGTACTAGGATACAAAAATCGTTTAAAATATGAAAATGATGTTAAAATTCATGTCATTATAACTATACATGATCTGAAGGGTAAAAAATGTGAGGATGCATTTGTTTCAAACACATGCTTAGAACAAGAGCATGAGGTTATCTATGTCTTTGTCTTCTGTACATTTCACGGAATTTGACATTCTTAAGATAAATATGTTGTGAAGGTTTATTCTCTTGTAGCAAGATGGGTTTTATTTCTTTAGGACACACTCATAAACACTGTTGATGTTCCAATGAGAGATGTGCACCATGGTTCTTTGTCTTGGTCAGGCTTTTTATTCAACACCACTCATCTCATAGTAATTCTACTCCAGCTCATGTATTTTTCTCACATAAAGCCATCACCCTATTTCTTTAAAAAATTTCCACTTAACTTTTTTGAATGCAGCTTCATTTTGTAGAAGAAAATAATTCTATATTTAAAAATAAAAGGAATTCAGTAACTCGTTCAGTGTTTCTAATGTTATTTATTATATTCCTTTTAACTATTTGGAGTCTCATTATCCCCTTCTCTGATAGACTAATAACAACAAACTTCTGAGATCAAAATAAATGAAATTAATTTCAGGATGAATGGAGAGAGAAACAAGATATATTTAAGTCAAAGAAAAGCTGAAGTCAGATTAAAAAAAAAAGAATGTATTCCAATACAACCAAAAATATTTCAAACATATGTGAATATTTCATGAATTTGCATATCTGACCTAGTCAGTTCAAGAAAGTTCAAAAGGAAGTAAAATGAATGAGGAGCATGATTATAACTGGAAAGTCTCTAATCCATGTATCTTCTTTTAGATATCATTAGCATAGTCACCTTCGTAGAAATCTAATTTTTCATTAGCCTAACACATTTAAGCAGGTAGGCAGATACCTTCTCACAGCATCCTCCCTAATGAGAATTTAGAAAGTATAATCCTCCTTGACTGACCTTTCTCTTGGATATCTAATTAGTGTAAAACTGGAAAATATAAAGACAAGCAAAATTAAGTGTCACAGAAACTAAAATGGTGGCATTTGGATAGTTGAAACTTTGTTCTGTGCACTCTTATGGCAGTGACATCTGCTTCATTAGCAGGCATCCCAGCTTTGTCTTGGAGTATTTGAGTGGATGACAGAAAGATTAGAATGAATTGTATGACATACAAGTGTAAAACTGGAGACAGAAAAAGTCATCAGAACTACAATGGAGAAGACACCAGCAAAAGGAGATGGACAGGTAGGGAACAGCATCATGACCAAATTAAATTTTAGGCAGTGAGGTGAGAAGAATAAACTAAGATACTCTGCTGAGTTTCAGACCAAGTGGCTTTCTTTTATCTTCTTCAAGTTATATCTCAACCATAATACCCTCCCTCCTCCCCTTTCAGTCTCGCCCTCCTACCCTCTTCCCCTTCACCTTCTATCTGCTTTTTTTAAAGTTGAAGGTATATCTTTTTCCTCTCAAAAAACTCCCCCTTTTAGTCCAATTTTTTAAACCATTGTGGAAGACATGGTTTTAGTTTTGTGTCACAGACTTTTAGTATTTGATTTACAGATATTTTCATATTCTGTTGGAAGAGGTCATAAGACAACGTAAGTAAGGTTATATATTTACACAGAAATATTTAAAATTTTTAGTATGTAAATACATACACATGTAGAATTGTGTAGTGATGAAGGCCATTGAGTCAGAAATGAGAAAATGACTCATTTTGGAATCCATGGTGTGAGAGGCACCTTCATGCTTTACTCCAACTATTATGATCTGAAATTTCCTTTGAAACAGAAAGGTTAAGTAGAACAAATAATGCCTGGTGAAAATAAGTAAAATAAATCATTTAAAAGAATCTAGCTCCTGTGACATGGAATTTACCCCTAATCTTATTTCTTTACTTTATGAAAGAAGAGAGAATTCATTTGAGAATTTTTGTCTTTTTATGTTTCTCTGGCTACCAACCTGACCTTTGATCTGAAAACATTTAGAATAAATTATATTCTGAAGCTCATAATTTTAGTCACTTTGGAATTATTTCTTTCACCTCAGTTTGGAGTTATCCTTGGCTTCCATATAATGTTTTCTTAAAGTCATCAATGGACAGTCTGTTTATTAAAAATGTTGCAAGAAGAACAAGATAGTGATGGATATAAGGAAGTTGAAGGAGTCACTAGCATTGAAAACTGCTTTAGTCACTGTAGTTAAGTAAAAACATATGTTGATAACAGTCATATTTTTCTGTAAAGCAATTGTTGTGGCTTAATTTGTTCTACAAGCCCCAGCTCTTCTTCCTACTATTTCTGTCTAAATATAATATTACTTTTTTTCTCTGTAATTATCTTAACTGCAGTCCCATAAATAAATGAAATAGCTTAATTGTGCTTATTTGTGAGCTATGTGTTCCAGTGTGGCTCTAAATGATTACCTTTTCTAATTATTTCCATGATGCTGCAGCTCGTAAAAGTAAGATAAAGCCCATTACAGTTGCAAAGAAGAGGCAAAGAGTACATTCCTAAAAGCACAGAACTTCACTGTTGAAAGGACAGAAAAAAAAACTTTAGACACCAACTGGTCCTGCCTGCTAAACTGCCATCCTCATCAGAGGTAGAGTCCAAGAAAATAACTTGTCAAATTAGCCATTAATTAAAATGTTTAAAACCACAGAGGTGTGGTACAGCACCAAGATTTGCCTTTCTTAATGGAGGCAGTCATTCCTCTGTCTTATTAAACACTGGCTCTGGGAGGTGATGGTTGAGACTCAGGTAGAAGTTGTCCTTTCAGTAAGGCTGCTATCTTACCCAGGATTGTGTCCATTCCCTAGAACATTTCATCAAGTGTTTGGTATATGTAGTTTGGCTCTTGTTCTCAATTTGAGATATCTCTGAATATTTATAAAAGTGCAGCAAAGCCCATGAATTAAAAGCTTAGTTTTAATACCTTCATAATTCATCTCCTTTCTTTCTCTACATAATCTTTCTTTCTCATTCTTCTCATTTTACATTCAAGAGTGACTTATAATACATTTTCTGCATATTAATTTCAAATTTAGGGTGTTTTCCAAAGAATCAAGTATATAGTACAGACTTGGATCATTTTAGTACAAGTTATTTAAATATTTAGACACATTTCTTAATAAAGAACAAAAATAAATAAGTTGGCATTATATAGAAATGAGATGAGAAAGTCCTGATCATTCAACTTTGTGAATCCATAGAATCCTTATAAGTAGAAAATCTAACAGTGGGAACTGTACATTATTGAAACACTCATGAGGAAGAAAAGAAAGTGTCAGGAAGGGTAATTCAGACAGCTGTGACATTACACACTAATAACCAGCAAGCGAGGAAAGACACTCTGCTTCAGAAAAGTGAAGTGACCCAAGATACCTAATGCATGAGAAATGCAATTGTATTCTTTAACAGTAGACCATTGTAGTTTAGAATGAACATTGTGAAAGGTGTTAGAAAAAAGTATGGAGAAACACAAGAGCAGGGCAAGAGCAGGAGCAAGGTAGCAGATTAGAAAGCTGATGTAGTGCAGATGAAAACAGGAACAGCTCTGATAAAGGGGCACATACGAAAAGGAAAGTGAAAAAAACATGGCACAGTCACTGTCTTTTTCTTTTTGCAGGTCAGCATCCCTTTTGTTGAGAAGCCTGAAAGATCTTCAAGCTTCTAATGACCAGAGTCAGCCAAACCTTGACCCCAAGTATACAACAAAAGACCACTCTGCTTTGAACCCTGCGCCCTCCAAAACTATTTTATGGGGACCTACTATATTTCCTAATACTGTGGTTAAAATGTATGCTTTAAGTGTTTCATCCCAGATATTGCTTATTAACCGCTGTGGTTTAGTCTGAGTCTTAATGGATTCATAGTGCCTCAACATTGCAATGGACCACCAATGCTGACAGAATCTTCCTATGCTTGAGGCCTATTTTTTCATATATATATATATATATATATATATATATATATATGAAATAATATATAATCTCCTTCCATCAAAGACAGTTGCACTATAAGTTGGGGCACAAAAATCTAATTAAGAGTAACCTGTATTTTTCATTACAGCTCAGTTAAAAACAAATCCTCTGTGGCCATAATTTTATGTATTTAACAAGTGCCACATTTAAGAGCATTGACAAAGAAATTAGATATCAATACTTTGCAAACCATGGTTGAAAGGGGATGTTTAAAATTGAAGGAAGGCACATATTTAGAAATGCACAGATATATGTTCAAAAATTCAATGAAGACCATTAATCTTCTTTCACCCAACTTTCAAATTTTAAAGGAAAGTAAACACATATCACAAGAGATAAAGTAAAACTCACAAGATTAAATAATTTGCCCACATTTGTGGAAAAGGTGAGATGGAAATTCAGGTCATATTCAATCAGTATTTCAATTCAGCACATTCTAGTACTTAATAACAGACTTACCATGCTTCTGAAACAGTCTAAAGTGAGCACATAAACTTGTAACTTGGTAGCCAGTACAGGTCAGTTTTAGTCATCTCTTTGTATCCATTGCTAACATATTCATAAAAGAAAACGTCTACTAAGCCATTTTATCCCCTTTTTATTAGACTAGAATATGTGTTTCAATTTTTATTGATTTTTCTCCCTGCTTTTACCCATGACAAGCCTGAGCAGAGCATGTGACTCTTCATCTCCAAACACAGAGATGTTTGATCTTCCAATTATGAATCAGTTCTTCATCCAGAGTCATGTTTGGGTCTACTTCAATTCTTTTCTTGGGTAAAAGTAAAGCGCAAATATACTGGACTTAATAACAGTGGCTTTTATGATTCTTGGTCCCTTTTATCTATAGTTTGGTTTCTTTAGTGGCATTGAGGACAAATATTCCAAGCCTCTCAAGTTGCATGCACAGTCTCCAAAGCAAGAAGAAGCAGGCAAAACATACCTTACCAACAGTTCTGACAGTTCTGTTCTCCCTCAGACCTCACTAAAAAAGGGACATAATATGTGACAGGTGATTAGAGCATGCACTCCAGTGCCTCCATCCTCATCCAGCTCGTCAGAGACCATGTCTCTACATCTTTCTCTGTCTCTATCTGTCTATTCTTTTCTATCTCTCTGTATCGTATCTACCTGCCCATACCATGCAAAAACTAAACCACTGGAATGTAAACACATCATCACAACCTGGAAGTATATGAGACGGAGATAAGTAAAGGAGAATGAAGGACAATTAATAAGAAGAAAAGATTGGTATCTTAGTAGGAGATGCTGGTCATTCTGAAGAGCTATCGGATGATTGATGAGTAATAATATTTGCAGGATTTTATAGCAGAGCTCAAGGGCACCCAAAACATAATTACAGACTTTTCAGCAGTATCTTAATACTGATCAACAAATTTTGAAAAAAATTGTACTTCAGTAACTTATAAAATGCATCATTACCTCTAGGTAATGCAGTCAGATTCAGAAATCATCCAGTGAAGAAAAATTATGAGTTACTCTTTTTTTTCATGATATATCTGTTAATACCTATACCTCAGAGCAAGAGGAAAAGTTCAACAACTATGCTACAAAACAGGGGATGAAAACAAAATT
Source organism: Lophiomys imhausi (assembly GCA_907164525.1). Taxonomy (NCBI): domain Eukaryota; kingdom Metazoa; phylum Chordata; class Mammalia; order Rodentia; family Muridae; genus Lophiomys; species Lophiomys imhausi. The sequence goes on from CAJQZJ010032464.1 coordinate 11,826,199, forward strand.
AGATAAATATTATTGATTTTTATATACAGTTTCATTACAAGTCTATAAAACACACTATTTTAAAACAAAGACTTGAAAATAAGGAAAATTATATACCTAATATTGGGTATATTTCAATTATACTCTACAAACTCACTTATAACTTAAGTATTAAAGAAGACTTTAATTTTTAAATCAGTTCTAATTGAGAGCTACTCTACTTAACTACTTTGAAGAGGTATAATAACTCAGATAAAAATAATATGTAGTTATATTTGTTTATCATCACCATGTATAATAATGGTATTTTGGTTTGTTAAAATAGTATTTTATCTTACACTGGAAAATAATATTAAAGGGTGAAATTATATAAAACAAATAGGGAAAGCATACCATTATTGTAAGCAACATTTTATGACGAAAGCATCAATATATTCAAAACTATTAAACTTTATTTAAAAACATAAATATATAATAAAATATTAGAAAGAAAATATTTGCAGAGTCTTGAATACTAGGTTAGGAAGTTTTGATTTGAGAAGGGTTGCAAATATTGCCAATGAAATATTTTTGAATTTTCTGTTTGAAATTGTTTTACATTTTCAATTAATGCACATGGAATTTTTTTAAAAAATAACTTCAGGTTACATCTCCATCGTAGTATCCTCTTTCCACTCCTCCCAGTCCTGCCCTCCCACCCTCTACTCCCTATCCCTTCCATCCCACTCCTCTGGAGTGGAGTGTCCCTACATAACAGTCCCTCACCCCAGTTCATCAGTCACATGAGGGCCAAGAGCCTCCTCATACACTGGGGGCCTACAAGGCAGCACCACTAGGGCAAAGTGTCTCACTGACAGGAAAAAAAGTCTATGCTTATGTTCCCTTTGGTGCAGTGGATGTAGTATAGTTATCCTGTACTATATAGCTAAAATCTGACTATAAGTGAATAGATGACATGTGAGGATGCACATGGAATCTTTAAAAAACGTAAAGCAAAAATCAAACAAACCAAAAAAATCCTTTGTCTCAATTTGTTAACTATACCAGTTTCAAATTTACTATGTAGCTTGGTCTTATGACTGAACGTTCAACCTCCCAAGCACTGAATTTAAAGGCACACACCAGAACTTCCAAAACAGAATTTTTTATAGCAACTATTGGAGTCTCTGTTACTCCATTAGGTATATAACTACATAGCAATAGTGTGTTTGCAGATGGTGCTAATACAATGGCTACTAAAATTCTTTCTAATTTCCCACAATTAAGGAAAACATAGCAGAATGTTCCAGTATGCTTCATTACCACACAGTAATGGGAGAAAAAAAGTTCTATTAATAATAATCTTCATGATGCTGGAGAATTGGTAGTTACATTAAATCCTAACCCTTAAATACATTTTAAAAATAAAACTTTCTGTGCCAGTTGTAATGCCCCAAGCCAGTAATTCCAGCTACTCAGGAAGAAGCTGCAAGGAAGTCTAGTTCAAGGATAGCCTGGGCTAGAGGGTAATTTCAAGGTTAGCCTGGGCTAGAGGGTAATTTCAAGGTTAGCCTGGGCTAGAGGGTAATTTCAAGGCTAGCCTGGACTAGAAGGTAAGTTCAAAGCTAGTCTAAGTAATTTAGCAAGACCTTACCTCAAAATCAAAGGATAAAGGAAACTGCTCAGTAACAGAGAATATTTAAAGCTTATGTTCATCAGTATCTCATAAAAAAAAAAACTTAAAAAAATCTTTGTGACAATGTGATAATTAGTCATATAGTGATTTTTTTTTTCTTGTGAACCACAGATTTTAGTTGAGTTAAATACTGAAACAAAGCGATAGTGGAAAGAACATGGTCTTGGAAGTTTTTTTTAAGTGATTCTACTTAATCAAGAATATAAGTCTTTGCTGCTACTGATGAAATTCAAGCCCTCAGAGAAAATTGGAATTTTGTATTGACCACCCCGAGCTCAGCAGCTTGTGAAAGGATTTGATCAGGAGTGACTTTAACAAATCCTTTCTGTTACTATGTCCCGAGGAAGTCATATTTTAAAGTATTCTAGATCCATTTTCTAAATGATTATTTAGTGATCTCATAAAATGATACTCAGATAAAAGATCTATTAAGAATATATAGCAGTGTTTACAAAAGCGAGTTCTGTATAGTTTCTATAAGGTGAATTGAAGAAAAAGAAACCAACATCTAAAAACCAGTGTGGGATAATCTCAGCTGCTTTTGGCTACCACATAATCATTCTTGTGGAGGAGAGGGACAGTTAAACTTAACTGTCATTTTTGATTGAATCCAGGATCAACTAAGAGACAAGCCTCTAGATGGATTTGTGAAGAGATTTCCAGGAAGGATTACTTAAGAGATGAGAACTTTCCCCTGGAGTGGGTGGCACCTACCTATATGGACCAAATTTGGGTTCTTTTTCAGGACCTGAGATGTTGTCAAGCACATGAGTGGGTCTTCTGTTCCCTCTGCAGTTACTACCGCTTGCCTTTACGTGGGGTCCTCACCCCTTGTATTCACAGACTACATAGTACTTACTGCTTTGCCCTGTTCTTGTTTTTTCCCCAAAGTCCAAAGTACCAACTTTTTCTTGAACAGTGCATCTCTGCCTTTCAAAGTTTAATATGCCTTTTTCAACTCCATCTGAAAGGCAACCTCAACAAAAGCCTCCCAGTCTCCTCTTTTCTAAGAACTATCCTGTCTTACCAAGAGTATAATATATAATCTTATATCCAAATATCACCCTTTATGTCAATTTCATGATGACATTTTCTGTATTCAAAAGTAAATTATCTAGTGTGTGGTCATTTAGACCTGTGCATTTATGTCTCAAATATAATTAAAATGCAGAGGTGTGCTTCTAAAGGATTAGCTATAGCTGTCTACACACCTTATAGACATGCAAATGGCTTCCATGCAGAATTTTCAAGTTGAAAATTTAGAACACAAGATAGCAATGTGCCATGCTGAAGTTCTGAACTATAAAATAAATTTTGGGCATGTGGTGTGAATTCTGTAAGCATGATGTAGTAGAAACTTGCACAAACAGAAGTGATGGACTTTAAGTTCCAAGCAGAGAACTTGTCATGAGTCCTACAGGAAGGAAAGGAAAAAGGGATTCACATAAATGATGAAGTGACTCCTAATTTAGAGATAATTCTGAGTTGATCACCAGTCTTTCACATGTCTTCTAAGTAGTCTTTATTATAATAATAATAATAATAATAATAATAATAATAATAATAATAATAAAATGTAAAGTATCCAAGAACTGAAGATAAAGACTGCATAGCATTGTGGTCTTCATCATCATATTTCATATACTTTTAGTTATAATATATTGAAAACTTATTACATTTTACAGAAGATTTTCCTTTTTAGAAGTTTTTTGAGCCTATTGAAATTGTAGTCATAGTTTAAGTAGTTCAGAAACTCTGCTTGAGAGCAATGCTATGAATCTAGACATCTAATTCAACATGGAAGAAATGTGCTTCAATTGGTGTAATTTAAATAAATATTTAGAAGCTGTTAGATACTTACTAACTGTAGAGAGCTGCGACGTGCCGCGCCTTAAAAATGGCGCTGGTC
>CAJQZJ010032464.1:11829771-11955037 GCA_907164525.1 Lophiomys imhausi
GAATAAACTGCAGGAGAAGAGCTTTTGCAAGTTGCGTCGTTCTTGCCGGTCGAGAGGGACGCGACAACTAACTTTCTGTTGTAAATAAAGTCTAAAATTTTTAAGAATAACCACTTGAGTAATTATAGTTAAAAAAAAAAAAGGAACCCAAGGAAGGGTAGAATGGAGAGAAAAAGTCAATAATAGTCATAATTACAGAGAATAAAGCCAAACAAAATCTGTAAGCGTGAATATGTTTTTAAACACAAATCTTTTTGCCTGTTCTAGAATAGCTCCCTGTAAGTTACTGGAAAGGGAGCCCCAAGGAAACCAAAGCAGCAGTACTACTACTACCACTACTACTACTATTACTACTACTACTACTACTACTGGTCTTTGGTGTGTATGAAATTATAAAAATAGTAGAAGAGACAAAATACCACAATGAAACCCTGAAGCTTTGACATATTGTCTATTTTTACTAGATGTAGTTAAAATTAGATTATGTTATAACCCACAGTCCCAAAGAAGCTAAGTGACAAGGAGGGCCCAAGGGAGGATGCTTGACTCTCACACAGAAGGGGGAAAATATAGAATTTGAAACAGATGAGGAGAGGAAATTGGGTGTGAAAGGTGGTGGGGAGGGGACCAAGAGTGGGGATTGGGTTTGGGAAAGCTGGGTGGGAAGTGGTAGGACTAGGACAGAGAAGGGAAACTGATGGGGTTGGGACCTCTAGGACAGACTAGAGATGGGGTAGGCTCCTTTGAGATTATGGGGGGTGACTCTAGCAGCCAGGAATAAGGAGACTGAATTCTCCATCTCTTAAAGCCAGGAAGGACTGCCAGTGGAGGGAGGAGGACACCAACCCACGCAAAAAACCTTTGTATCCAAAATCTACCTTGCTTACAAGATGTGCAGGGATAAAGATGGAGCAGAGACTGAGGGAATGGCTAACCAATGACTAGCCCATCTTGAGACCCATCCCATGAGAGAGAGCCAATCCCTGACACTATTAATGATACTCTGCTGTGCTTTCAGGCAGGACCATAACATAACTATCCTCTGAGGGACTCCACCCAGCAAAGGATGGAAACAGATGCTGAAACCCACAGCTAAACATTGGACGGAGACCAGGAAGTTTTGTGGAAATATTGTGGAAGGATAGAGGCACCAGAAGGGGACAAGAATTGCACAACAGGACCAACAGTGGCAACCAACCTAGTCCCATTGGGGACTCACAGAAATTGAACCACCAACCAAAGATTATTCATGGACTGGTTTCAGGCCCTCTACACTTAGAGAGCTGAGGGACAACTTGGTCCTTATGTGGACCCCCTAGCAATTGGAGCAAGGCCTGTCCTTGGCAAGGACTCTGTTGACTATACTTGGATTACTTTACTTTCGCTGGGCTGCATTGTCTGACTTCATTGGAAGAGAGTGCAGTTAGTTCTGATGCAACATGAAATGCTGGCATGGGTTGGTGGGGGTCCCTTCTCCAAAAAGGGGAGGGAGGAATGGGGACTGAGGGTGGGAAGGTGTGGCTGGGAGGATAGGAGGGAGGGAGCTATGATCAGGATTTAAAATGAATGAATACATTAATTAATTAAAGAAAAAAATCAAATTAGAATATGATCCTATCATTTTTTATAAAGAGACAAGGAATCACATGAACACTGTGTGGAAGATCCATGATCTATGAGCACTTTGCAAGTCCTCTAAACATTTAACAACCAAAAGATGCTCTATTTTTCTTGTTTGTGTTTTTCTCTCCTAGTTTACATAATGATTAATGTCTTCTTTATTTATTTTCTAGTAGTTTCAAACATACTCCAGATGTTCATATATGAATAATATATATATTATATAATATATATTTCTCTTATTTTTGAGACATTTTTTGTGATTTTTAACAGCTAGGAAAAGATCTTCAAAACAAATTTAGAATTTTAGCAAATCAAAAGGGGAAATTGCCTTGATGTTTGCAGTTTTCGTGGAATAACATTGCCCTTTGAAGAAATTAGAAGTAATTATGCCACCGTGAGCATTCATTAAGGTTACAGTCATTATTCTGTACACAAACAATTACAATTTTATTTCCATTCTTAATTTTGGAAAGTAGTTCATCTAGCTTGATAATTTACTTAATTTATTTAGTTAAATGCAGTAGTTTTAAAATTAAAGTGGTAGACTTACTTTAGATACTGAAAAGCCTCTGAAATGTCTATGAGAAATTCACCTTTAAAACAATATTTACAGTGGTTTCTTTTTAATGTATTCTTCTCTCATACAATACATCTGGACTACAGTTTCCCCTAGTTCTACTTCTCCCAGTACCCCCTCCACCTCCCCATCCCTCAGATCCACTACTCCTCAGGCCTCCCAGGGATATCCATCAAACATGGAATAACAAGATACTTAAGTCTACACACAAACCTTCATATCAAGGCTAGGTCAGCCAACCCAGTAGCAGGAAAACTGTTCCCAAAACAGGCAAAAGAGTCAGAAAACCGCCTCCCCCCCAATTCCCATTAGGTATCTCACAAAATAACCAAAGTAACAACCATAACATATATACAGAGATCCTAGAGCGGGCCCATGCAGGCTCTGTGTTCGAAGCTTCAGACTCTGTGAGCTCCTATGAGGCCTGGTTAGTTGATTCTGTGGGCCAGCTCCTCCTGGTATCCTCTACTCCTCCCCTACTTCTTTCCTCCCAATTGTCCAAACTCTATGAAAAATGCTGAGATATTTTTGAAAGAAAGAAAGAAAGAAAAACAAGGTGGATTTCCATGAAAAAAATCTGCCTCATGTTAAGTTCAATAAGAGCCTTGGAGACAAGTTAAAGAGGAAAGTAAATCAACCTTTTTTAATAATTTATTTTTTATTTCTTCAAAATACATCTCAATCACAATCCCCTCCCTACTCCCCCCTCCTGTCCCACTCTTCCCCCTCAACCCCCCATCCTCTTCCCTTTTTTTTAAGTTTAGGGTATATCTTTTTCCCCCCAACAGCTCCCCCTCTTGATTCCTAAACAACTCAAAATTTAACTATGAGTCTCTAGCTATCTATTCTTCAACCACCTCAGAGACCTGAGAGGGATAAATATATATGATTATATAGGAAGTACAGGGTCCACAGCTTCCAAAACTAAGAAATGACATACCAGTGGCTGCCTGGACAGTTCCCATTTTCTCTCCATACAGCATCAATCTTCAGCTTTTTGGCCCCGTTTCTCTGAAAGACATTGATTGTAGAACAGGAATTATGAAGGACTTGCCTATCCTGTCTTGGCAGAATTAAATCAACTTTTTAAATCCTTATAAAAGCATAAGATAAATGTCTGAGAGCCTTTGGGTTACAGGGGTAGGATGGGATGACTCAAAATGAGGCCCTTTTACCTCCTAAGGCACACAAAATAAACTGCCTGAAGTAGTATAAAATCATGACCAGCCTTTTTGTGTGTCCCAGGGGACCAAACACTTGGCCTTGACAATGCTCAGTGTGTGCTCTGCCACCAGGGATACCCACAACAATGCTCATTTATTATCACTGTTATGTTTTACAAGCAAATAAGAAACATAAATCTTAATACTGTAATATGCTTATGAGTAGCTCTACACTTTGAAACTGTGAACAAAGTTTCTGGAAAGAACTTCTTTCTACTAAATTTCTGCCAATCTGCTTCGCTGATTAGAACTTCAATGATTATGGAAATGTTGGAATATTCCAGATCCAAATCCTACTAATAATTTATCTTCAGTTATTTTTAGCACCATTACTAGTCATTCTTTGTTCTCCTCTGCTATATTTAACATCCATGTGGTTCACAGTTGAAAACTGTATGATATGTATTAACAGACCACTAACTTTCACCAATGAAAAAGACTAAAAATGTCATCATATTACAGTATCTGAAACCTATAGCGCACCATTTCCCTCTTTCTTTTTTTGTAACTCATCGTTACCTGGTGTTGCCACCAATATACTTGAAAAGTGCCTAGATTTACTACATTCTTTGTTCTGTTACTATACTTTACGAGGCTATTGCTATATTGCATCATGGTATTTGGAATAACCTGAATTTGTGTTCTCAGGCCACAGTTACTCATACTTGGCTTTCCAAAATGAGCTCTCTCTCTCTCTCTCATATGCATTAAAATATGTCCTTTCCTGTCAACAGAAGTATAATAGCATCCCAGAATGCTTTTATGAGTTAAAACAATAGATGAACAATATGATATAAAGATCTTTTGTGATTGATTTTATATGACAAATATATTACTTCCTATTTGTTTTGTATGTATGTCCCTAAAATGTTAGAAAATATTTGTGTTCTGATATCAACATTTAAATGCTTTTCTTTGCTATTCTGAAATCATCGTGAAAAAGCAGTCACATTAACCTATGCCCCATTAGAATGTTAAATGTCATGCAAATATGACCCAAGAAATGCAACAAACAAAATGAAGAAAGTATCGTCAATGTGTATCCTCATATATTTCAGACAAATTAAAAGAAATTCTAATGCTAGAAGAATGTGGTGCAATGAACTGACTTCACAAAAACAGTTCTGATCTGAAACAAGACTATTCCCTTATTACATGTCTATTTGTATCAGCTACTTTTTTATTGCAATTTGTTCTTTTATTCCTTCTTTTCTTTCTTTTTCTTTTTTTTGTTTTTTTTTTGTTGTTGTTGTTTCTTATAGTCTCACAGTTAAGTTTTAAGTTGCTTAGGAATTAAAAGGATGTTTTAGGTCTAAGAAGAGGTTTTTAAGTTGGTAATGCAAGTTAGGATGGAAACTGAGTTAGGAACAGAACTTCAAACTCATCGAGACAGATAGATAATCGAGTATTATTATTAGTTGCCAAATACTTATGGAATGGACATTGGGAATATATGATATACCATATAATTTTTATAATTGTTGCCTAACTGTTCTTATTGTTTTGTGTTGTATTTATTGTAATAAGAAAAAAAGCCTTTTATTGGACTAAAAGTGGGAAAGGTTGAGGGGGGATGGAAGATACAACTTAAAAAAAAAAAAAAGATAGGGTTTCACTGTCTAGTCATGGATGTCCCAGAATATGCTCTCTAGGCCAGGTTGGTATCAAACTCACAGAGGTCCTCCTGCTTCTGCCTCCTGAGTACTGGGATTAAAGGCATGTGCCACCCCCTCCCAAGACAATTTATTCTTTAAAATATATTATCCCTGTAATTCCATTGGGTCACTGGACACACAAATGTTTTCTCCTCTAGAACTCAGTTGCTAAAATCAAAGCACCTTCCTTTATAGAGGGCTTTTAATTATTTGAAGGTTCAGAAAACAACAGTACATTGTTTGTGGCTCACTGTGTGTCGAAGTAGACCCAACAGTGTGACCACAGGCTCCACCAAGAATAATTTTACTTTGAGTGCCACTCGCTGCTTCTCACTTCTCCTGCGCAAACATCATTCCACATGTGCTGCATAAGTAAGTTGTAACAATACCCGCAGGGAAGCAGTATAATTTCAATTATTAATAATAATGTCCTGAGAGAGAAGGAATTTACTTTTCACACTTAGATTATTCATGTTCTTGGTTGCCACACACATGGTTTTTGGTGGTTGGACTTGGGGGCATGTTCTCATCCTTCAGGTGAAAAATTATTTACAGAAATTAAATTGTCCAAAATGCACAGCTCAGCAGTTTCAGAAGTCATATTTAATACTTGTCATTCAAAGATGAGAAACACTCATCTCCCCACAAAACAGAGCAATCCTCTTCAGAAGGCATATCTCATCAGCTCTGTGTTCACACTGAAGTAAGGCTTCTCTGTGAGTGACCATTCTGCACTCCTTCTCTCTCTATGGCCTGAGCATTTCTTAAAAGGCATAATTTGTACAGAGGCTCTCCTTTCACTGTGCTCTTTTATATAACAAATCAAACAACATTTGTGGAATGGGTTTCCTCCCCCACTGTTCACCTCAGGCCAAGCCCAAAAAATGTTCTCAGCAAGTAGGCAGTCACTCCCCTCCCTTGGGAAAGAGGGCAATGAGATGAATAAGGTGTTGGGACTTCATTCTGCAGAAAATAACAAGGAAGCATTTATTTGTGGGTTGTTTCTCCTTCACCTCCCACTCTCTCTTTCTTGTAATATGGGAAAGTCCTGGTGTTGAAGATTTGAATAGACAATGACAGAGATAAGAAACTCTGTAAGGCCAAGGACAACTGAGCTAAAAACCACTGAGAGAAGTCAGACACATTGTTGAGTATTCCAATAATAAAGTAGCCTTGACGCAAGGATTGAAATGTTCCTTGGAATCTAACCTCAAAGTTTGGCCTTTTCTAGGGTGTTACAACCTGAAACAATGGCACATTCAATAAAACCAGCAAAAAGAGTGTTCTTTCCACATGAAAACTTCTCATGAAGTTTGAAGATAGTTGCTAGGGCATATGGTACATGAAAACATAAAGTGGGGCAGGTCCAAAGTATAACTAAATAAGTAAACAGAATTGTAATTAATCAGTTAAGTATTACATACGTTAGAGGCAAAAATAACACCTGATCTTTTTAAAGGCTGTTTAACTGGATATTTTATTTCATTGTCTTCTCTAGTTTTGCTTCTTCTTATCATAACAAATTACAGATGTGTCAGATGAATAGTTAACAAATAATCACTTATTTCAAATAATTATTCCTTCTGTCTAGACTGCCATGGCTCTTCATGAACACATTTTTCTCTGATTTTCTGGCCTGACATACTTCATAATGATAATATGATTTTAAAGTTTCTTTCCAATGCAGGTCATTTTTATATCCTCTGCTGACATGTTCCACATACTTTAGTTTTCTTTCTGTGAGTATACACTGTCTCTGCAGATATACTTACCTGAATGTGTGCATATGGAGACTGGAGATCAGTGTCAGATGTCTTCCTTAGTTATGCTGGATTGAGATATTCTGTCACTAAAGCTAGCCATTTTGATTAGGATGGGCAATCCATCTTTGCCCAGGACCTGTTTGTCTCTGCTGCTCAGCAATGTGGTAAAGACACATGTCATTGTGTGTGTCTTATCTAAAGATTCTGGGGATTCAAAGTCAGTCTTCACACCTATGCAATACGCACTTTATTACTGACTGTGGCATCTCCTAAGATCCCCACATCTCTGTTTTAATCTTTGTCACGAAGTTAACTAATTATTATCATGTGCATGGTTTTGACTAAAACATAAAGGACAGGAATCACATATTTGTCATGTTAGCATTCATCATACTATCCATATTGAAAATGTAAAGTTTTTTCTTAATATATTTAAGTGATAGAAATAATTGAGGTATGTCTGAGTGAGATTTCTTACAGTTTTAATCTGAATCCATTATTATACAAATAAAATGACATTGGTAAAGGGAAATCACTGTAAATATTTTTATAACAGTCTGCAATCCAATGTGCACAATTATTTATGAATATCAACATTTTCTAACATTATTGTTAAGTCCCAATTTTTTACAAGGAAACCATCTTTTTCTTAATGATCAAAGATCAAAGCAAATATACAACTTGAGATAACATTATAGTGACTGTAATTTAGACATTGCTATTACATAATATTAGAAGATAAAGATACATTGGAATACTTTGAAAGTGATTAATAAGTCAGCTATTAAATAAAACATTAGAAACATTGATACATCAATTGTCTTTACATGCAAAACTCACATGTAAATGCCAATTTTATTCATGACTTCCCACATCTGGAAACAATAAAATATGTCCTTCTATAAGTAAATTAACAAATGCATTATTATATTTTTATGCTTTGGAATATTACACAGTGATTAAAAAGTAACAGGCTGCCAAAAAAAAGATGTATGAATGAATTCTTAAAACACATTGATAAGAAACCAATCTGAAATGGCTATGGGCCACATGAATCTCTTTATGTGGCATTCTGGAAATGGCAAAGCTGTATTCTTACAGAGCCAGTAATGCTTTGGGAGTTTCAGCATTATGTTGTAACAGATGTTGAATGAGGGTTATTTTCAGTGCAATGTAACTTTTCTGTAGGTACCATAAGTGGAATTTTGCTTTTGTCAAAAACTATGGAACAGATGAACTGTTTTGTAACAAGTACACATGTACAGTAGGATAGCTGATGAAGGTGACTGCAAATAAGCAAGGAAGGAGGACTAGAACAAAGATTAGCTTAGTATTGGAGAAGAGGGAAATGGAAGCAGAAGTAATTTGTGCTGACTTAACACAGTAAGATGGGTGCATGTGGACATGCCAGAAGTATGCATCAGTATATGCTATGCTCCCTTGTTTCTAGCTGGTGTGGCTCAATAGTAAGTATCAAATGTCTTTTCTTACGTAGTCTACTGAAGGAAAATTGTACAGCTTGCAGAATGATGGATGGTTGAACTGAGAGAGAAAGAACAAATAGCACAGGAAAGGGAGCCTTGAGCATCTTCTGTAGTACCAGAAAATACAAAGGTGCTAGAGAAAATCAGATTTATAAAAACAAGTGCTGAAAAGGAAACCAGTTGCAATGTATGGCACGGAGTATGAGAGATCACTGAAGGAGTTTCAAATCTCAAAGTTGAAGTCGTAGGCAAAAAAAAAGCACAAACTTCATTTTCATTTGAAATATTTTTACATATGTAAATAGGCAAATAATCTCTTGGAAAAGAAAAGGACAAATTTCTTGAGTAGAATTTAGTTAAATGTATGAAACTACACTATGACCTACATAGTACAAATTATACTTATTTATGTAGAATAAGATTTCTGAACCCTAAGGGTGGACTAGACATAAATTACAACTACTTTTCAAAAAGAAAATAGTAAATGAAAAGGGGGAAATACCTTTAAGTGCAGAAGAACGAAGTCAGCATCAATAGAAATGTGGTTTTGTTATATACTCTTGATACAATGGAATTAGGATGTTTTTTCACTTCTGTGAGTTCCTTCTAAAATCTGCAATATGAGCTTTAAGAACAAAACAGAAACACTTAATTTTTCTTAGTTATGTATCACTCGAGAAAATGCCACATTATCATTCGCCAAACACAGTGTTATAGAAATGTCCACAAGACCTGGGGCTGTGGACATGGCTCAAGTCTGAAGGCCTGTGTTCAGATCCCATACATTCACAGAAGTACCTTGGAACAGACCCAAGTGCCTGTAACATCTGAAATAAAAATGCATAGACAGAAGGATTCTGAGGTGTGCTGGTCAACAAAACTTAATGAATTAGTAAGTTACAGGGTCAAAGAAATGTTCCTTACAAAAATAAGTTAAAAAGTAAGGGAAATACAAATTCTGAACTCCCATGTCCCCATATATATGCACACACACACACATTTATACATACCAGGTGCATAAAACAACTATACTTGTGCCCCAACCTAAAATATTTGATAAAACATATAAAGGTGTACTGTCTCTGTAATCATCTCTATATTGACTATATGTTGCACTAATAATTGGATATAATAAACTAAATAATTACAGTATCAAAAGCTAATGGCATCAACATCAAGTAACACTCCAGAACTGTCGAATGAAAGAAAGCTAGATTTCTTTAAAGACTATTTAAAGTATTACATCAGGGACTGGATATTGAGAAAGAAAAAAATTAGGAAAATAAGGACTTGTTGTGGTGTCTGGCTGATCATAATGTACCAATATTGAAAAGAACTCAAGTAATTTTATTTGTCATGTGCATTCCCATTCATGGTGATGACTCCAACAACTCAGAAGAACTGGCATGCAATAACACTGTTTACTTAATTTTAGTACTCATATATTTATTCACTTCAAATACATGACCATGGAGATTTTTATGTTTACCTCAAAGAATCTAAATAAAGGGCAAAACTACACTGTTTAACTTCTATGTATCTTAATAAAAAGATGTTACCACCATATTTTCAATGAGTCTTTTCAAGTGAATGGAATCATGTGACCAAATATAATAAGGCAACCAATTATTTTTAAGATACTGAGATATATTATTATTTTAAGATATTTTAAGATTTATATATAACAGATAAATATAAGTATATATCTATATTTAAGATTTATATTTTAACATATAAAGATTAATAATTTAAAATATTAAAATAATATTTTAAGATATTAAAATATTGTTAAGATAAGCATATTTGACAACTACCATTTCTAAATTTATCCCATTAATAAATAATAATTCACACATGATATTTGTTTTCCTATCTAGGAGGAAAGCCTAGAGGAGACATTGTTTAAGTGGAGGTCCCTTATATAAAAATGTAGCATAGAAATGCAGCTAGCTGGAGAATAATGAGATAAAGCTTCCATTTCTTGCAAAAACTCAAGTCTTACCTAATGTCTGCTGTTAGCTAATGTATGCATTTCAGATCCAATGGAAGTTTAAGCAAGTAGGACCATGTTGTTTGAAGCTGAAGTAGTATAAATCTTTGAACCATGGACTGAGCCTTGAATAGGTAGTAAGTATCTATGTAATGTCTCAAGAGATAGATTAAGTTGGAGATAATTAAGTTTGTCATATTTCTCCAGAAAGTGCAACTATTATTCTGGATTGTGGCATCAAGGCTGCATTACAGTACAACTCGTGAAACATCAATGTAGATTAATCCAAGGGACTTAAAATTATAAAATGCTCAATTAATTATGGGATAGTGCATTTAAGGACTCCTTCAAAGTTGTCATTAGCTGATCACATGCTTACTTTCTCACCCTTCTTTGTGTATTTGTGCCTATGTACAATTTGTCCTGAGAGAGAAAGGAATGACAGATATAGAATATTAAGACATTATCACTTGACTTCTCAAATTTAAACTACAGAACTCAGAAATTATTTTTGTAATAACATCTTTCACACATTTACTACTCCATTTATTTTCACTAGTAACAAAAGGAATTCATAAGCTTTTGTTATAATTGGCAAATACAAAGACCTGTCAGGATAATAGATAATCTTCAGTATTTGGCTGCATTTTAATTTACAGGCTCTGGGAGTACTTTTGCAATGAGATATGTGCACAGCGTAATGACGCTGTCTTCTGAGCTATGTGAAAAATTATTTATTGTTACATTTTTCTAACAAAACCACTTCTGTTCAAAATTAGAAGGTATTTAAATGCTTCTTCAGTTCTGTGATGTACAAAGAGCCTGGGAACAACTCTGATCTTGGGAGCTGGCTAACAATAGGAATTACTGTTCTTTATTTTATCTTTAAATGTATCAAAACTTCAAAGCAAATCCTCTGATTTCTTTGATACCTTTGTTCTAACACAGAGAAACAAAACAGAAGACCACTTTGAAAGCACAAGAATGGAAATTAAAAACACAAATGACTTATCAAGTTAGTGCCAGTAAGTATATGTATTCATTGTTAAGACTGAAATTGAGTCACCTGTATTGTCACAGAAATGTAAATAGCTCTGAATGCTAATTTACTGTGTTCTTTCCTTATTTTGTTTGGAAAGTCTAATTTGTTTTAGTTTGTATTAATTGGGCCTTTGTGCATTATGTATTATGAATTAAGATTATTCTTAGCACCACATACACCTATTAAAAGTAGTGATAAGACTATCAAACTTTATATATAACTTCATTTCAGAGACCAGGAAGTTCATTCCTGTTCTCAGCAACAGGAACGATATGGAGCTGGGTTCAAAACTCCATCCATCTGGACCCACATTCTGTTATTCGTATTACTTTCCACTCCCTTGTTTCTTCTGGGGATCTTTTCTGGTATTATGAATGCAACAATAAAACAGATTATTTCTCTGTATTGCAATGAGTAACAACTGAAAAGCAGTATACTTAAGATATTATACAATATAAACACTGTGAATATCTGAGAAGTAGAGGCTATAAAAATCCGTAATAAAGGCCACTCCTATTGCAACAGTGGGCTACAATTAAACTGAAAAAAAAATGTATTTACTCACTATATTGTCGTTGTTTTCTGAGGATTCCAAGATTAAATGTTGCTGTTAATAATGACTTGTTAAAAAAAAAAGTAATTGTGTATAGGTAGATAATCCTGTTGGCTGTGAAACTGTAAGATCACTGTAAATTTCCTTAACAGAGTGAGCAGTTGCAATGATTAGGACACTATTATAACAATGTAATCATGTTTTTTTTAATCTCTGATTATCTAGAGAGTTACTTTAATAAATACATGTATAAAGAAAAGGAAGTAGAGCTTCCTTTTCCATCCTACTTATCATAGAGAGATGGAGATAATTTTTGTTCCGAACTGATTTTTATTTTCCTACAACAAAAAGATGATAGAAGAGGTGGAGGCTTTGCCTTGTGGTGGACTCCATGTCTTGAATGAAGGAGAAAGCTATGGGTCTGTGCCCAACAGTATGAAACATTAACATATTTTAAAAGCAATGCATTATTGTAATTCCCAATAATTTATTTTCCCATTTTATTTATTTTCATTCACTCAAATTTTTTAATGGTGAATTTACTAATTAGTACCATTGCATGTATTTTAAAATCTGTATATTTTGAGATAGCAACCTATAAAATATCATTGGACAGAAATATAAAGAAAATAAATGTTTAAATTTTCACCATTTTCTAATTAGATTAATATGCCTGTGGTAAACACTATAATTGATAGCAACTTAGGGAGGAACTGCTATTTCAGCTTACAGTGTTAGTCCATGAAGGGAAAGTCAGGCCAGCAAGTCAATGTAGGAACTGAAACAAAGGCTGTGGAGGAAAGCTGCCCAGTGTCCTGCTCTTAGGATCATGTTCTGCTACCTTTCTTATGCCTCCCAGAACCACCTTTACAAGGGGTGCTTCCACCAACAGTGGCTCTGGGGCCTCCTACACCAATCATTAATCAAGAGAATTCTTCAAAGTCTCGCCACAGGTCAATCTGATGAAGGTATTCTCATTTGAGCTTTTGTCTTCCCAGATGATCCTAGTTTACATCCAGTTGACAAAAAACTAACCAGAACACATAAGTAGTGCTTATGTGTTTACCAATCTATTCCCATGATCAACATTAACTATGGCCTTTTGTTTCTATAACTATAGAATTCCAAACATTCATTCATATGTCCGGTCATTGTGTCAGACATAGTGACAAAGCACACTAAAATTTTATCCCTCTCTTCTCTGTGGACCAAGGTGGTAGGGATAGGTTACCTTGGAAGGTTAAAGGAAAAAAAAGTGGTGTTTTAGGGTTTTATATTCAACATTCCTAGGAAAATTCCCTAGAGATGAGAGGTAGAAATTGGCCTTCAGATTGTCACAAGAATTTGGAGACTGAATAAATGAAAAGTCTTTATGTGGGGAGGAAAGAGGTCCTATTACAAGATGGAAAGATAGAAGTTGTTTTCCACTTTGCACGATGTGGGGTGCCACACAGATTTGCTTGCTCGCCCATAGACTGACTAATCACAAAACAGAAACTTCTAAAATGTTTAACAAAATCAAAACTTAATTTTCAAAAGTGAACCAATTTATTCAGAAGTGTTTTAATTGTGACCAAGGCACTTAAACTTACAGTGGTCTTCCTCCTCTAACATTAGCCTGGAGTTCAAGAAGTGAGATGCAATTGATCCCAGGATGGACTAGGAAGATCATGGCAAGGAGTGGTGGGTTTTATTGAAGAAAAGGTAATATATTATTTCTTTTTGAGTTTTGCCTTTTTCTGTTGTGACTTTGAAACCTACAGCCATTTCTGCTCAGTCACAGGGGAGGAATTTCTCACAGATGTTAGATATATTCTAACTTCAGGTCCCAGGACTCTGTCACACATTTCAGAGGGTTGCCATTGCCGTGTGGCTAATTTCCCATAACTTTGCAAGTTAAAGAATAAATCTTTTGGTGGCCCACAGAAATCAGAGCATCCTGTGACAAGTAATCTGAACAATTACAACACTTTAAAATAGGATAGATAGGATATTTTTAAATTCTATTTTGATATTTTATCATGTACCAATTACATAGGAATGTAGAAAACAAGACTATCATTTCCAAATTTCCTTTCTCTACTTTAAACTCCTCCACAAATTGTCTATTTTCTAGTTCATTATAAATACAAGGGGGAAAAAACCTTCAAGTTGAGCTTAAGCACAGACTCACTCTAAAGACTGTGTCTAATTGGTTTCCTTTAAACTTCTGACCTAGTGAAAGAAGAAGGCTAGGGCCTCTTTCCATTGAGATAGTTTACTTTTTTGCCATTCTGACATGGGAGAGCAGTGGACTTCATCTCATTTGTCTCTCTCCACAGGCATGGGGCCAGAAAAGCATCAAGTTCCAAGTGAATAAAGAACTGAGAATGTTATAAACCAGGCATCCACCTTTCTGCCCTTTTGGAGGTGAAAATGAGATAGATTATGGCGTGACACTTCCCAGATCTACTCACACAGAGATCCGGAAAGCCAAGAAGATCTTGCCTAACTACAGTGATAGTCTTTGTCATGGAATTTGAAAAGTATAAAACAAGACTGAATAGCACAAACATTCCAAAGTTCTTATAAAGGTAAGAGGATCAAATCTGCCTCCACAAATCTTAAGCATACTGAAGAGTAGAGAGCAAGCTAGTTACTTTAAGGGACCCTTGCAATGGTCCTAGTGGTAATTCAACTGAGTGTAGCACTCAAATAAAAATAATTCCAATCACCTCATTTTGTTTCACCAAAAGGCAACTTGACTTTTGCACAAGCAGTTAAATTGCAAGGGCATTTAGACCATAAGAATTCATGAACACCTACAGAAAAGGCAGGTTCTTTATGTAGTAACTTCATGAATAAAATGAAACTCATTCTCTGATATGTTCTCTGCCTACCAGCTTCATTCTCATTTCAATCTGTGAGAAATTAATTTCTTTATTCTGCTGTACAATAAAAAGTGGCATTAAAGTATGGCTCTTCAAATTAAAAAAGCAGGAGACAAAGTTATGACTTTCAAATCAAAATGACTTATTCTGTGGCATACCATCATATGTCAAAATATACCAAATGAAAGATAGAGATATGTCTATGAATTTTAAACTATCTTGAAATAAAAGATAATAAAAATCCTCAAATGAGCCAGTGATTCAAAGTGCAATGCATTAGTACTAAATTTTTCTCATCTCATGTAAAATATATAGTAAACACTTTAGTGGCACAATCATTGGTTTTCATGTATTTTTGTCCTTATTTTTGGCCATACATCTTATGATATTTTTCCAAAAATATACTACCCTTTGCTGGGTGATTCATGACTTTTTAAATTATAATTATGTATCTTGCCAGCTCCAGTCACTTTCTAACTTTGCTTGAAGACTGCCTTTAAAGTCAGCTGACCATTTCTCAGCTGAGAACAGGTCAATTAACTGTCATGAGTAAGGTTTGGAAATAGAATTACAGAGAATAAGATAACCTTTGGGCAATATTGGATAAAGTATTTGAACAAGTTACTGTCTAGCATAATTTGTGATAACTTTTTTGGGAGGGTTTCTGTATAATTCCAGATTCTACAATTGTATTTCCTTGTTTTATGGCTTATAACAATCAAAACATTAAAGAAAAGCCAGAGGGGATGGATGTCTTGAAGGAATCACTATCTTCCAGACACAACAAGACTAATTCACAGAGGTGATCACAACAGGAACATGGCCTACGCAGCTGCAAGCCAGATGGGATCCAAGGCCAAGAAGGGAAGTGGACATGGGCTCTAACTTCTAATGAAGAAGCTGTCAGTAACTGTCATCTGCTTACAAAAGGAAAATTAGTTTTCTCCAAAGGCTTCTCACTGCATATAGAAATGACACTTAAGGGTGGACCTATGCCCAAAAGTAGATGGCCAACACAAAGTGGACTCAAAGGTATCTTCGCAGACATTTTGTCTCATATTGCATTGCTTAGACTCTTTTGTCTTACTGGTCTTTGACATTTATATTATAGTTTCTGGCTTTGTGGTTTTATACAATGAATTTGTGAGTTGATGTGTGTGTGCGTTTAAATTCTTCTTAATTTTTTGTGTGGGTCAGTTGCCTGTTTCCTTTCTAAAGAGAGAGAGAGAGAGAAAAAGGAAATCCAGTTTGGTTTGTGATGTGGTGAGAAGGACCTAGGAGTTGGGGGGTGAAAAACTGTGATCAGAATATATATGAAAACTTCCTTTTCATCAAAGTAGTTTTAGAGCATAACAGAAGAGTAAAGACTAGTTTGATTTATTTTGTCACCAACTGGTTATTTTCTTTTTTGTGGTACTAGAAAATTTATCCAAGGTCTTACAACAAACTTCTACCACTGCCACATCCCCAACCTTCAGGATGCTTTTAAACTTTTCTTATTAAATATTTCTGACCAACATGACAATTTCTACAACTAATAGGATTCTCCAGAAGGCAGGACTCTGATAGAGAATCCTAGAAATTTTTATGAATATTCCATCTTGTGGTGAGGAGGAGACACACTGGTGAAGAAAGGGAAAAGTTAAGGCATACGCTTAGCTTTAAGAATCTAGAAATTTTGCATTGTGTACTACATGTGGAATCATAAGACCATGGTTTATCTTTGTGGGTGAATACTCTCCATCTCCATTTAGAAAATTGCATAACAATGATTCATATTTACCATGTGTCTTAAAATATTCTTTTGACACACTGCTACGTACTGTGAAAGTGTTATCACTTATATTTTACAGCTCTAATAAAATATAGAAACTCAAAGTATTGGCATGTGATAGGTGATATAGCATATATTAACTACTGTTGCTGTGGAAAGAGTACATGTAAGTGAGAATGAAGTACAAACACACATCCTAAAGAAGTTAACTGAATTTTGAAATGACCCGCTGGTAAAGAAAAAAGAAAAGCATGAGCAACTCATTGGCCTATGTCTTGCCCTCAAAGACACTGCTCACTACTCCTTAAGGTAAACCTATCTCCTGATTTCAATGACATTCGCTTCTCAGTTCTATACTTATGTTTCTCAGTTAAGTCCACACACATCCCTATGGGCCCACAAGCACTAGCTTTCTAGTGTTTTTTGCTTATTTGTCTGTATGTGCATGTCTCTCTCTATCTATCTATCTGTCCCTCCCCCCCCCCCCCCCCCCGTGAATGGGCGTATGTGTGTGTGTGTCTGTCTGTCTGTACGGCTGCCTGTCTGTATAGCTGTGTTGTGCCGGGGATTGAACCTGGGCCCTGTCACATGGTAATGAGAAGTTTCACTACTGAGCTACATACACATCAGAGACTCTGGTTCAGTGTTTTTTTGTTTTTTTTTTTAAGAATCAAAGTATCCAGATATTTAATGTTTATGAACTAAATCATTGTATTAGTTACTTTTCTTGTTGCTAAGCAACTTGAAGCAGGAAAGGTTTATTTTGTCTCAAGGGTCAGGGACTGCAGTCAGTCATTATGAGGAAGGCATAAATGCAGGAATATCTTATGATTGTGGTAAAAAGACTCCTTTCTCACATCTTGCAGGAAACAAGTAAAATGGTACTTGATATTTTGTACTCAGGCACTCAGCTAGCTCCCATGGTCTTCATTTATTCAGTTTTGGATCGCAGCTTATGGGATTATGCAATGCATTCAGAATAGGGCTACTTCTATCCATAGCCAAATCTCAAGGACACTACCAGTGGTGAATCCAAATTCTGTCCCTTTGAAAATGAAGATTCAGGATGTTGATTAAGGATATTGAACATTTCTTCCAGTGTCTCTCGGCCATTAGAGATTCCTCTTTTGTGAATTCTAGGTTTATCTCTGTTCCCCATTTTTGATTGGACTATTTGGTTTCTTGGCATTTAATTTCTTGAGTTCTTTGTAAATGTTGGATATTAGCCCTCTGTCAGATGTGGGGTTGGTAAAGATCTTTTCCCTATCTGCAGGCTGCCATTTTGTTCGAATGACAGTTTCCTTTGCCTTACAGAAGCTTTTCAGTTTCATAAGGTCCCATTTATTAATTTTTGGTCTTACATCCTGAGCTATTGGTGTTTTGTTCAGAAAGCTGTCACCTATGCCAATGAGTTTGAGTCTTTTACCCACTTTCTCTTTAGCTAGAAACTAGAAACAACCCAGATGTCCCTCTACTGAAGAATGGATTAAAAAAACTGTGATATATTTATACAATGGAATACTACTCAGCTATCAGAAACCACTATGAATATAACAGTAAATTTTAAAAATTCCAATGAACAGTTAGATTATTGCCAATGATTAACAAAATAAATCTTCCACTAAACTCATGTATTTATTTCTGGCTATCCAATTTATGTTTTGATATGCTATGCTTGATAAGAAAATGCTGATAAATGAATATTTCTTTGTAAATTTGGATATTAGCCCTCTGTCAGATGTGGGGTTGGTGAAGATTATTTCCCAGTCTGTAGGTTGCTGTTTTATTCAAATGACAGTATCTTTTGCCTTACAGGAGCTTTTCAGTTTCATGAGGTCCCACTTATTGATTGTTGGTCTTAGATCCTGAGCTGTTGGTGTTCTGTTCAGGAAATTATCACCTATGCTGATGAGTTTGAGAGTTTTCCCCACTTTCTCTTCTAATAGATTTAGTGTGTCAGGCCTTATGTTAAGGTCTTTGGTCCACTTGGACTTAAGTTTTGTACAAAGTGATAATTATGGATCCAATTTCATTGTTTTATATGTCGACATACAGTTGGACAAGCACCATTTGTTTAAGATGCCATCCTTTTTCCATTGTACGGTTTTGGCTTCTTTGTCTAAAATTAAGAGACCATACATATGTGGGTTCATTTCTGGTATACTACTCAGCATTCAGAAACAATGAAATCATGCAATTTGCAGCCAAATGGATGGAACTAGAGAAGCTCATCCTGAGTGAGCTAACCCAGACTCAGAAGGATGCACATGACATCTATTCACTTACAGTCGGTTTATAGCCATATAGTACAGGATAACTATACCACAATGCACCAAAGGGAACAGGAACATAGACCTTGTTTCCTGTCAGTGAGACATTTTGCCCTAGTGGTGCTGCCTTGTAGGCCCTCAGTGTATGAGGCTCTTGGCCCTCATATGTCTACTGACCTGGGGCATGGGACTGGTATGTAGGGACAATCCACTCTAGAGGAGTGGGATGAAAAGGATAGGGGGTAGAGGGTGGGAGAGCAGGACTGGGGGGGTGGAAAGAGGGCACTGTGGTGAAGATGTAATCTGAAGTAATAAATAAATATTTAAAAAATATTTATAAAGGGTAAAAAAATTAAAAAATGAATATTTCTTAGTACAAGTGTATGACACTAAACTGTTTTCCAAAGTGATTACAAAAATTACACTCTTCTAGAGTTTATGAGAGCCCCAACTGTTCACATCTGGAATTGTCTGTCTTGTTGTTTATTGTTAGTGGGTGTCTACTAGTATTTATTGTGGCTTTAATTTTTAGGTCATTAGTTGCTTATTTTGTCATACACTTTTCATATATAACACAGAAATTATCTTTTGTGAAATAACTATCAAACTATTGCACATTTGATTCATTTTTGTAAAATATTTTTTGTTTATTTATTACATCAAGTTACATCTCCATCATAGTGCCCTCTTTCCACCCTCCCACCCTCTCCTCCCACTCCACCCATCCAACTCCTCCAATGTGGAGTGCCCCTATATATCAGCCCCTCTCAGTTCAACAGTCATATGAGGGCAAAGAGCTTCCTCTTGCACTGGGGGCTTACATGGTAGCATCCCTTGGGCTAATTGTCCCATTAATAGGTAACAAAGTCAACACACTAACAAATTGGTGTGTGTTGCTGGTAGGATAGTTATCCTGTACTACATGGCTAAAATCCAATTATAAGAGAGTAGATGCCATGTGCATCTTTCTGAGTCTGGGTTAGCTCACTCAGGATGAGCTTCTCTAGTTCCATCCATTTGGCTGTGAATTGCATGATTTGCTTGTTTCTGATAGCTGAGTAGTATTCCATTGTGTAAATGTACCACAATTTTATTTTTTATCCATTTGTCCA
Source organism: Lophiomys imhausi (assembly GCA_907164525.1). NCBI lineage: Eukaryota > Metazoa > Chordata > Mammalia > Rodentia > Muridae > Lophiomys > Lophiomys imhausi. The sequence goes on from CAJQZJ010032464.1 coordinate 11,849,708, forward strand.
TTATGGACATCTGGGTTGTTTCCAGGTTCTAGCTATTACAAATAAGGCTGCTATGAAAATAGATTAGGATATGTCCTTGCGGTTTGGTGAGGAATCCTTTGGGTGGCTACCCAGAAGTGGTTTGGCTGGGTATTGAGGTAGGGCTATTCCAAGTTTCCTAAGATATCGCCAGACTGATTTCCATAGTGGTTGTACAAGTTTGCACTCCCACCAGCATTGGAGGAGTGTTCCTCTTCTCCACAACCTCGCCAGCATGTGCTGTCACTTGAGTTTTTGATCTTAGCTATTCTGACAGGTGTGAGATGGAATTTTGAGTTGCATTTCTCTATTGATTAAGGATGTTGGGCATTTCTTCAAATGTCTCACTGACATTAGAGATTCCTTCTTTGTGAAGCATCAGTTTAGCTTTGTTCCCCCCCCCCCTTTTTTTTGATTGGAGGATTTGTTTTCTTCATGGTTAATTTTCTGAGTTTTAATATATTATGAATATTAGCCCTTTGTCAGAATTGGGGTTTGTAAAGATTTTTCCCAATCTGTATGTTGCTGATTTGTTCAAATGACAGTGTCCTTTGCCTTACAGAAGCTTGTCAGTTTCATGAGGTCCCATTTATTGATTGTTGGTCATAGAGCCTGAGCTATTGGTGTTCTGTTCAGGAAGTTTTCTCCTGTGCCATTGAGTTCCAGGCTTTTCCCCACTTTCTCTTTTATTAGATTTAGTGAGTCATGCTTTATGTTAAGGTCTTTGATCCATTTGGACTTAAGTTTTCTGCAAGGTGATAAGTATGGATTTAATTTCATTCTTTTACATGTCAACATCCACTTAGTCCAGCACCATTTGTTGAAGATGGTGTCCTTTTTCCATTGTAGGGTTTTGGCTTTTTTTGTCAAAAATTAATTGACCATAGGTGTGTGGATTCATTTCTGGGTCTTTAATTCAATTCCATTGATCCACTGGCATGTTTCCATACCAGTACTATGCTGTTTTTATTACTATTGCTCTGTAGTATAGCTTAAAATCTGGTATGGTGATGCCTCCAGATTTTTTTTTTTATTGTACAGGATTGATTTAGCTGTTCTGTTTTTTTTGTTATTATATATGAAGTTGAGAATTGCTTTTCCAGGTATATAAATAATTGTGTGGTATTTGATAGGAATTGCATTGAATCTGTATATTGCTTTTGGCAGGATGGGCATTTTTATTATGTTGATCCTACCTATCCATGAGCATGGGAGATCTTTCCATCTTCTGATGTCCTCTTCAATTTCTTTCTTCAAGGACTTGAAGTTCTTGTCATACAGGTGTTTCACTTGCTTGGTTAGAGTTACCCCCCGGTATTTTATATTGTTTGTGGCTATTGTGAACGGTGTTGTTTCTCTAATTTCTTTCTCAGGCCATTTATTTATTTTTTTGTATAGAGAAGGGCTTTCTGATTTTTTAAAAATTAATTTTGTATCCAACCACCTTGCTGAAGGTGTTCATCAGTTGCAGTTCTCTGGCAGAATTTTTGGGGTCACTTCTGTATACTATCATATGGTTTGCAAATAGGGATAATTGGACTTCTTCCTATCTGATTTTAATTTGATATCCCCTTCATCTCCTTTAGTTGTCTTATTACTCTAGCTAGAACTTCAAGTACTCTGTTGAAAAGATATGGGGAAAGTAGATATCCTTGCTTTGTCCCTGATTTTAGATGAAATGGTTTTCTCTACATTTAATTTGATGTTGGCTACTGGTTTGCTGTAAATAGCCTTTATTAATTCAACGTTTTATATATATATATATGTCCATGTTCCCTTTGGTGCATTGGTTGTAGTATAGATATCCTGTACTATATAGCTAAAATCTGACTGTAAGTGAATAGATGACATGCGCATTCTTCTGAGTCTGGGTTAGGTCATTCAGGATGAGCTTCTCTAGTTCCATTCATTTGGCTGCAAATTGTTTCTGATAGCTGAGTAGTATTCCATTGCGTAGATATACCACAGTTTTTTAATTGATTCTTTGGTTGAAGGACATCTGGGTTGTTTCCAGTTTCTAGCTATTTCAAATAAGACTGCCATGAACATAGATGAGGAAACTTCCTTGTGATTCAGTGAGGAGTCATTTGGATGTATACCCAGAAGTGGTATGGCTGGGTCCAAGGCAGAGCTATTCCAAGTTTTCTAAGATATCACGACACTGATTCCATAGTGGGTGCACAAGCCTGCACTCCCACCAGCAATATATATAACAGAACTAAACTGGGAGTTCACAAAAGAGAAATGTCTAAAGGTTAAGAGATGCTTGAAGAAAAGCTCAACATCATTGTTCATCATGAAAATGAAAATGTAATTGAAAAGGACTCTGTATATTGCTTTTGGTAGGATGGCCATTTTTATTATGTGGAGCCTACCTATCATGAGCATGGGAGATCTTTCCATCTTTTGATGTCCTCTTCAATTTCTTTCTTCAAGAGCTTGAAGGTCTTCTTGTACAGGTCCTTTGTTTGCTTGGTTAGAGTTACCCCCAGGTATTTTATATTGTTTGTGGTTATTGTGAAGGGAGTTGTTTCCCCGATTTCTTTCTCAGCCCTTTTATTTTGTTGTATAAAGAAGCTAAATCAATCCTGTACAATAAGAAAACATCTGGAGGTATCACCATCCCAGATTTCAAGAGTACTACAGGGCATTGTACTTGTATAGAAACAGACAAGTGGATCAATGGAATCGAATTGAAGACCCAGAAATGAACCCATACACCCATGGTCACCTAATTTTTGAAAAAAATCCGAAACTTCAATGGCAAAAGGACAGCATCTTCAACAAATGGTGTTGGACCAACTGGATGTCCACTTGTAAAAGAATGAAATTAGACCCATACTTATCACTTTGAAATAAACTTAAGTCCAAGTGGATCAAAGACCTTAACATAAGGCCAGTCACACTAAATCTACTAGAAGAGAAATTGGGAAAAACCCTTGAAATCATTGGCACAGGTGCCAACTTCCTGAACAGAACACCAACCAACAGCTCATGACCTAAGACAAACAATCAATAAATGGGACCTCATGAAACTGAAAAGCTTCTGTAAGGCAAAAGACACTGTCATTCTAACAAAATGGCAGCCTATTGATTGGGAAAAAAATCTTCACCAACCCCACATCTGACAGAGGGCTAATATCCAAAGTTTACAAAGAACTGAAGAAATTAAATGCCAAGAAACCAAATAATCCAATCAAAAAATGGGGAAAATAGCTAAACAGAGAATTCACAAAGGAGGAATTCCTAAAGGCTGGGAGACACTTGAAGAAATGCTCAGCATCCTTAATCATCAGAGAAATGCAACTCAAGATGACTCTGAGATTCCATCTCACCCCTGTCAGAAGATCAAAAGCTCAAATGACAGCACATGCTGGCTAGGGTGTAGAGAAAGGGGAACCCTCCTCCATTGCTGGTGGGAGTGCAGGCTTGTGCACCCACTATGGAGGTCAGTCTCATGATATCTTAGAAAACTTGGAATAGCTCTGCCTTGGGACCCAGCCCTATCACTTCTGGGTATACATCCAAATGACTCCTCACTGAATCACAAGGAAGTTTTCTCATCTATGTTCATGACAGCCTTATTTGAAATAGCTAGAAATGGAAACAACCCAGATGTCCTTCAGCCAAAGAATGGATTAAAAAACTGTGGTACATCTACACAATGGAATACTACTCAGCTATCAGAAACAATCTGCAGCCAAATGAATGGAACTAGAGAAGCTCATCCTGAATGACCCAACCCAGACTCAGAAGGATGCACATGTCATCTATTCACTTACAGTCAGATTTTAGCTATATAGTACAGGATATCTGTACTACAACCATCACACCAAAGGGAACATTGACATAGACTTTTGTTTGTTTGTGTGTTTTTTGTTTTTTGTTTTCTCTCCCTGGCAATGAGACACTTTTCCCTGGTGGTAATGCCTTGTAGGCCCCCACTGTATCCCACTGTATGAGAAGGCTCTTGGCCCTCATATAAATGCTGAACTGGGATGGGGGACTGTTATTTAGGGACACTCCACTCCAAAGGAGTGGGATGGAAAGGTTAGGGTGTAGAGGTGGGAGGGCGGGAATGGGAATGGTGGAAAGAGAACTGTAAAATTAAATAAATTTTAAAAAAGAAAAAAAAGACTCTGAGATTCCATCTCACACTTCATAGGACTAAGATAAAAAACTCAAGAGATAGCACATGCTGGCAAGGATGTGGAGAAAGAGGAATACCCCTACATTGCTGGTGGGCATGTAAGTTTGTAAAACCACTTTGGAATTTGATTTGGCAATATCTTAGAAAATTGGGATAGTTTTACTTCAAGACCAAGCTGTACCACTCCTAGGAATATATACAAAAGAGTCTTCACCAAACCACAAGGACATCACCTCAACCATGTTCATAGCAGCTTCATTTATAATAGCCAGAAACTGGAAACAACCCAGATGTCCTTCAATTAAAGAATGGGAAAAACAAAACTGTTGTATGCTTACACAATGGATTACTACTCAACTATAAGAAACAAGGAAATAATGCAACTTGCAAGCAAATGGATGGATCTAGAAAAGCTCATCTTAAGGAAAGTGTTGAGAAAAAAAAAAGCTAATTAAACTATTTACCCAGTATTTATATTATCTTTATTTGGTTTGGCAGTGTAAATCCTTAACCCGCCATTATAAATGAATACATACAGACACTGGGTGGGTTTTAACAAGCCTAGGCCTGGGTTGTGCAATTCTAGCCCATCTAAGCTAGCTCATAACTCTGTTACCCAAATATGACCCCATATATACATACGTCCCTTTGGACTATTATTCTCCAGGCTAAGCCGATGTTCTAGGCCACGTGGAAGAATCTTCTCTAATATACCCCATGGTGTGTCTTTCTTGTTTACCCCTGGGTTCTTCTCCAGTGACCTTCCTCTTCCCCAGATGCTCTCTATCACTCTGAAAACCCATGAACCTTAGTCCTGCCTACCTTTGTCTTTGCTCAATCTTCAGATCTCAGCATTTATTTAACCAATCAGAGTCAATTAAGTAACAGACAGCAAACAGGACCAATTAACATTTAGAATGCTTAATACCACCCCATCAGGAAACTAACTCAGACCTAGAAAGATACACATGGTATGTACTCTCTTATATGTGGATATTAACTATATAGCACAGGACAACCATCCTACAACTCAATAGACCCAAACAGACACAAACGTAGCATAACTATCCTACAAAAATTCCACCCATCAGTAAGTCAAGGACTCTATTTCTTGTTTGTGGTACACCCTACCCTAGCTGGGCTGCCATATTAAGCCCCAGTACAAGAGGAAGCTCTTAGTCTTCATGTGACTGATGAACTGAGGAGGTTTGATAAGTGAGGCCTCCTCTCATCCAAGGATAAGGAGATAATGGAAATGGGAAGAGAGGGAGGAAGGGAAGGACATGGAGAGGAGGAGGGAGAGAACTTTTATGGAGATATAACCTGAAAAAATAAATTAATAAAAAATAATATCTATAACTTTACCTCCTTTTTCCTTACTCCAACTCTTCCCATGTACTCTTTTTTTGTCATTTTTCAAATTCATGGTATTATTTATTTAGTGGTTGTTACATGTATATTCCTAAATATATAAATACAACCTGCTCAGTCCATTTGTTGCTTGTTAGTACATTATTTTAGTCTTAAACACTTGGTATCTGGTAACCAATTAGTGTTCTCCTCCCTGCTATTTCTACTGCTCTTACAATTACTTAGTCGTCTATAATTATTTGTCTGAGTCTGATTGATAAAAGATGAGGAGAAACTCTCTATTGTTCAGAGAAGGGTATATGTGGTTCTGTGCAGGTAGGGGTCAAGTTTGCTAGATATATTATTCATAAAAGGTATTGTACGCAGTATGTATAGGCAAAGAAGCTGATCTGACAAGTATATTATTAGGAGAGATGGATGTTTGTAACTCCATATAAGTATACTTCCAGTTACTGAATTATTCCATGAGCTTCACTTCCTCAAAGAATATTTTTCAACAAATTATCTTTGGGTAATTGGAATATTCATATGTAGAAACTGAAGCAGAATATCTTCAGCAAGATAAGCATGTGAATATCAGTTAGACTGAAGATTTAATTAGTATCAATAAGACTATGCTGTCGAATACTTTTATGCCTCTATGGTAAGAATATTTCCTGAGGCTCAGTGATTCAGAGCACTTGTTACTCTTGCAGAGGGCCTCAATTCAGTTATGAGCACCCAAATAATGGCTCTCAACTCCAACTCCAGGGCATCTGACACACTCTTCTGACATTTTTGGGCACCAGGAACATGCATGGTACACGCATATGGAGGCAAAAACACTCACAGGTAATTTTTTTTTAAATTAAAATAAGTAAATCTTCTAACTTGAATGACAGAACATGCCTTTAATCCCACTACCTGGGAGGTAGAGGTAAGTGAAGCTCTGAGTTTGCAGCTAGTCTTTCTATAGAATGAGTTCCAGGACAGCCAGTGATACATGGAGAAATAAATCCCGTCTCAAACAAACAAAACTGTATGTAAAGATCTTTATGGAAATGTTATAGTATGAAAGATGGTATTGAAATATGTAGACTCATTTCAATTAAAATGAAAATCGATGTGGTAGTACATGCTTAGGATGCAAACACTTTGGAAAATTAGACAAAAAATATGTGAGTTTGAGTCCAGCCTGGACTAGTAAGTCTTGCCTCTCCAACAACAATAACGTCCCCCCACCCACACACACATATGCACATTTGCTGGCACAAGTTCTGAGATATTGTAAGGAAAAGTAAATATGTGACCAACTGAATAAAGATTTCTCATAATTAAGAGTGTTAAAGTTTTCTGTTTATTCATGGGCCAGATTTTGTGACATATGTCCTGCTAGAAATGTATACATTTTGTGGAGTTTAAAATTCATTGTTAAAACATGGTCCATGATATTTCCTTAGTATTTAAAGTTCTGAAAAAGTCGTAGTGAAATCGCCTCTTTGCTCATACTGGTAAATTAACCTCCACTCTTGTTCAACCAATTTGTTTAGAAGTCCACTACTTTCTTTTTTCTTTTTTCTTTTAATGAGTAAAGGTTTATTTAGATGCCAGTCTGAGAGAATATAAAACATCATGGTAAGACATCATGACAGGAGAGCTGTGACACTAGGCAGCTGACAATCCTGATCTTGCGTTTCCAAGGATCAGGAGGCAGAAAGTGAGTGGTATTTTCCCCACTTGTTTTAGTATTGGATTTGATTTTGACTTTTTCTCTTGTAAAGCTATCTCTTTATTATTTTTTTAAATTTTTTTCCATTTATTCAAATTGCAGCCCCTCCTTCCTCGCCGCCCTGTCCTACCCTCCCACCCTCTTCTTCCCCTTCTCCCCAATCTCCATCTTAATATAGCTTTTGCTTCACCTTGTCATGTATAATTTTACCCGTTCCTTTGTGTTTTGTCTTCTGTTTTAATTTCAGTTTCTTACAATAGAAAGTACTGACCTTTAATTCTTCTTTGTACTGTCAGTATTTTGTTGGAAGCATCAGGTTTTGTCAAAGCCCTGCTTTATGTGAGCTATATAAACTTACAGCTATTTTCATTATTACATATTTCACAATATTGTAACTTATTCTTGCTAAATGTGTTCTTTTTATACAAAAATATGGTTTCTTTATTAGCCCTATAATTTCAGCTCCTAAAAAATGATGTTTAGTTTCTAATTATTTTCAATATTTCATAATATCTTTTTTATCATTTCTGTGGAATTGCATTTCGAAAAATTTTAGGTTTTTTTAGGTTTATGTTTATTATTTTCTGCATATGAGTTTTTTGTCTGCATGTGTATCTGAACACCAAATACATGCCTGGTGCCTGGGTAAATGGGTAACTTTCATGTGAGTGATGGGAATAAAACCCAAGTCCTTTGTAGGAACAATAAGTGCTCTTAAGCACTGAGCCCACTCCCCAGTCCTATAAACTTTCTTCTATGATTATAATCTGTAATAGAATCTTTTTATTTATCAAACTTATATTTATTAATACTTATCAATCACCTATAAAATACCTAAATCCTATAACCTAAACCCTATAATCTATTATCTATAATCTAAGAACACTCTAATGTCTAAGAACATTCTAATACCTCTCTAAAAACATTTAACTAACACTATTTTAACTTTATTAAAAAGACATCAATATTCTTAGCACAAGTAGGGTGATGTGGTTTACAGCAGTCACATCAGGTAGTATCTTTTAAATTTAAAGTCCATTGGACCTTACTTTGTTAGCTCGTAAGGCCAGTTTATTTCCACAATCAAATTTGTTTTGATTTGAAGTTTATGATGTCAGTCTGCTCCAACCGCCAAACTGAGGTTGGCTTTTTTCTTTTTTTTTTTTTTACTTTATTTTTTTTATTTCTTCAAGTTACATCTCAGTCACAATCCCTTCCCTACTCCCCCTTCCTATCCAACCCTTCCACCCTCTTCCCCCAAACAGCTCACCCTTTCAGTCCAACAAATGGTTCCTTCTCTTATAACAGTAAATACTATACAAAACAACAGAAATAAATATGCCACATTTATGAGAGTTAAAAGGCCCAGCATACATTCCCAATGTCCAGTCCACACATATTTGGCCCCTGACTTTAACATTGTACTATCTAACCATCTCCATAAGTTTAAAGTTCTATATCTAACTCAGCTTTCATACTAAATTGCATTACAATTTTAAAAACATCTTCTTAGATCCAGAACACCCTCTTGATTCCTAAACAACTCAAAATTTAACTATGAGATTCTAGCTATCTATTCTTAAACCACCTCAGAGACCTGAGAGGGATAAATATATCTGATTATAAGGAAGTGCAGGGCCTGCATCATCCAAAACTAAGAAATGACATATCAGTGGCTGCCTGGACAGTTCCCATTTTCTCTCCATACGTTGCAGCATCAATATTCAGCCTTTTGGTCCCCTTTCTCTGACAGACATTGATTGTAGAGCAGGAATTATGAAGGACTTACCTACCCTGTCTTGGCAGAGCTAGGCTGTCAACTTCCATGCTACCAAGTTTGTCCTTTTTGGACAGCAGTCTGTCTACAGTTGAAGCAAGGGGTTTTTCATGCCAAGAGATAGGCTTGCCACTATTTCAACCATCTCACACTGGAGATTCCTCAATGCTCATCTTCTACTTGGAGTAGAATAGAGGATGCTGTCAGGAGCTGATATGTCTCGATATCAAAAAAATCTTAATTTAAGAAAACATCTTTGAATGTCATATTCTGCAGATCTCTTGGGGTTTTTGACGATGCCCTATCTATATCTTCTATTTAGATAAGCAAATGTTGCTTGTCTCTTAACAACTTGATTTCTGAGTAGCTTAAAGAATATCTGTGATAGACTGTCATAGTAGCTAACAAAATGATACACTTTCATGACTAGGAGTTTGTATTTCTTAACTATCCTAAACGGTTTAAGATGGTTGGTATCAAGAGGCCAGAGCTTCACATTTCATTTTTAAGTATCACTAGGTACAATACCTTTAAGAAGTGTTACCTTTAATTTTGTATCAATATACAAAGATCAATGCCTATGTAGCCCAATACAATCTTAATATTACATCAATATACAAGGATCAATACCATTGTGGCCAACTATAATCTTAATTTTGTATCAATATACAAAGTTCAATACCGATGTAGTCCAATACAATCTTAATTTTGCACAATATACAATCGTCGATACCACTTTAGCCAAATATAATACTAATTTTGTATCAATATACAAAGGTATAAGGGCATATTCAGTAATCTGTCCCTTCTTCTTGGTCCTTCCCATACTATGTCTATGTCCCATTTTTCTCAAGTCTGTGCACTCCTACATAGGAGAGAAAGAAAGATACAGAAAAGAAAAAGAAGGAAGTCCCTGGGTCGTCTAACCTCCAAAACCCATTTAACAGCTTGTAGCCTCTTCCCCTAAATAACAAAGTTTTCTGTTATCCATCCAATAACCAAAAGAGGGGAGGAGAAACATCCTCCCCACCCTCTGGGCATGGGATGTCACTCTCTTAAAATGACTTCCTGGTGATTTGGATCGTAGTAACCTGTTTGGGGCCCAAAACAGAATGGAAAAATGGTTAAAAATGTTAGTACAATCCTTTTATGTTCAGTCCTTTTGTGCTCAGCTGTTTAGATGTCCTAAGAAGTTGGTAGACAGAAGCTGATCTTCCAGGCTTTACTGAAGTTCTGGCTGGGGCAGTGTGTGGAGCTGAACGATCTTAGAGATTTTGAGTTGTTGTGGTTGTAGACTTTTGATGGAAACAGCTATTGAGGAAGTCTGCAAGGCTGGATCATCTGGGACACTTGTCTTCTTTGGTGTCTGATTCTGTTTTCTGTTGAGGTTTCCGTTGTCCAGTTGTCCCTGGGTTCCTTGAATGGATGCTTTAAATCTCCTGGAAAGATAAGAACAGAGCACTGCCCTAATCCTAACTCTGGGACAATTACCTTTTCTTTGGGGCGGGGGGGTCAGGTAATTTTTCTCCTGAAGTAAATTTGTTTTTTTGACAATATATAAAGTATTGTCTTTCAATCAGGATTAAAGAAGAAATTATTTTGTTATTTTGGAGCTAAACAAACCTGTAGTATATATTTTTGAGATCTCAAAGGATAATTTGTACTCAGTAGGCCTTTTGTAAGTAGCTTTTAAACTTAAGTCCTTCCAAATCCTATGTGTCTGTCTCTGCATTCTATGTATTGGGATCAAAGACTTGAGGTTCCCATCTGAAGGGATTAAGGATGTGCTCCACCACTCCTGGATCAAAGTTTTTCTCTATTTAGAGTTTGTTTTGTATCAGGCTGACCTTGAGCTCTGAGATCTGCCTGTTTCTGTCTCTATTTTGTTGGAATTAAGTGTGTACTCTTCTTGAATGATGGGATTAAGGGTGTGCACCATCACCACCCTGTTCCATGTAACTCTAGAATTTATAAGAAAACTAACTCTATAGTGCCCTCCATCTCTGCTGAAGTTAATGGCATGGGCTAACACCACACATTTCATGTATTTTACCTTAGCTCTAAGTTTTTTTGACTCTTGGAGTTTTATAAAACCAGGTTGGATGGTTGTAAACTTTAATTTATTTACAGTGTTTTAAACCTGTTACCTGCTCTTTTAAAATTAATAAATTTATTTGTTTGTTGCTTCAGGTTACATCTACATCATATTGTACTCTTTCCCTGCTTCGCAGCCCCACTCTCCCATCCTCTATCCCCTAGTCCTTCCTTCTTGTTCCTCTTGGGTGGAGTGTCCCTACATAACAGTCCCTCTCCATAGTTCAGGAGTCATATGAGGGCCAAGAGCCTCTTCATACACTGGGGGCCTATGAGGCAGTACCGCCAGTGAAGGGTGTCTCCTTGCTAGGAAGGGAAAATTAAAAAAAACAGATCAACAAACACACAAACCCACAAAAACAAAGAACAACAACAAAAAAAGAAAGGAAAAAGAAAAAAAAGTCTATGTCTATGTTCCTTTCGGTGTGTTGGTTGTAGTACAGATATCCTGTACTATATAGCTAAAATCCTACTATAAGTGAATAGATGCCATGTGCATCCTTCTGAGCCTGGGTTAGCTCACTCAGGATGAGCTTCTCTAATTCCATCCATTTGGTGGCAAATTGCATAATTTCATTGTTTCCGATAGCTGAGTAATACTCCATTGTATAGATGTACCACAGTTTTTTAATCCATTCTTCAGTTGAGGGACATCTAGGCTGTTTCCAGTTTCTAGCTATTACGAATAAGGCTGCTATGAACATAGATGAGGAGACTTCCCTATGACTCCGTGAGGAGTCATTTGGGTGTATACCCATAAGTGGTATGGCTGGGTCCTGAGGCAAAGCTATTCCAAGATTTCTAAGATTGCAAGCCTGCAATCCCACCAGAAATGGAGGAGGGTTCCCCTTTCTCCACACCTTCGCCAGCATGTGCTGTCATTTGAGATCTTTATCTTAGCCATTCTGACAGGTGTGAGATGTGTGACAGAGTCATCTTGAGTTGCATTTCTCTGATGATTAAGGATGCTGAGCATTTCTTCAGGTGTCTCTCAGCCATTAGGGATTCCTCCTTTGTGAATTCTCTATTTAACTCTATCTCCAATTTTTTGATTGGATTATTTGGTTTCTTGGCTTTTCGTTTCTTGAGTTCTTTGTAGATATTTGATATTAGCCCTCTATCAGATGTGGGATTGGTGAAGATTTTCTCCCAGTCTGTTGGTTGCCTTTTTGTTTGAATGACAGTGTCTTTTGCCTTACAGAAGCTTTTCAGTTTCATGAGGTTCCATTTATTGATTGTTGATCTCAGGTCCTGAGCTGTTGGTGTTCTGTTCAGGAAGTTGTCACCTGTGCCAATGAGTTCAAGGGTTTCTCCCACTTTTTCTTCTAGTAGATTTAGTGTGACCGGCCTTATGCTAAGGTCTTTGATTGACTTGGACTTAAGTTTTGTACAAGATGATATGTATGGGTCTAATTTCATTCTTTTGCAAGTGGACATCCAGTTGGACCAGCACCATTTGTTGAAGATGCTGTCCTTCTTCCATTGTGCAGTTTTGGCTTCTTTGTCAAAGATTAGTTGGCCATAGGTGTGTGGATCCATGTTTGGGGGTTCAATTCGATTCCATTGATCCACTGGTCTGTTTCTATACCAGTACCATGCTGTTTTTATTATTATTGCTTTGTAGTACAGCTTGAAATCTGGGATGGTGATACCTCCAGATGCTTTTTTATTGTACAGGATTGATTTAGCTATTCTGGGCTTTTTGTTGTTCCATATGAAGTTGAGTATAGCTTTTTTCAGGTCTATAAAGAATTGTGTTGGTATTTTGATAGGAATTCCATTGAATCTATATATTGCTTTTGGTAGAATAGCCATTTTGTATTATGTTGATCCTACCTATCCATGAGCATGGGAGATCTTTCCATCTTCTAAATGCCTCTTCCATTCCTTTCTTCAGGGACTTGAAGTTCTTGTTGTATAGATCCTTTACTTGCTTGGTTAGAGTTACCCCCAGGTATTTTATATTGTTTGTGGCTATTGTGAAGGGGGTTGTTTCCCTTATTTCTTTCTCAGTACATTTGTTTGTTGTATACAGAAGGGCTTCTGATTTTTTTTTTGAATTAATTTTGTATCCAGCCACCTTGCTGAAGGTGTTTATCAGCTGTAAGAGTTCTCTGGTGGAATTTTTGGGGTCGCTTATGTATACTATCATATCATCTGCAAATAGAGATATTTTGACTTCTTCATTTCCAATTCATATCCCCTTGATCTCTTTTTGTTGTCTTATTGCTCTAGCAAGAACTTCAAGTATTACATTGAAGAGATATGAGGAAAGTGGACATCCTTGTCTTGTACCTGAGTATAGAGGAAATACTTCAAGTTTCTCTCCATTTAACTTGATGCTAGCCACCGGCTTGCTATATATTGCCTTTATTATTTCTAAGTACTGTCCTTGTATGCCCGTTCTCTCCAGAACTTTTAGCATGAAGGGGTGTTGGATTTTGTCAAATGCTTTTTCTGCATCTAGCGAGATTATCATGTTTTTTTTCTTTCATCTTGTTTATATGGTGAATTACGTTTATAGACTTTTGTATGTTGAACCTTCCCTGCATTTCTGGGATGAAGCCTACTTGATCATGATGTATGATACTTTTGATGTGTTCTTGAATTCGGTTTGCTAGTATTATATTAAGTATTTTTGCATCTATGTTCATGAGGGAGATTGGTCTGAAGTTCTCTTTCTTTGTTGGGTCTTTGTGTGGTTTAGAAATCAGAGTGACTGTGGCCTCACGGAATGAGTTTGGCAGTGTTCTTTCTGATTCTATTTGGTGTAAGTGTTTGAAGAGTATTGGTGTTAGCTCCTCTTTGAAGGTCCGGTAGAATTCCATGCTAAAGCTACACGGGCTTTTTTTGGTTGGGAGATTTTTAATGACTGCTTTTATTTCCTTCTGGGTTATTGGGCTGTTTAATCTGTTAATCTGATCTTGATTTAGTTTTGATAGGTGGAATCTCTCGAGGAAATTGTCCATTTTGCTTAGGTTTTCAAATTTGGTGGAATATAGATTTTAAAAGTAGGGCACAAATATTCTCTGAATCTCCTCAATGTCTGTTGTTATTTCTCTCTTTTCATTTCTGATTTTGTTGATTTGGGTTCCTTCCCTTTGCCTTTAGTTAATTTGGCTAGGGGTCTGTCTATTTTGTTGATTTTCTCGAAGAACCAACTCTTGGTTTCATTGTTCTTTGTACAGTTCTTTTTGTTTCTAAGTTGTTAACTTCAGCCTAAATTTGATGATTTCCTGCCTTCTGCTCCTCTTGGGAGTGTTTGCTTTTTTTTTTTTTTTTCAATTCACCCAGTTTAGCTGTTAATTTGCTAATATGAGCTCTCACAATTTTCTTTTTGAAGGCACTTAGTGCTATGAACTTTCCTCGTAGCACAGCTTTCATTGTATTCCGCAGGTTTGGGTATGTTGTGCCTTCATTTTCGTTGGATTTTAAGAAATCTTTGATTTCCTTCTTTATTTCTTCCCTGACCCAGTAGTCATCCAGTAAGGAGTTGTTCAATTTCCATGTGTGTGTAGGCTTTCTGTTGATTCTTTTGCTGTTGAAGACCATCTTTATTCCTTGGTGGTCTGATAAGATACAAGGGGTTATTTCAATTTTCTTGTATCTGTTGAGACTATCTTTGTGTACGACTATGTGGTCGATTTTGGAGAAGGTTCCATTAGGTGCTGAGAAGAAGGTGTATTCCTTTGTGTTTGGGTGAAACGTTCTGTATATATCTGTTAGGTCCATTTGGTTCATGATCTCTGTTAGACGCAATATTTCTCTGTTTGGTCTCAGTCTTGATGATCTGTCCATTGTTGTGAGTGGGGTGTTGAAGTCTCCCACTACTAATGTGTTGTGATCGACGTGTGATTTAAGTTTTAGAAGCGTTTCTTTTACAAATGTAGGTGCCTTTGTATTTGGGGCTTATATGTTCAATATTGAGATGTCCTGTTGACGAATATTCCCTTTAATGAGTATATAATGCTCTTCTCTGTCTTTTTTTATTAACTTCAGTTGGAAGTCTGTTTTGTTTGATATTAGGATGGCTACTCCAGCTTGCTTCTTGGGTCCATTTGCTTGGAAAACCTTTTCCCAGCCCTATACTCTGAGGTAGTGTCTATCTTTGATAGTGAGATGTGTTTCTTGTATGCAGCAAAAAGACGGGTCTTGCTTACGGATCCAATCTGTAAGCCTGTGTCCTTTTATTGGGCAGTTGAGTCCATTGATTTTGATGGATATTAGTGACCGGGGGTTGTTATTTCCCTTTAGTTTGGTATATGTGATCATCCTGTTCCTCTTTTGGTTTAGTTGCTCTGGGGTTTTCTATTCCCTCTGTTTTCTTGGGTGTAATTTTCTTCTTTGGGTTGGAATTTTCCTTTTAGGATTTTCTGTAGGGCTGGGTTTGTGGGTAGATATTGTTTAAAATTGATTTTGTCATGGAATATTGTGTTTTCTCCAACTATGTTGATAGAGAGTTTTGCTGGGTATAGTAGTCTGGCTGGGCACCTATGATCTCTCAGGACTTGTAGTATATCTGTCCAGGCCCTTCTAGCTTTTAAAGTTTTTGAGGAGAAGTCAGGTGTAATTCTGATGGGTCTGCCATTGCATGTGACTTGACCTTTTTTCTTACAGCTTTTAATATTCTTTCTTTGTTCTGTACATTTGGTGTTTCAATTATTATGTGGCGAGAGGAGTTTCTTTTCTGATCTAATCTGTTCGGTTTCTGTAAGCCTCTTGGATTTTTATTGGCATCTCTTTTTTAAGGTTTGGGAAGTTTTCTGCTATGATTTTGTTGAAGATATTTCCTAGACCTTGGAGTCGGGAGTCTTCTCTTTCCTCTATGCCTATAATTCTTAGGTTCTGTCTTTTCATTGACTCGTTGATTTCTTGGATGTTGTGGGTGAGTGTTATTTTAGCCATCTCATTTTCTTTGGATGTTGTACTGATTTCTTCCATCGAATCTTCCATGCCTGAGATCCTGTCTTCCATCTCTTGCATCCTATTTTTGATACTCACATACGTAATTCCTGTTCTCTTCCCTTGATTCTCAACTTCACCTTTTAACTCTGACTGTGTTTTCTTTATTACTTCTATTTCTATTTTCATGTCTTGAATGGTATTATTTGTTTTGTACATTTCCTTCTCCAGTTTGCTTGTTTTTACCTGGAAATCTTTCATTGCTCTGTCCTTTTCCTGCTCAAGCTGAGTCACCTTGGCTTGGAGCTCTTTAATGGTGTTATTTGTTGTTTTTGAGTTGTAAAATTGTGGCTTCTTTGAATTCCTTCATAGATTTAAGTTCTTCTTGAAGGGACTGTATCACTTCCATAATGTAGAATTGTCATCGTTTTCATGTGTTTCTTCTGTTGTGCGGTCATCCGAATTGGATGAGCTAGGATAGTTCTGCGTTGTTGGAGTCATATTTCCTTGATTTCTGTTTTTACTTGGAACTTTGGCCATATGGATGTGTTTAGCTGTCTACTCTCATCATCTTCTGGGCTTGGATCCACAGGGGATGCTTTGGTATAGCAGTCAAATTGCTTGGCTATCTGTCGTTGCTTACAGGGGGATCTCAGGGTCACTGTGTTTCTAATAGCCTGAAGCACTGTGAGCTGGTGCAGCCTATTCCCAGGTAATGAGGAATGGCCCGGGATTGTTTCACTGCTCCCAAGTCAGACTTTTCTATGTTGCACACTGAGTGATCAGCCTTTAGTGGTTCTGATGGTATGGACCTGTTTGCCCAGGCATGGATTCTGTGGACTGTGGTTGTCCCCAAGGAGACTGAGAGGGCCAACATCCTCACCTAATATGTCTGGGTTTTCCAGAATACAGCTATGGTCCCCAGGCTTCTGGCTTCCATGTTTTGGAGCCCTCAGCCTCTGTGCATCTCCGCTGCTAGCTCTGCCTCTGTGTGCCTCTGTGTTCTCCCACCCTGAGTCTCTGGTTTACAAATCGTCTTATCTCAAGATCCTCAGCAGAGGGTCCACAATCTCTCAAGATTTCCCAGCAGTCTCGTTGCCATGGTATCCAGTGGTGTCTATGTGGCTTTCATGGTTTCTTAGTCATGCCCCTTCAACAGGGCAGTTCATGTTTCCATTTCAGCAACCTCAAAGGACACCACCCAAATATCTATGCTAAGCTAAACTACCCACAAATTTCACTAACAGGACTAATTTCTACCACATTAATCTTTGAAACACTATAATTAGCTGACGTGTGCTGCTTGGTTAGGCAAAACATGGTATCAGCTTCAAGATAAAGTGAATTATTTTGTTTGCAGTTTAGAAACTTCTTTATATATATATATCTCATACACACATATATAAGCATACATACCAACATATATATGTGGTGGTTCTTGGTTGATCATTATTCCCTGAGTAAGATAACTCTCATTAAAATTCCATTATATGCATCCTTCTGAGTCTGGGTTAGTTCACTCAAAATGAGCTTCGGGTTGGGGACTGTTATATAGGGACACTCCACTCCTGAGGAGTGGGATGGAAGGGATGGGTGGTAGAGGGTGGGAGGGCCGAACTGGGAGGGGTGCAAAGAGAACACTGTGATGGAGATCTAACCTGAAGTAATAAATAAATATTTTAAAAACTCCATTGTATGCATGTAAGTACGTGAGTGAGCATGTATGTGTGTGTGTGTGTGTTTAAAGCACATTAAATAGGTTTCCATATGGCTATTTCAAACATCCTTAGCATTAGATATTCCTTCTCATTAAAACTCCATTATATTTATGTGAGTATGTGAGCCAGCGTGTGTGTGTGTGTGTGTGTGTGTGTGTGTGTGTGTGTGTGTGTTTAAAGCACATTAAGTAGGTTTCCATATGGCTTTTTCAAACATCTTTAGCATTAGATGTTCTTCCTCATACTTCCTTGCCTCTTGTGCCTTACTCTTCCATATCATCCTCCTTTAAACATCTATAATCATTATTAACTTCCCCTTTATATCATTTGTGTTTGAGTATTTTCCCTAAAATTTGCACCCTGCCCCCTGTCACCTGCCCCATCACCTGTTGTACATCTCTAGTTTTCTAGCTTCGCCAAATAAGTACTCCAAGTTAAAGAAATAAAAATCTAAAGATTGGACATGTGGATTGATAGAGTAGTAAGAACTTGCAATGTTTGCTTTTTGGCATATGGGTTATATCACTCAGTATATGATTTTTCCAACTCCATCCATTTACCTGCAAATTTCATAATTTATACTTTCTTTAACTTTGAGTAAAATTTTTTATGTATTCATCAGCTGATAGAAACTAAAAGCTATTTTCATTTTCAAGCTACCACACACTTGGATCATAGAGCTTTAAATCAAACTGATAACCACTTAGAAGTTCCCTCCCTGCTGGCAAGATTTAACAGCACTAGAGGGTGATTTGTAGAAAATTCAGCAGGAGTCCTAACTAGCACAGACACTGTGCCCCAGGATAACAACCTCCTGGGCAAATATGTCCACTTGTGCCATAGTGGCATGAATGTTATGGGTGGATCCAACTGATTTCTGATTAGATTTAAGAACTTTGCTACAGAAGAAAGCACATACCACGTACTGTAAACTTGATAAAGAATCAATTTCTGGGGAGTTCATTGGGCCAGCCTGAACCTGCTATTATCATTTGGCTAAATGATAAACTACCACACTGTCCTTTACATATCTCTATACCCATAGACAAGTACAGCTGTCAGACCTCATCAGAGAAGCCTCTTTGTAAATTGGACAGCAGATAATTCAGAAGCTCACAACTGGTCAAGTAACAGAAAGTAAGTATCTGTGTTGTATTCAGCCATAAATAGGGAGCCTTTATCATACACCTGCCCCAAACACTCATGGAACATAACAAAAGAAAGGGAAGAAATATTATTAGTCCTAAAGGTTTGGAATGACCTGGAAGAAACAATCTTTTCAGGACATGACAGCACCATTACATCAAAAATGTAAAGCAGCTATGACTGCCTTCACCAAACCTGCACAAGAACAAGCCAGTCAACTTTTCTCAACAGAGGCAATGGGGTTCACATATCCTCCTTCCTAGCTTGAGGAGCTAGCGATGGTTGATGGCTGCTAAGGGATGTACAGTCAGTTTTCCTTAGTGATGTGAATGAACTCTCATTCACAACTATATGGGCAGCACCAACTGGACTTAGTGAGTTATTGATATCAAAAGAATATGAATTTTGGAGAGGATTTGAGGGATGTATCTGTGAGGAGTTAAAAGAGACTTATGAAATAAATATGATTTATTTCATATACCCTCCTCATTGCTTATCTTCCTAGTTTTTCCAAGATTAGGGAGAACAACTACTGTAATCTAATTATTTATCTCCTTACTTGTCAAAAATAGTATCATGTATTTTTAAATTCGGTTACTGAAAATATATATTTTCTTATTATACTGACCTTTTCATCATAAAATATTTTCTTTTATCTCCAAATAAATTTAGATTGAATAATCTTTTATTTGACAGTAATGTATTCCTTTTAGCCTTTGTGTGATTATCCTTTGTACAATGTGTTTTCCCTTCCATTCATTTTCATCCTATTTTGTCTTTCTATCTAAAGGGTGTTATAAACTTTCTGTAGTTTGTATACTCCTTTTCATTCAGAAACTCTTTCAATAGGATTGTGCAGTTAATTACAAAGCAAATATAAAACAAAAATAAATTGCTTACATGTTTGTCATTTTGCTTTTTTTTACTAAGGCCTTATGTGTTGATGATAATGACTTCTTTAAAATATGTATCTTTTACTTCAAACATTTATTTCATGTTGCTTGATTTTCTTTTTTCTTTTTGAAATGCATTCCATGTTGCTGTTATTTTGTTTGTTTGCTTGCTTTTGTTTTTCCCTCTGTTATATTTAAACCAGGTCATTTTGAACTTTATCCTAAACATGGTCAATGGCAAATTCCCCAAATTCAAGGGTTTATTATTTTTGTACACTAAATACTTTTTATTGTCTTAGATTTACTGATAATTCTGTTAACTCAGCTTGCAATTAAATTCTTTAGTTGTACAAAAGTCATACGCTTAGATCTGACTGTGTTTTTAGATGGTTTTAAGAAGTTTATTACATTGATTGATTGACTGATTGATTGGTGGTTGGTTGATTGATTTAGGGTGAGTGTGTGTGTGTGTGTGTGTGTGTGTGTGTGTGTGTGTGTATTGGGGGGGCAATACAGAACTTCTGTAAAGGTCAGAGAACAACTTGCTGGAATGGCTCCCCATTTCTTGACAAGTGTTTCAGGGAGTGAAATAATTCAGGTTACCCTGCTTGCGGGCAAGTGCCTTTGTAAACTGATCCATTTTGAAGACCTTGGTTAGCCTTTTTGAGCTTCTGGATGAGAAACCTTTAGTCTTCCGTCATATATGGGTAAACAGAGATGATTCTGCTTTTTTGCAGGATACTTACACCCTGTCTACATACATGCTTTCTTTGATTCATTTTTCTGAACTTCAGAGAAGGTGTGGCAGTTTCTCATTAGGTACCTCCCTCCTTCTCATCCATCTTTTTATGGAAAGGCACATGTTGGAAAGCCTGCAGGTATCTCTAATCAAAAGTTTTAGATATAAGAAACTGCATTTGCAATCTTCAGCAGCAGTCTTCCTGGGAAACATGCACTACTGTAGTGAGTCTACCTTTACTTACCTGCATACACAAGTCAGCCACTTTGCATACATCTCATTTTTCTCATTATCCTGATTGCTTTGTTTTTTGTTCCCTAAATTCCATAAGACAGTATTATAATTTTAGTTTTTCTGTAAATAATATTCTATTTTAATGGCACTGTTTCAAATTGCAGCCAAAAAGAAAATCAAAACAAAATAAATGAAAATATTCAAACCTGTAATTAATGTGCAATTTAAAATGTTAATTAATCCAAGAGTATTGAACTTTCAGCATACAGCCTGTTTCTAACTATGTGGGAGGAGGGTTGTTTAAATAACAGTTACATTTCCCTAAATATGGCATAACCTGGGGATTTACCAGATTTATTGTTCTTCTTTCTTTTGGATGAATTAATTTTATCATCTAGCAATATTCCTGTTTGTTGTGAAGAACTGATTGAAGATAATTTTGTTGTGGAGGTTGGGTGGAGGCAGGCTTCTCTCTTTTCTTACATAAAATTATCCCAGACTCCATTTCTCCAAGCCAGTGAACTCCCACCAGGACCTGGGTAATTCTGTTGTCCCTTGGTGTTTACATGGTCTCTTGTGGACTGTATCTTGTTTATTCATTGTTTTCTTAAAAGTAACTTAAGTCTATCCTTCCAGGAGCACGGACTTGATTATTCATCATTATTCTATCAGAATTTCTATACATTGGCAAAAAAAAACAATTTAGGTAATACTATTCAATATATATATATACATATATATATATATTGACTTTGAAGACTAAACTATAAATCTTGTAACCAAATACTTTATTTCCACTGAAAAATAATCATATGTTTCCGATTTTTCTGCTTTACTTGGATATAGAGTTTTTCTTGGGAGAATTATGCCCTTATGTCCTAAATAAAAACTGGACATATTTTGTAAGACTAACAAAAATGATGTGGTTCAAGCTAGCCCAATTAAATTTCCCTGATCTATGTTCATTGACTAAGAGATTGGAAGATAACCTAAAATGAAATAGTTAGGAGGGGAAAAACAAAAACCCTTTCTTTTTCTGAAAAATCAATAGTGGAAAAATAACAGCTACTGCTAACACTTGGAAAAAGCTTGACTAAAACTGCTCATGTGAACTTAGAAGACAATCTTCTTTTCGTACAAAATAGCTTCTCATCAGTTGAATTTCTTTTTACTGTTTTTCCGAAGTCACAGTCATGGTACCAGTTTCACTTGTACATGAACCACTACTTTTATTTGTTTAAGACAGAAATAGATTTGCCATCTGCAACAAAATGAGTTTTGACTAGTGAAAAAGTTTACCTATAAATTACATGGAAATTTATATCTCAAATTGAGTAATAAAATCAAATTAGTTAGGTGTTCCAGGATAATTTATGAGTTACATTGTATGTGTGTGTTAATGAAATGAAACAGGTAAAACTGGAGACTCAGAAGACCAGAATATTGAAAGGAATTCTGAGAGTAAAGGAATTTTATTTGAACAGGAAGATTCTATTGGGAATTAGATTAAGTATCAATCTTGTTACATCGTACCAAAAAAATTAGCACATTACGTTCACTCACTGTATGATATACTTCCTTGTCATGATATGAAAATGCCAGAGATCTGATCGGAGAGAGAATGTTAAAAAACTGTAAGCCAAAATGTGCAAATATATATTCAACATATATATGCTGATTACAATAGGAACTTTCTTATAACATTGTGATTAATACAGATGAATGTATTGATCCTAAAAGTGTAGTATTTCTTAATTAGTAGTACACTACATATGTTGTTGAATGAAGTTCTTTCAATTGTGTCAGCATGGAGATAACTGGAGATTATCATGTTAAGTGAAATAAGTCAGGCACATAAACCTAGTACTGCATGATCTCTGGCATGCATAGAATGTCAAAACACTGAGAGTAATGTACCTTAAATAGAATGGTGATTGCTAGATGATGAAGAAAGTAGGGGTTAAGGAAGTTGGAGATACATCGATAGCACTTAACTTCAATTAGGTGAAAGCAAGGAAATATACCATTTTATAGCAGTGAAAATTTAACATATTGCCCATTTTGGAACATAGACTTTGTTTCCTGTCAGTGAGACAATTTTCCCTAATGGTGATGCCTTGTAGGCCCCCAGTGTATGAAGAAGCTCTTGGCCCTCATATGACTGCTGAACTGGGGCTGGGGACTGTTATGTAGGGACACTCCACTCCAGAGGAGTAGGATGGAAAGATAGGGGTAGAGGCTAGGAGGGGGGGAATGGGAGGGTGGAAAAAGGACATTATAATGGAGATGTAACCTGAAGTAATAAATAAATTAATTAAAATTTAAAAAAAATTAGAAGATATTTTGAAAGCTTTGAACCATAAATTGTAACTGTTTGATGAGCCAGGTGCATTTCAACTGATTTAAATATTACACAATGTTATATATTGAAAAAAGTCCATGGTACTCCATTAAAGTGCACAATTTTTTTATAATTTTATGTATCAGTTAAAATAAATAAAAAATGGTGCAGTTAATACTTTGATTTGAAATTTTATCATTTCCTTATATCTAATAGGCAAAATGTAATTCTCTTCTTTCAAGAACTGAGTATTAAATCAGTCTGCTACCACACCCAACCAGGTATTCTGAAAATCATTAACTAACAATTCTACAATGAATGATGGATTTGTTTAAGTACAGTACCTTAACATATTTTGACTTTTTGAATTAAGCACAAAAGAGGCAGAATTGGAACTTAAGTTTTTTGTTTGTTTGTCTGTCTGTCTATTTGTTTGTTTGTTTTAGAAAAAGGGTTCCCCTGTGTAATAGCCCTGGCTGTCCTAGACTCACTCTTTGGACCAGGCTGACCTTGAACTCACAGAGATCTGCCTGCCTCTGTCTCCTGAGTGCTGAGATTAAAGATGTGTGCCATCACACCTGGCTAATTGGAACTTAATTATTGGCACAGGATATTAAGTGCTACTCATTCCATCAATAGTCAGTGTACTACATATTAAAATATATTTTCTATTAAAAATAGCATCCACGATTTAACATTCTGTTAGTGCTAATCAAAAAAGCCTTCCTCATTTAAGATCTTGGTAAATAAAATAAGTCTCATACCAAAACCCATGTACATTAGGATATACCAAGAGCCAGAATTCACCCAACACAGTGATAGAACTTGAATTGGTAATTTCTAGTAGGAAGTAACAATCTAGAATATGAAATGACCCTTCTTTATAGGGACGCCTGGTAACATTT
This sequence comes from Lophiomys imhausi, assembly GCA_907164525.1. Lineage (NCBI taxonomy): Eukaryota > Metazoa > Chordata > Mammalia > Rodentia > Muridae > Lophiomys > Lophiomys imhausi. The sequence goes on from CAJQZJ010032464.1 coordinate 11,873,704, forward strand.
GAATTTAGATAACGGAAGTGGCTTTGTAAATTTAAAATATACAAACATTCCAAAGAAATGAATATAAGAGAAAGCTTCATTGGATGTTAGCCTTACATCAAAAAGACTTTGAAAACAGAAAAAAAAAAAAGTAGAAAGAAATTGTGTAATGGAAAATTCCATCCTTCCCTGGTTATCACACAATTGTTGTCAGGGCTTTCTTTACATAGGTGGAAATCATCAGTTCCTTGATGCTTGTGGCAGAGGCTGCCACCTTTTCAGTAAACAATTCCTCCATACTTTGGATAATGAAAAATAAACTGTTATCATTTTTGTTGCTTTGCTATTGTTTATGACCATTTGAATGAGTTCATACCAGTCAATGAAAACAGAAAAGTAGCACAGTGGAGAGATGGCTCATCTCTTTAAAGGCTAGACTCACACCAAATCAAAGAAAGAAAAGTGACAAAGTGTATACTTTCCCAGTCTGACCCAGATAAACTTCTCATTCATCTTCAAGGTTATTTTCATTCACTTTCATCCAGAAAAGCACAGAGAAAATCTTAGATAGAGGATGGCATAGGTAGAAGGAAGAGCCTCTTCAGCCATCATTAATATCTACTGTGGCACTTAATAAGTTAAAAACAGACTCGCATTAGCTCCTAACAGTAACATGTTATCACTAACCTGCCACCTTAGAGGGTAAGTTTGTTTAGCTGTTTGTTTTGTATTACTATAAATTTATATTTTCTGGAGAGAATTTATAATTAGTAAAGTGATTATAGGAAACCAAAATAATTGAAAATATGATAGAAGAAAATGATTTTTTTGTCTCAGTTAGTAGAGACTGTTTTAGAAAAAAAATGAGAGTGAACCTTTGAATAGTCACATATGAAGTTTAAGCTACCATTCAGTGTGCATTGGTAAGCCTCCAAATCATTGCTCAGTTGTAGAAGGAGATTATAATTTAAACTTCTTGAAAAACATAAAAAATATGAAATTCTTTACATATAACATGAGTTCTACTAGAACCTTAATTTTCCAATAAAAGTTGTAAAACTTTAATGTAAAAATGCCTGAAGTTAGTTGTATAATTTGTTTCTCACTAAATTCATTGTTCCTTCAAAATTTAAACATTTTAAATTGAGTTCTATAAATTCAACCTATAAAAGGAAAGAATAAATTGCTGTACCTATTTCCCTCACACAGGCAATTTTCAAAATTACTGTTCTGTATATTTAATTACTTAAAATTACTCTGAAATTATTCTTCAAAAATAAAATGTATTATTGTAATAGAAAATCACACTTCAAATTTGAGAAAAATAGAATTACATTCAGAAATATATTATTGATTATTTGAATATCAAACCAGTAATCTAAATTAAACAAGACAGATGATAAAAATTAAGGTCCATTGGCCTAATTCTCCTTAGCATTTTTGTTTGGTATCAGGGAGGTATGGGGAATTTTGCATATTAAAAAGATTATGCTCTGGAGGCATAGAAACTTTATGGGTACATTTAAATACAGCATTGATATTTCAAAAGATAATCATGTGAAAAACAAAAGGTGCTTTTCTTTGTTTTGTTTTCAATCAATCTCCCTTCGTCCACATGCTGTCCTCAGGTGCTCTGTTAACCCTGAGCCTTAAGTCACATTGAAATGCGGACATAGCACCTTGCTGAGTATTGATCAAGGGCACAAGAATGGGAAAAGCACAGTATTCACTTGCTTTTTTTTTTTTATTTAAGATTTTCTTTCTTTTTTTTTTCATTCCAATCCCAATCTCCTCCCTCCCCTCTTCCCAGTTCCACTCTCCCACCTACCCACCCCCACACACTCCCCCTACCCAGCAACAACCCACCCTGTTTCACCAAGCCACATCATGACTAAGTGGCTCCTCTTCCATCAAGATAGGACAAGGCAGCTCCACAAGGAACATGAACTCCTGAGGGAGACAGAATTGTCCAAGTCCAGGATAGACCCCTTTCTGAGAGTTAGGGGGTTCACTTGAGGGTCAAACAGCCTATCAGCTTCTTATGTGTAAGGGACCTAGGGCCAGTTCCTACATGCTCTTTGTATGGTGGTTCAGTCTTTTTAAGCCACCTTGTGTACCAGTTATTGACTATGTGGGTCTTTTTGTGGAGTCCTTGATTTCTTCAGCTTCCTCAAAACTCCCAGATCTTTACATCATTATCTCCTGGATAAAATTTCTCAGAGGGCAGCAAAACAGGCTTCTTGCCGAGATCCCCCTCTCCATCCATTTCCAATGTCTAATTTATCTTCCCTACTTAGAGGGACAGGTCATCAAGACCGAAACTAAACAGAGAAATAATGAAACTAAGAGACATCATGAATCAAATGAACCTAAGAAATAGCTACAGAATATTTCATCCAAACACAAAAGAATACACCTTCTTCTCAACACCTCATAGAACCTTCTCCAAAATCGACCATATATTTGGTCACAAAACAAGCCCCAACAGATACAAGGAAATTGAAATAACCCTTTATATTTTATCAGGCCACCATGGAATAAAGCTGGACTTCAACAATAACAGAAACAACAGAAATCCTACAAATTCATGGAAACTGAGCAACTCTCTACTCAATGATCTTTAGGTCAGAGAAGAAAGAAAAAAGAAATTTTAATTTTAATTTTAGAATTCAATAACAATGAAAGCACAACCTACCGAAATTTATGGGACACCTTGAAAGCAGTGTTGAGAGGAAACTTCATAGCACTATGTGCATTCAAAAGGAAATTGGAGAGATTTCATACTAGTGACTTAAAAACATAACTGCAAGCTCTAGAACAAAAAGAAGCAAACACACCTAAGAGGAGTAGACAGCAGGAAATAATCAAAGGCAGGGCTGAAATCAATATATTAGAAACAGAGAACAATAGAAAGGATCAATGAAACCAAGAGCTGGTTCTTTGAGAAAATCAACAATATAGATAAACTATTAGCGAAACTAACTAAAAGACAGAGAGACAGTATGCAAATTAACAAAATCAGAAATGAAAAGGTGGACATAACAACAGACACTGAGGAAATCCAAAGAATCACAAGGTCTTACTTTTTTTTGTCAATTAAAGTGTCAGAATGCTTTTTCTTCCTAAACAACTTAAAATTTGACTGTGAGACTATAACTATGTAGTCTTCAACCACATCAGAGACCTGAGAAGGATAAATATATCTAAATATATAGGAAGTTCAGAGCCAGCAACTTCCAAAACTAAGAAATGACAGACAATTGGCTGCCTGGTCAGTCCCCAATTTCCCTCTATATCATTGGACCATCTATCTTCAGCCTTTTGGTCTAGTATCTCTGACAGACATTAATTGCAAAGCAGGAAGTATAAAGGACTTGCCTACCCTGTCTTGGCAGAGCTAGACTGTAAAAAGAATGTTCTAGATCTAAAAAGATGTTTTTAAGTTGGTAATGCAAGTTAGAATGGAAAATGAGTTAGGTATAAAACTTTAAACTCATTGAGATATATAGATAATAGAATGCTAATGTCAGTTGCCAAATATGTATGAACTGGGCATTGGGAATGTATGTTATACCTTATAATTTTCATAATTCATGCCTAGTTATTCTTATTGTTTTCTATCGCATTTATTGTTACAAGTAGGAGTGAACAGACTTGAGAAAAAATGGGACATAGACATAGTATAGGAAAGATCAAGAAAAAGGACAGATTATTGAATATGCCCTTATACCTTTGTATATTGATACAAAATTAATATTATATTTGGATAAATTGGTATTGACCATTGTATATTAATGCAAAATTAAGATTGTATTGGACTACATCGGAATTAATCATTGTATACTGATACAAAAATTAAGATTATATTTGGCCACAATGGTATTGACCATTGTATATTGATGCAAAATTAAGATTATATTGTGCTACATTGGTATTGATCTTTGTATATTGATAAAATTAAGGGTAACGCTTCTTAAAGGTATTATACCTAGTAATGCTTAAAAATTAAATGTGAAGTTTTGGCCTTTTGCTACCAACCATCATAAACTGTTTAGGATAACTAAGAAATGCAAACTAATAGTCATGCAAGCATGTCATTTTGTTAGTTACTATGACAGTCTATCACAGTTATTTTCTAAGCTAATCAGAAATAAAGCTGCTAAGAGACAAGCAACAGTTGCTTATTTAAATATAAGAGATAGATAGGGCGTCTTCAAAAACCTCAAGATATCTGCAGAATATGGCATTCAAAGATGTTTTCTTAACTTAAAATTTTTTGATATCGAGCCATGTCAGCTCCTGACAGCACCCCCTATTCTACTCCAAGTAGAAGATGAGCATCGAAGAATCTCCAGTGTGAGATGGTTGAATTAGTGGCAAGCCTATCTCTTGGCAAGAAAAACCCCTTGCTCCAACTGTAGACAGAATGCTGTCCAAAAAGGACAAATCTTGGAAGCAGGTAAGTCGACAGCCTAGCTCTGCCAAGACAGGGTAGGCAAGTCCTTCATAATTCCTGCTCTACAATCAATGTCTGTCAGAGAAAGGGGGCCAAATGACTGAAGATTGATGCTATAATATATGGAGAGAAAATGGGAACTGTCCAGTCAGCCACTGCTATGTCATTTCTTAGTTTTGGAAGCTGCAGGCCCTGTACTTCCTATATAATCAGATATATTTATCCCTTTCAGGTCTCTGAGGTGGTTGAAGAATAGATAGCTAGAATCTCATAGTTAAATTTTGAGTTGTTTAGGAATCAAGAGGGTGTTCTGGATCTAAGAATATGTTTTTAAAATGGTGATGCAAGTTAGTATGAAAGCTGAGTTAGATATAGAACTTTAAACTCATGGAGATGGTTAGATAGTAGAATGTTAAAGTCAGGTGCCAAATACACACGGACTGGACATTGGGAATGTATGCTAAGCCATATAACTCTCATAATTGTGGCCTATTTATTTCTGTTGTTTTGTATTGTATTTATTGTTATAAGATAAAGAACCATTTGTTGGATTGAAATGGGGAGCTCTTGGGGAGAAAAAAGATATACCTTAAACTAAAAAAAAAAAAAAAAAAAGGTAGAGAATGGGGGGTTGAGAGGGAAGAGGGTGGAAGGGTGGGACTGGAGGGGGGAGTAGGGAGGGGATTGTGGTTGAGATGTAACTTGAAGAAATAAAATATAAATTATAAAAAAAGAAAAAGAGCCTTTTATTTGACTAAAACTAGAGCAGTTGGAGGGAAAATATACACATTAAATTAAAAAAAAGTAGCAGGTAGGAGGGTGAAGGGGAAGAGGATAAGAAGGTGGGACAGGCAGGGGAAGGTACTAGGATTGAGATGCAATTTGAACAAATAAATAAATGCAAAAAGAAATCAATTTATAAGTGTCAGTAAAGTCCCCTTTTCTTTTTCTCCTCAAAAAAAAAAAAAAGTGTCAGAATGCTAGTGGCCCAAAATATACCTTAACTTATAAGGATCCTCTATTTCAAAATCACTCAGAGACTACAACTAAGCATAATGTACTATCTGAAACACCTTAATGGATTCTTACATTAATCTTACATCCCAAATCAAATCAACATAGGATATTCTTTGAATGCATTAATTAACTCTGGTTTTTCCCCTTGAAATACTCAGAAGGGTTCTCTGACTTTCCCTAAATATCGAGAATTCCAAGCTATCCACAATAGTGTAATGAGGGTAATGGTGTACTGTTGAACACCACTTGACTCTCTTCCATCTTTAGTTTGCAAGAACCTCAATGTCTTCTCCTTGTTTTATTTTAGTTTGATTTTCAAGACCATATTGAAGCATAGGTTAACATATCCCACACTCCATCTATTCCAAATATACATTTTATTTCATTTTGATAAATTTACACCATTTTTTCAAACCCCCATACTATTTACTCTTAAGACACTCCTTGAATTCTTTAAAAAGGATATATTGTATACATTTCAGCTCATTATAGTTTTGGTAACTGAAAATGAGTGAAAAAATGCAATGAAAAGACTTGTGGACAGCTGCTTTAACTCTCATTAAGGTATTTGAAGCTCATCTATGCTGTAGTGTGTTTTCCCTCATTCTCTAGCAATAAGCAATCCTTATTACTGACTGGTGTTCCATTTTTCAGATGTGAAACATTATGGACATTGGATTTTCTTAGTTACCTCTTTTTTCTTATTTTTGAGTACCGCTGTATGAAAACCAATGTCCAGTTTTCAAGTTGAACCTGTGTTTTAATTTTTCTTTAGTAGATAACAGAATTGCTATATTGTAGAAAAGGTGTGTGTTTAATATCTTTAGAAATATTTAATTTTTTCTGCCTTTACCCTACAGGTCCTTGGTGTATGTATATATTATGGTCCCAGTTTAGTGTGTTTTGGGATGTCTGAGTGTGTGAATGAGTGGATCTCTGTACCTGTAGCCATTTAATGTGCCTACTCCTGGGCAATTTTTTTTCTGTTTACTTATCTTATTCCAATGTGTTAGTTTCTTTTATCTTATTACACTTTATTTTATTTCTTAATTATTATTCCTTAGAAGTCTGTTTAAATGAGAGACAGAAAGAGAATGGCTCTGGATGGGAGGGGAGGTATTGAAAAACTGAGAGATGTAGAGGGAGTGGAAACCATAATCAAGATATATTTAAAAATATATTTTTTTCAATAAAAGGGGAAAAGTGAAGCATTACCAATGCTGAGGGCTCAGTTTCTTCACATCTTTCAAGTTCTGTTTATTTTTATTATAGCTATTCTCATATTTTTGCCTGTTTTATTATAATTGTTTAATTTGTTTTTCCCTAATAATTAATCGTGTTTAAAACATTTGTACTTAATTGGTTATTCTTCATATATTTTGTTAGTAAAGTGTCTCAAATATGCCCTCATATTGGTGTTCTTTATATATTGTGCTCAGATTTCTTTTAATTAGATGCACAGTTTACAGATATTTTGTGTCCACTCCAGCATCAATATTTATGTCGTTGCATTTTAGGAACTGTTTTTTCATTCAAGGAAGGTGGTTCTACTTTTGAACAAATCAAAAATACTTTAATTCCTTACTCTTTTTGTCAAAATTACTGTGTTAAGCTTGTGTATACTCATTACCTTCATTTCTCAGTTTGTATTTCTCTAGACTGAAGTATTGATGCTTCATTAAGAGATTAGGACTTTTCAGGTGTTTCCAATCTTTTGACATTGTGGAATGACATTGTCATTTATGAAGTCCACACTTGCTTATTATATAAAGTAGTGCTTTTTAAAATTTATTTAAAAATCACATATTCTTTTATGAAAGCTTTTAACCTTGTTTGGAGTCATATTCACAGCTAGCCTTGGCTGCATACAGTATTCAAGAGGCATGTTAGATATGCCTGGACCCATACTTTTAAATCCTCCACTTCCTAATTACTGTATTTTGAGATCATTGAACAGTAAGTTATAAGTGGTGGTGATATGTATCAATTCCCTTACTATTCTCATTGTCCCTTAAGCACAAAGATCATTGAATATAAGAAAGTGCCTTGTAGGGAGTTAGATAAATTAAATTAGATTTAGAAAATATGTAGGGGTTTTTGATACTGTCTCTTAATTCGGGGCATGAAGAGCATTATCAGCATGTGGACTAAAAACAGGAAACAAACAGGAGACTTAATAGACTGAAAAACAAGGTTGAAGTCAGGAAAAACAGGAAAGACTCAATAGACTTGAAGAAACAAAGTATCTGGCCTGACATTGTTTTCAGCTGCTAAGTGGGCGGAGCCCAAATTAAGCTGAAACAGAGTTCCTCCTATTTAAGGACAGTGCATGAAGCCCAGAAGTAGAAGAGGCCCCTGATGCTAGAGAGCTCCAAGAGTCCTGCTGAAAAAAGGGCTGGCCATTGATGGCCAGCTCTCTCCCTGAAGCAAAAAGAAGCCGGTGAGCAAAGAAAGCCTGAGCAAGACACCAAAAGGCCAAGGACTAAACCCTGTGGCTCAGCTTTTGCCTAGAGGGGTTTGATCTGTCCGAACAGTGGCCTAAAGGAAATTGTGCCTGGCTTTAAGGACTGAGGCAGAGCAGCTGAGTTCCTGATTCAAAAGAAGTAAGTTGGCCTGCAGACGGCTGGGGTCTCCCACAGAGAAGAAAGCATGAAGCCTTATTTAAGGTGAGACTGCAATAACCAACTTACCCTGACGAACCTGCATCTGAGAGATCCAGAAAAAGGACTGCTAAGTGTGTTAAAGAATCTACAACAAAGACTGTGTTCCTGACGACTGAGGACCTGCTCCAGAGACTGTATCATTCTAAAAGGTTTGAAAAATAATTATCAATAGGTTTAGTGGATAGGTTGAAGGGGTTGTAGGAATTTATAGGATTAATAGTTAAGAAATTGTTGGTGTTTGTTATAAGTGAATTTAGTAATAAATAAATAAGTGTTAAATAATAATTTAAAAGTTTGGTTACAGTGACTATTCCTCTATCCTGATTCCCCAGTAACGTAAGCAGAAGCTGATACCCTCCCATAGTGCACACATTGCTTGGGTAGTAACAGAAGCTTTCTTTAAAGCCAGGAAATTCTGGAGGTTTGTTTTCTGCTATAGCATACTCTGATTGATATGCCTTCCCCAAGAACATTCCCATGGAAGTTCTGCCTCCGCTTACAAAGCTTTATTTTTCTTTACAACACTTAGCACTTGACATGCCTTGGTCACTAGTGCATAAACTCCATGAAAGGAGGATGCCGCTTGATTCATGGCTCTATCTATAGCATCTAGAACAAAGCTCTAACCAAAACAAGTACGTGTGAAATATTTATTGAGTGGAGAATGTGGCCCCACATTAAAAGGCATATACTAAATTGGGTATGTCAAATATAACATATTCTTTAAAACGACTTTTGAGCCTGCTTTTGTGTTTTATTTTATTCTTGCTGTCCAGAACAAACAACAGTATTAGAATGTGCTTATAATTGAATTTCTTTTGAATAAAGTCCCTATCTTAAAAACATAAATAAAACATTGAATCAATTGAAAATTATGTAATTTCTGCATGAACACTAGTCTATGTATTGTACATGCTGTTTGTTATGCAGAGATACAACATCCATGTTTGCAAATGTAAATATGAAGTAGTCCTGCATTATCTTTTATCACCTTTCACTTATTTAGATATTTCCAGGTACATTATTTAGTTCGATATCACAGTATCTTTTTTTTCCCCTTACATTGGTTCTTCATGGTCTACTGATTTCATTTTGTACTGCCATGCTAATAGTTAATATATCCATCATTCATTATTTTCTCTTCACTTTCATTATAACTGAATATCATGACTAGGCTACTGCATGGATACAGTTTGGAGTTTTGTGGAGTTAAGGCTTCAAGCCAGTAACAAGTCCTCCCGTTATCACTTAGGGGACTTCCTCCTGAGGGTTTCATACTCTTGGCTCCCTCCATAGTTACTCTTACCTTCCTGGTGTGTTATCTCACCTCCTGGGATTCCTTAAATGTTGGCTTAAATATGTCATTTATGTGAAGATAATACTTTATTACCCAATGTAAATTTTTAAATTGACTTCATTCCATGCACATCCTAAAAATCACTTGCTGTTGATTTCTTTTTTGACACAAAATAATCTCGATATATTTTTCTAATTCTTTCTGTCTGACACATCTATGGAAGTAAAGCTGTATAAGTTCACATTTTTCTCATTTTGAAGCTATGTGCCTGACTTCTCCTGGTATATAAGAAGCAAGTAATGTCTATTTGCTAAGTGAATGAAGAGAATTGATCAAGTAATCTGAGAAGACTTTCTGGATAAATGTGATAGGAGATATGGACCAAAAGCTTTCTACAATGGTGTTGAGGAATATGCAAACATATTTACTGAGACTGAAGTACTATGGCAGGGAAATTTTCAAGTTCTTCTGAGAAAAGACACACTAAATGGAAAGATACAGCTATGAAGACTGAGATCATCATATAGTGCCAAAAACAGAGAATAAGAGTTTTACTCCAACATCAAACCACCTTGTGGAAATTCACAGTGCATCATTTGCAACGCTTATGAAATTCTACTTTAGAACTAAAGCTTTTATTTTGTATATGGACAGTGGTGGGTGTGAACGGAAACAGGAATGATCAGGTGCGAGAGGGAAGGACAGAGGGAGAGAGTACCGGAGAGTTGACTGACATGGGTAAAGGAGAATATGAAGCATGAACCAGTTATCTTCTTTAACAGGGATATGCTCCCAGTGGCCAGACTGGGACACAAACATAGTCACATCCTGCCCGGCTTACAGGATGTACGTGGACAATGATGGCTCAGAGCATGTTGGAGTGACCAATCAATTATTGGTCTAACCTGAGGACCACACCATGAGAAGGAACCCATGCCCAACACTGCTTAGATGGCCAGTCAGTGAAATGATTCCTAGTGATATACTCTGCTATACTCCTAGGATCAGTGTCTAGCGCAACCATCAGAGAGATTTCCTCCAGAAGTCAATGGAGCAGATGCAGAGACCCATAGCCAAACATTATGGTGTGATGGAGGAACTCTGCAGATGAGGGTGAGGGAGATGATTGTAGGAGCCAGAGGGGTTTAGGACACCAGCATTATACAGCACACATAATCAACTAAACAGAGCTTATAGGGGCACACAGATACTGAAGCAGCAACCAGAGCTTGTATGGGTCTGCACCACCAGACCCTCTGCATACTGCTCTGGTTATTTAGTTTGAGGTTTGTATTGGACTCCTGACAATTGGAGTGGCGTTATCTCTGACTCTCCTGCCTCCTCATGGGACCGTTTTCCTCCTACTGTGTTGCCCTGTCCAGTCTTAATATGAAGGTATACTCCTAGTCTTATTGCATCTTATTATGCCAAAATCACATTTAGTTGATATCACTGAGAGGCCTGCTCTTTTTTGAAGGCCAATGAAAAAGCAGTGGATCTGAAAAAGATGGGAGGTAGGGGGAAGCTTGGAAGAGGAGAAGGAGGGGAAACTGCAGTCAGAAATGATTGTATGAGAGAAGGATAAATAAAAGAGTAAAAAAATGGAAACAAAGAAAGAAAAGCTTCTCTTCATGTTACTGGTACAATTTGAAGACGTCAAGCCTTCAATCTTGTGCACGTTGTGTTGATTTTCCAATGCTGTAAAAATATTGACCACAATGATCATGCAGAGAGGAAAGGTATATTTTAAATCCATGATAAATTGGCCCATTGTCATTGTGCCTATGACTGGTCCACACAGCATGGCAAGGAGCACAAGTTGAACAAAGTGTCCTACCATATAAAAGGTAGGATGCAGAGGAAGAGGAAGGAATAGTCCCATAATCCACTTCAAAGACACAATCACGTGACAAGAAGATTTCTCCCTAGGCACTTCCCACAATTTTTCCAACATCTCCTAAGAGTGTATTACCAATACTAAGCTTTTAATACATGGCTATTCAATAACACTTTATATCCATCTAAGACCATGGTTCTCAACCTTCTTAATGCTGAGACCCTTTAATACAGTTCACCATGCTGTGGTGACTCCTAACTGAAACTGCAATTTAATTATCAATTGTATTTATTAGTAAGCATGGACTGTAACATTAGGAGCAGCCAGGGGCCTGGACTGCCTTAACTGGAGGCCTGATTTGTCCTGGGAAAAAGCCCTGGACCAAGGGTGGCCTACACCACCTGTAACCTAAACTCTGTTAACTAATATAAGTTGTTATATTAGGCTGGTAGAACAGCATTGACTACTAAGATACAAAAGCATTGAGCATTGAGATAGGAAGGCCAATTTGATCATGCTGTTCAAGATCCCATGAAGAAGTAAACCTAAGCAAGTTCTGCTTCCCATGTCTCAACAGTGACTAGAAAACATATGTGGTTGATGTCCAAGAATCAGCATTTAGTTTCTCTGGCATGCACTGAGGATAGTTGGGTCAAGGAACTTCCATATTGACAAGGCAGCAGTAGAGGTAGCAATATTGGAATTACTCATTATAGAAACATCAGCATTGAAAGAGTTCCCCTGCAAAGATTTTAAAGACATCTGGCATCCATGCCCAGTATCAACAAGCAGCTGTCAAAGCAAAAAGTGTAGGTGTTTTAAGTTTTTGAAACCAATTTGAGGCAGAAACATGCATAACCATCAGTGTGAATCACAGAAAAAAATGCCAAAGAATATTTAAAGTTTATGAAAGTGTTGCTAGTGATTATTCAAGACACAAAAGAAATCATAAACCTTCATGATTCTTCAACTATTTATAGGTAGCTTATAAACATAAAGTTTTATTTACTGAATTCCTATCATCTGGGCATATTATTGCTAAGTTTCAAATATATACAATGAAAACAATAGGAAATTTTCTCTTTCCCTATAGAAAAGATGTAAATAGTTATATAACTATTATCTAAGAATGGCTACACAATCTTAATTTTGTAATATAAAGGGGAGGCATTGGGTTCTTTTTTAATGTTAGTTTTTGTTTATAAAGTTAAAACTTCCTGATATTCTTCTCTGAGTGGAATTTATTGTTGTAACAACTTCCTCATCACACCCTATTAATAATGCTGCTGGATTTCAGGGTGCCAAGTTTGTATGTGGTTAATTTTTACCATGTTTGTTAGGCTATTAAAAGAGACATGCCACTACTATTATGCATCTCTTCTGTCAAATTGAATCATCTTTATGTTGGAAATTCCATATCTACTCTTAGCAACTCTGACAGTGGAAAGTGAAGCAGTGTCAAAATAGTTTGATCTTTTTTTTTTAAATACTTTATTTTTTTTTCTTCAAGTTACATCTCAGTAACAAACCCCTCCCTATTCCCCCTTCCTATCCCGCCCTTCCACCCTCTTCCCCTCAAAAGTTTCCCCTTTCAGTCCAACAGATGGTTCCTTCTCTTATAATAGTAAGAATTATACAAAACAATAGATATAAATATGCCACATTTATGAGAGTTAAATGGCCCAGTATACCTTCCCAATGTCCAGTTTATACATATTTGGCCCCTGACTTTAACATTCTACTATCTAACCAACTCCATGAGTTTAAAGGTCTATATGTGACTCAACATTCATACTATCTTGCAACACACTTTTAAGAGTATCTTCTTAGATCTATAACACCCTCTTGATTCCTAAACAATTCAAAATTTAACTATGAGACTCTAGCTGTCTATTCTTCAACCACCTCAGAGACCTGAGAGGGATAAATATATCTGCTTATATAGGAAGTGCAGGGCCTGCAGCTTCCAAAACTAAGAAAGGACATACCAATGACTGCCTGGACAGTTCCCATTTTCTCTCCATACATTCCAGCATCAGTCTTCAGCCTTTGGGTCCTGTTTCTCTGACAGACATTTGTTGTAGAGCAGGGATTATGAAGGACTTACCTACCCTGTCTTGGCAGAGTTAGGCTGTCGACTTCCTTGCTACCAAGTTTTGTCCTTTTTGGACAGCAGTCTGTCTGCAGTTGGTGCAAGGGGTTTTTTCATGCCAAGAGAAAGGCTTGCCACTAATTCAACCATCTTACAGTGGAGGTTCTTCGATGCTTATCTTCTACTTGGAGTAGAATAGGGGGTGCTGTCAGGCGCTGATATGTCTCGATATCAAAAAAAAATCTTGATTTAAGATAACATCTTTGAATGCCATATTCTGCAGATCTCTTGGGGTTTTTGAAGATGCCCTATCCATCTCTTGTATTTAGATAAGCAAATGTTGCTTGTCTCTTAGCAACTTGATTACTGGGTAGTTTAGAGAACATCTGTGATAGACTGTCATAGTAGCTAACAAAGTGACATGTTTGCATGACTAGGAGTTTGTTTTACTTAACTATCCTAGACCGTTTTAGACGGTTGGTATCAAGAGGCCAGAGCTTCACATTTTATTTTTAAGTATCTCTAGGTATGATACCATTAGGAAGCGTTACCTTTAAATTTGTATCAATATACAAAGATCTATTCAATTGTGGTTAAATATACTCTTAATTATGTATCAATATACCAAGATCAATGCCTAAGTAGCCCAATATAATCTTAATATTACGTCCATATGCAAGGGTCAATACCATTTTGGCCAACTATAGTCTTAATTTTGTATCAATATACAATGATCAATACCGATGTAATCCAATTCAATCTTATTTTTGCACAATAAACAATGGTCAATACCACTTTAGCCAAATAAACTACTAATTTTGTATCAATATACAAAGGTATAAGGGCATATTCAATAATCTGCCCCTTCTTCTTGGACCTTCCTGTGCTATGTCTGTATCTCATTTTTCTCAAGCCAATGCACTCCTACATAGGAAAGGAAGAAGGATACAGAAAAGGAAAAGTAGGAATTCCCTGGGGCTAACCTCCAAAACCCATAGACAGGACCATTTATCAGCTTGGAGTCTCTTCCCCTACATATCAGAGTTTTCAGTTATCCTTCAAATAACCTAAAAGAAGGGCGGAGAAACACCTTCCCCACCCTCTGGGCATGGGACGTCGCTCTCTTAAAGTGCCTTCCTGCTGATTTGAGTCATAGTAGACCTGTTTGGGGCCCGAACCCAAATGGGAAAAATGATTAAAAATATTAGTACACTCCTTTTATGTTCAGTCCTTCTGTTCTCAGCTGTTTAGATGACCTAAGTTGTTTGTAGGCATAAGCTGATCTTGCAGGCTTCACTGAGGTTCCTGTCGGGGCATTGTGTAGAGCTGAGCGGTCCCAGTGACATTGGATTGCTGTGGTGGTTGCAGGCCCTCGATGGAGACAGCTATTGAGGAAGTCTGCCAGGCAGAATCAACTGGGTCACTCGTCCTCCTTGGTGCCTGATTCTGCTCTCTGCTGAGGATTCCGCTGTCCAGCCATCCCCGGGCTCCCCTAATGGATGCTTCGATTCTCCTGGAATGATAAGAACAGAGGCCTGCCCCAATCCCAACCCTAGGACAATTGCCCTTTTTTTTTTTTTTTTGTCTGTTGTTATTTCTCCCTTTTTATTTCTGATTTTGTTGATTTGGGTTCTTTCCCTTTGCCTTTTAGTTAATTTGGCTAGGTGTCTGTCTATTTTGTTGATTTTCTCAAAGAACCAACTCTTGGTTTCATTGATTCTTTGTATAGTTTTTTTTGATTCTAAGTTGTTGATTTCAGCTCTAAGCTTGATGATTTCCTGTCTTCTGCTCTTCTTGGGAGTGTTTGTTTCTTTTTGTTCCAATTCACCCAGCTTAGCTGTTAGTTCACTAATATGAGCTGTCACAATTTTCTTTTTGAAAGCACTTAGTGCTATGAACTTTCCTCATAGCACAGCTTTCAATGTATCCCATAGGTTTGGGTATGTTGTGTCTTCATTGTCGTTGGATTTTAAGAAGTCTTTGATTTCCTTCTTTATTTTTTCCCTGACCCAGTGGTCATCCAGTAAGGAGCTGTTCAATTTCCATGTGTGTGTAGGCTTTCTGTTGATTCTTTTGCTGTTGAAGACCAGCTTTATTCCGTTTGTGGTCTGATAAGATACAAGGTGTTATTTCAATTTTCTTGTATCTATTGAGACTATCCTTGTGACCAATTATGTGTTCGATTTTGGAGAAGGTTCTGTGGGTTGCTGAGAAAAAGGTGTATTCCTTTGTGTTTGGGTGAAACGTTCTGTAGATATCTGTTAGATCCATTTTTTTTCATGATCTCTGTTAGACTCAATATTTCTCTGTTTGTCTTCTGTCTTGATGATCTGTCCTTTGTTGTGAGTGGGGTGTTGAAGTCTTCCACTACTAATGTGTTGTGATTGACGTGCGCTTTAAGTTTTAGAAGTGTTTCTTTTACGAAAGTAGGTGCCTTTGTATTTGGGGCATAGATGTTCAGTATTGAGATTTCCTCTTGATGAATATTCCCTTTAATGAGTATATAGTGCCCTTCTTTGTCTTTCTTCATTAACTTCAGTTGGAAGTCTGTTTTGTTTGATATTAGGATGGCTACTCCAGCTTGCTTCCTGGGTCCATTTGCTTGGAAAACCTTTTCCCAGCCCTTTACTCTGAGGCAGTGTCTATCTTTCGTAGTTAGATGTGTCTCTTGTATACAGCATAAGGAAGGGTCTTGCTTGCGGATCCACTCTGTAAACCTATTTCTTTTTATTGGGGAGTTGAGTCCATTGATGTTGATGGATATTAGTGACCTGGGGTTGTTATTTCCCATTAGTTTGGTATAGGTGGTGGTCCTGTGCCTCTTTTGGTTTAGTTGCTGAGGGGTTTTCTATTCCCTTTGTTTTCTTGGGTGGAGTTTTCTTCTCTGGGTTGGGATTTTCCTTCTAGGATTTTCTGTAGGGCTGGGTTTGTGGGTAGATATTGTTTAAATTTGATTTTGTCATGGAATATCTTGTTTTCTCCATCTATGTTGATAGAGAGTTTTGCTGGGTAAAGTAGTCTGGCTGGGCACCTATGATCTCTCAGGACTTGTAGTATATCTGACCAGGCCCTTCTAGCTTTTAACGTTTCTGGGGAGAAGTCAGGTGTAATTCTGATGGGTCTGCCATTGTATGTGACTTGACCTTTTTCTCTTACAGCTTTTAATATTCTTTCTTTGTTCTGTACATTTGGGGTTTCAATTATTATGTGGCGAGAGGAGTTTCTTTTCTGGTCTAATCTGTTTGGTGTTCTGTAAGCCTCTTGGATTTTTATTGGCATCTCTTTTTTCAGGTTTGGGAAGTTTTCCTCTATGATTTTGTTGAAGATATTTCCTGGACCTTGGAGTCGGGAGTCCTCTCTTTACTCTATACCAATAATTCTTAGGTTCCGTCTTTTCATTGAGTCCTTGATTTCTTGGATGTTGTGGGTGAGAGATATTTTAGCCTTCTCATTTTCTTTGGATGTTGTACTGATTTCTTCCACTGAATCTTCTATGCCTGAGATCCTGTCTTCCATCTCTTGCATCCTATTGTTGATACTCACATCCGTAGTTCCTGTTCTCTTCCCTTGGTTCTCCACTTCCTCTTTTAACTCTGACTGTGATTTCTTTATTGTTTCTATTTCTATTTTCATGTCTTGTATGGTTTTGTTCGTTTTGTACATTTCCTTCTCCAGCTTGCTTGTTTTTGTATGAAAATCTTTCATGGATTTTTCCTTTTCCTGTTCAAGCTCTGTCACCTTGGCTTGGAGCTCTTTAATGGTGTTGTTCCTTGTTTTGAGTTGTAGAATTGTGGCTTCTTTGAATTCCTTCATAGATTTAAGTTCTTCTTGCAGGGACTCTATCACTTTCCATAATGCAGAATTGTCAATGTTTTCATGTGTTTCTGTTGGTGTGTGGTCATCCGAATTAGATGAGCTAGGATGATTCTGCTTTGTTGGAGTCATAATTCCTTGATTTCTATTTTTTTTTTTGACCTTTCGCCATTGGATGCGTTTAGCTGTCTGTTTTCTGTGCTTGGAACCACAGTGGATTATTTGGTGCAGGGGACGAGTTACTTGGCTATCTGTCCTTGCTCACAGGGGGGTTTCAATGTCACAGTAGTTTTAATCCTCTGAGGCACTGTGAGCTGGTGCAGCCTATTCCC
Organism: Lophiomys imhausi; assembly: GCA_907164525.1. Taxonomy (NCBI): domain Eukaryota; kingdom Metazoa; phylum Chordata; class Mammalia; order Rodentia; family Muridae; genus Lophiomys; species Lophiomys imhausi. The sequence continues at coordinate 11,891,190 of CAJQZJ010032464.1, forward strand.
AGGTTGTGAGTAATGGACCAGGATTGTTTCACTGCTCCCAATTCAGACTTCCCTATGTTGCACTCTGAGTTATCAGCCTGTAATGGTTCTGATGGTATGGGCCTGTTTGCCCAGGCACAGATTCTGTGGGCTTTGTTTGTCGTCACGGAGGCTGACAGGGTCTGGCTCCACACCTAGTATGTCTGGATTTTCCAGGATACAGCTATGGACCGGATTTCTGGTTTCTCTCTAGGCTTCTCGCCACAGGGCTGGACTCTGTACCTGATTCCCTTCCTGTTTGTGCCGCCACGGGTCCCGTGGGTACCCCAAGCCCTGGATCCTCCGGCTGCCTGAGTGGACCTCTCGTCCCAGCCGCTCAGCTGTGGCTGCACAGATCCCTGGTCCCGCCCATGCCTGTCTCTCTCCCCAGATGACCTGCCGTGGGTTCGCGCGGATTTGGCCCTTCCAGCCGTGCTTCCTCCCCAGCTGCGCTACCCTGAGTGTGCGGGATTCAGCCCCTCCCACCCGTGTTTGTGTTCCCAGCTTCCTGCGCTCTCAGAACCTCCCGCCCTCCACTTCACAAGCGGCTGCAGACCTCCCGCTGAGCCCCCTGTTTGTTCCTTGCTAAGCCTTCCACTATCTCGCAAAGTTTTTTAAGTGGGTATAAGTTCAACCTGATGTGTGGGGAGCCCAATAGGCCAGCGATCTATGGCCAAGTGGACCCTGATTCTACCTGCTGTAAGTTGGGATCGATCTTACCAGGCACCTCTCCAAATGGGAGTTCCCGAATCGCGGGTTTAGTGGCTTCCGTGTCTGTTAGAGATGAGGAGAGCCTTGCCCTGGGACTTTTAACAGTCCCTTGGGAGCTGTGAGTGTTCCCGGGGGTGTGGGTGTCTAGCCCTTCCAGTTTTTGCACAGTGCCCAATAACTCTGTGTTTCTTATGGCTCTTTTTTCCCCCCCGCTTTCAAAATGCGTCAGTGTAGATCGCCGCCATCTTGGCCCATCCAAAATAGTTTGATCTTAAATCAGCATTCTACCTGGAATTAACTTTTACCACTCAACTATTATTATTTCTATGGTACATGGATTATTTTCCTTTTTATTACATGTATATGAATAAGTTCCAACATGACAATTATGTCAAGGGGAAGGAAGAATTTTTATGACATTACTTTCAGGCTATGCAAGACCTAGAACTCAAATTATTAAATAAATGACAATAATTAGGAAAATAAATTTGAGTCAGGTGCCAAAAGCAGAGTAATATTGTATTCACCCAATCTGACTAACCCATATAAAGAGGGAAAAGCACATTATAATGTTTTTCAAGTGATTCAAATAAAGAATATAGATATCCTTTCACTGTTAGGAGCTGTTCCTTCAATTTGATTTCATTCAGTCTGGTTACTGGTATGAACTATGATTGTACTGCAGATGATTTAGAGAAGAAAAATATAACCACAACCCTTAAAAAGTCACAGAATATACATCAATATGTGTAGACACTAGATTGTAGTAGGAAACAGAGAAACATGTTAAGAAAAATATGTAAAGCTCATGCTTTAAATTTTTTTTTATTGAAACTTAGAAGCAGGTAAGTTGACACCCTAGCTCTACCAAGACTGTGTAGGCAAGTCCTTTATAATTCCTGCTTTACAATTAATGTCTGTCAGAGTTACTAGGCCAAATAGCTGAAGATAGATGCTTCAGCATTATACAAGGAATTTGGGGAATGTCCAGGCAGCTAGTTGTCTGTCATTTCTTAGTTTTGGAAGTTACTTGCTCTGAACGTCCTGTTTATTCAGATATATTTATCCTTCACAGGTCTCTGATGTGGTTCAAGACTAGATAGTTATAGTCTGACAGTTAAGTTTTAAGTTGTTTAGGAGTTGAAAGGATGTTCTAGATCTAAGAAGATGTTTCTAAGTTGGTAATGCAAGTTAGGATGGAAACTGAGTTAGGTATAGAACTTTAAACTCATTGGTAGAGAGAGATAATAGAAAATTATTATCAGTTGCCAAATAAATATGTATGGACTAGACATTGGGAATGTATGTTATACCTTATAATTTTCATAATTGTTGCCTAATTGTACTTATTGTTTTGTGCTTGTATTTATTGTTACAGGAAAAAGAATCTTTTATTGGACTAAAAGGGAGAGCTTTTTTGGGGGGGAGGATACACCTGAAATTTAAAAAAATGGATAGGAAGGAGAGGAGGAAAAAGGTAGGAGGGTGGGACTTGGGAAGAGAAGGAGGGAAGGGACTGTGCTTGAGATGTAACTTGGATAAATAAATAAATGTTGGGGGGGAAGGAAAAAATTACTTATAAAATTCTTCCTTCGAAAATAATTTTGCAAAAATAATGTTATAAGGATGACAACATCAACAAGGCAATTGAGTAGAGGTGTTTGACATCTTTTCCTCTGAAACAAAATATAGGAAAGGAAGAAAAAAAATTGCTCTGGAGTGTTTGCAACTGTGTATAAAACGACCCAGGACCATGTGGAATGTATAGGCATGCAGTCGCCTCATAGAAAAAAAAAATGAGCCGGGCAGTGGTGGCGCACGCCTTTAATCCCAGCACTTGGGAGGCAGAGGCAGGCGGATCTTTGTGAGTTCGAGGCCAGCCTGGTCTACAAAGTGAGTACAGGACAGCCAGGGCTACACAGAGAAACCCTGTCTCGAAAAAACCAAAAAGAAAAAAAAAATGAACTAAATTGGTAGCACATTCTAGTCAAGATCCAAAACAGTAAGGTGGAGGCCCCAAGAGATGCCAGAACCCCTGGAGTATTTGCTGTTTAGGAACTTTTCAGACCTTATGACTCAGCTCATTTGCTAGGGCAGCTGCACCTCTCCTGGCAAGAGCTGCTCTATATCTTACTGACCTTTTGCCAGGATCCCAGTGCCCAAGTGTTATCTTGGGCCACTGCATACCTGGGATCCTCTAGCTGGGACATAACCTTCATCAGTTGTGTCCTGATAGATAAGTAGCTACTCCAGCCTGACTAGCTACAAGGCCCTTCCAGTGTTTCTCATGAGTGACACTGTTGGGGCAAAGTAGGCTAGTAGAAACTAGCCAGAAATGTGCCCTTTCCCCCAATCATGTGAAAGGTAAACAGCTCACTTTCAGCAGATTGACTCCCCATTCTCCTGAAGGTCTATGCGTAATCCTTAGAAGCCAAAGGTGCATCCTGTGCCATGCCTATTTGCACACACTGGAGTGAACTTGTTCATGCTTGGTTTTTGGGAACTAACAGGGGCACACTGCTTTTGTTAACAAACCAGCAGCAATGGCTTCAATAAGACAAGCAGAACCTAGCAGCCTTGCCATGTTCTCACACAGGCATACCACATGAAGAATCGCTAAAGTCGTCTGCCCCAACAATGGGGAGGGGGAAAGTGGAAGAGCAATTCTAGAAGCCACAGAAACCTAGACCACAGCTAAGTGTCTGGCATGACTAATAATGATAACAGCTAAATAAGATCACAAACACTACCCTACACCATCTACCTGGAGACAGGACTCCTGAGACTAGTTAGTATGAAGACTCTAGGACACATCTCCAAGAAATGCATGTATTGTCAAAGTTGCCCTAGGAAGCTGTTCTGGAAACTTGTCTGCCAGTTGTGCAAGTTTCAATGCCAGGATACAAGAAACATGAAAAAAGCATGTTTACATGATCACTTCAAAGGAACATATATACTCTCAGCAACACAGCCAAAAAGGCAAACAAACAAACAATTAGATTCAAAGAATAACAATTTTAATGAAACTCATCTAGGTAAATAAGAATGATCTGCCTAATCTTTGGAAGACAAAGAAAAAAGATTATTGTATAAGGAGAGCAGTTCAAAAGGAGAAAGTTATTGTCATTACATTTTCAACCAAAATTGAAACACTCAATTATATAAAGTAAATGTTATTAGCTGTAAAGGGAAAGAAGTCAGAATTCAAAGCAATAATTTAAAACTCAATAACTTAATTCCTTTAATAGATATGCAACACACATACAGACAAATGCAATTAATGAAATAATATCAGAAGTGAACTATATATAGATCAAATGGGTTCCACACTTACAGACTATTTCATATCAACTACAGAATATAGAAAGGTTTCCTTTTCAGTACATAAAATATTTTCCAAGCAGAACTTCCGGTCTTTCTTTGTTGTCACAAATTCATGAGGATTTAAATAACTTCAAAGAAAGAAAGACTTTTTTTGGCTCACAGTTTTAGAAGTTTAGTACATACTCATCTAGCTCCATTGCTTCTAGGCCTATGAAAAACCAGAAATACTATAGTAGAAAAACCTACAGGATGAGAGATGCTTATCACATTGCAGCCAAAAAGAAAAGAAGGAGAAGGAAAGGGAACAAGAATTGAGATGTACTTTGTCAGTTTAAATTCTACCCTCAGTGACTCATTTCCTCCAAATCAGGGTCTGTATCTTTATATCCCAGTCAGCTATGGATTGAACAGTGGTTTGTTGATGTTGGTGGTGCTCTGGTGATCTAGTCACCTTGTCAGAAGTGCTATAAAACCAGAATATGCTCAAAACCACTGTACCATGTCTCTAGTTCACAGATTTGCCTCATTTTAATGACTAAAATGCCATAAAATCTTAAAACTGAGAAACAAATTCAGTAAATTACAGGATGCTAAATCAGCATAAAAGACAGCAACATTTTATTCACCAACTAAAAATTGTCTTGGAAAGAAATCAGTAGTCATGAAAATGAAAAGGAACAAGGACAAAAGAGAGAAGAATGAAAAAACCAGAAATATATTTTTCCAAGGAAGTAAATGATTGCTAGATTTTTTTTTATAGAGAAAAGGGGAAAAGACTACTGAAAGAAATTAATGAAAATATTAGAAAAAAATGGAAAGGTACTCCAGATTCATTCATTGGGAGAATCAGTATAGTTAAGATGACCATGCATTCTAAAGGAAACCACATGATTAACACAATATCCACCAGGATACAGAAAACAGTCGTCAAAGTAATAGAAAATGTCTCCAACAAAAATACAGATGTAGATTCCCCAGAGAGCCTGCAGGCCACTCTGGACAGAGAAGCAGGTAGGCTAATTGTAGATCTTTTCCCCTCTCTTCATTTCTCCAATTCCAGTGTCCCAGTCTCATCCACAACTTTGTTGCAAACCACCTGCTGTGGCCTCCCCTTCCTCTCTGTTCACACCTCCAATGGATGGATCATGAAGACCTTATTCACCAACCTTTCTTTTCTAAGTCATCACTTTATACCAGCTCTACCACCAGCAGACATTTTCTGGGATCCTGCAAGCCATTCAGGCGAGGGAAGCAGTTAAGCTAACTACAGATATCTCCTTTTCTCCCCCAAGCCCAAACCCTCAGTCTCAAACCCATACATGTAGCAGACCACCTACTGAGGTGTATCCCTCTTTTCTACCTGCCTCTCCAACAGATCAAGAAGATATTCTCCTGCAACTGTCCTCCTCACTCATTGTATTACCCCAACACCCACCTCCAACATTCTTTGGGAACCCTACAGCCAAGCCTGCCAGAGAAATAAGTAGGCTAGCAAAGCAGGGAGATGAACTCAGAGCTTCATTCTCCCTCCTCTCCTCCATATGCAATCCCCTAGTCTCATCCCCAGTGTTGAAGAAGACTAGCTATTGTGTCATCTCCTCACTTTCTGCCCATATTCCCAGATAAACAGATCCTGGTGGAACACCTTGCTTTCTTCACTTCTGAGGATAACCTTAGACTCAACTCCTAGTCCATATCCATTCCTAAGCATCAACTCCCAATACCTAGAAATACATTTCCGGTTTCCTAAAAATAGGAAACGTCAGTGACCACACCTATCAGGATCTCAGAAGAATTTGGTGTTAGGAAACACACAGCAACCACAAGCTACTAAAAACAAGACAAGGCAACAGAAAGCAGGGGAACAAAAAAACCCACCCAACAAAGACCAGACCAATATCAACACCTAGAGTTACTGTTCCCACACCCATCCCTCACAAGTACTTTAGTTAGCACTTTAATGTGACATTAGCCCTTCCCATATGATGAGTGCAGGATACCAGAGAGCCTCAGGAGGTCAGAAAGCTGCCTTCATCCCAGTTAGATGGCTGCTTTCATCCCAGGCTCCCACAGAAATATGAAATAATGAATACAATATAGACTCCCATGAAAGGCACAGAAGTTGCCTTTTTCAACCCTGAAGCTATTTGTTTAAAAATTCTAATGATTATTAGAGATGATAGAACTACGTCTCAAACATCAAAACTGATTTTGTGGTTTTAACTGATAAAATGACAATGAATTTCTTGCTAATTTCCACTCTTACCACCAACAAAATATATTCTTAAAGGGGTACAAATCTCTCTCTGTGATTCTGTTGTAGTTTATGTTAGTATATCTACCTGCGAATTTATAGGACATGTTTGGTCACAGAATATTCTGGAGTCTATTTTTTAGTATCATGACATTTAAACTTGCTTGCATACAGCTGATTTGATTCCAGGCTAACTGCTCTCCAATGTGTTGTTTTATTTATTTTAAATATTTAAAATAATATTTATTTTAAATATTAACTAAGTTTACAATTCACCATCGGAATGGGTACCACCAAGGTATATTGTGTGTCTGCAGCTTTTTAAAATATGATGGTATAAAATTATTTTTATGTAATTTTTCTTCTAATGAACATAGAGGTCATAAAGCAGATGTGGCAAAGGGAACAGATGAGAGTATAATCTTCATTGATGATTTCTTTCACTAGTACTGTGCTATTTCCAAGGGCATTTTATGTGGGGTTTGCCCCTATTTCTACAAAGGGTTTTGACTGCCTTTCTTCAGCACAGCTCAAAAAACAAAAGAGCAATTCACTATCAATGAATATATTGTGTTAATTCCCAAATGTGATCCTGTTTTAATAACATGCTTTATGAATAACAACCACATGGATACCAAGCAAAAATTTTAAACTATTAAGACACCAAAATGTTAATGGTGAATGTCTCTAAATTACTTGCTTGGCTTTCATTGTGGTCTTGTTTTAATTTTTATTTCTAAATTGAAAACATATATCATAAATAATAGATAATATTTTAGGAGTCGTCTCTCCATCTATGTATTAAACACAAAAGAGCATTTTTGAAGCATTCTGATGTTTACTTCAAAGCAAAGGGAATGGGTAGATATATAGCCATGCCTTCTACACTTTCACTAGTTACAAAGTGCTAAAAGCTTAAAAAATATATTTCTAATATTTCAAATTCTTTGAAAACTTGCCACATAAGACATTGAAAAACTGGTATTAAAAGAACTTACATTGTATTAAGAATATTTTTAAGGTCTGATTCCGAAGCCTCCATACTTTCCTGAATAACACCTCATTCTCCTATTTTCTGCATTCAGAATTCAAGCATTTTAGGGTTTGCTATTTTTTTTTATTTGTCTCCAGTTTTTATTAAATAAAAAATATTCATAGTTTCACATACTTATAAATATATGTAAATATACATACCACCATATACATATACATGTATGTATATTACCATATATCTGTATGGTAATTTGGTTATATCAATCTAATTAAAAAAAAAACAGTAGCAAGTGCTTCAATTGTGCCTATAACCTCCCTCGTCATAGCTTGTTAACCAGCTTTCCGGAGCCTGGTATAGGTTTCCTGCTACAGAATCAGTCTCAAATTAAAACAGTAAACAGTTAACAAACAACCATTGTGGTGCTATTGTACAGGTGGGCCTACATTTTCACACAGGTTGATGTATTTGATTTTTAGGGCTTATGCTTGGTAAAATCCTTGATGCTTTTTCTAGCCATTCACCTCTGTCATGCCTTTCTGGAACTTTGACAAACTATCCAACAGGAAAGAAATTTTTTAGCTTAATTCCAGATTGTGTTCTCTATATTTTAAAACCAATGTGTGTTGTATTTTCATCAATAGGCTCTTCTTTTACAGTTCTAGTGCACAACCAAGAGGACTGGCAAGAGATGATATTGTGTTCCCAGTCTCTATTACCTCCATAATAAACATCTGCAGAGGTCTGCCACATCTAGACTTGATCATTTTGCCTGCTAACCCACTGCATCTAAAGACAGCATTGTCAAATCATACAGATTAACTCTCCTCATTCTCTTACTTTCTAAAAAAAAAATATTTGGGTTGCAAGATAATAAAACTGCATGAGAATAGAACATGTTCCAGTTCATGATAAGTAATCTTTCTTTTATGCTTAATACAGATGAAACAATGGTTTTAATCATTATATATATATATATATATATAAACGTCCAATATGAAAGTCATCATATGTAGAAATGTAATGTGGATCTGACAATTAGGCTTGTCACATGTGGATTTAAGTGTAAATTAAGGGGTTAAAATTAAAGTAAGAGCATAAAGCCTGCATATAATTTAAAAGATCTTAAGATGAAAGGTACATTTAAAGAAAGTATATTTTACATCCCCCAGTAAAGTGTATTCTTTTTATAACATGTAAATATATTTTCTGACATTTTTATTGTAACTTCAAAGTAATATTGTATTGTAGAATATGACTATGACAAGCATTAAGTTATTGTACAACTTTCTTACAGGTTGAATACATCAAGTGTACAAATAAAGGGAATGACAAGCTTTAATCAAGGCATATTGATCTAAACCCTTATCTCGTTGATCCCTTGAAATGTATGTTTATTGTGTCATTCTTTCTTCCAAACAAATAAGAAACATGCATCGAACAAGTAGATAATTTAAGATTGTACCCAATTTCAAGAGTAACTGATGAAATTAGTATAAAACATACAGAGAGTCTATTATATACTATTTTCTTAGGATAATTGTTTAACTATCAGTGGTTATGGAGGGGGCAGCAAACCTTTTTACTATCAATTTGATCTCTCAATAGCAAATACTTGGGTTTTCTCCAACAGGAAGGTGCACTGGGAATGTGATATATTTTGAAGTCTTCATTTTCTTCTATTTTATTCCCTTCCTCCATCCTTTGTTTTCAGGGACTAGAGCATCTGCTGCCAATTAGGCTCATCAGCACTGTACCACAGAATCCCTGCTGGTGCCCTCACTCTTGTTAGTGAATCAGCAGGGGCATGTGTTTGGAATGAAATTTTAACCTCTGCCCTACCAGGGTCCACATAGGATCTATTCATTCCCATGCAGTGATCTGCAAACCACATACAATGACACATAAAACTTCTAATACTATGATTACCAGGGAATGATGACTTCATTAAGACCACAGACTAGTAGACAGAACGTTTGCACATTTTCACTGCTGTCAAATGAGAAGTGCAAACACTGTTTTCCAAATACTATTTGCATCTATTAAGGGTCACCATGTTCATTGTTCTTCTATTCATATTAATCAGAAATTGAATACAATCTAGATGTCCCTCAACAGAAACATGGATAAAGAAAATGTGGCGAATTTATACAATGGAGTCTTAATCAGGCAAATGGGTTACATATCTTAGCAGAGAGTTTTCAATAAAGGAAATTTAAATGGCTGATAAACACTTATAGAAATGTTCAACATCCTTAGCCATCAGGGAAATGCAAATCAAAAATTATCCTGAGCTTTCATCTCACACTTCTCAGAATAGTTAAGATCAACAAAACATCTCTCAGCTCATGAAGGCAGAGATGTGGAGTAAGGCATACATTCATATATTTTGTTGTGGGGAGTGCAAACTCATACATCCACTATGAAAATCAATGTTCTGTTTCCTCAAGAAAATGGGAATCAACCTACCTGAAAATCCAGAGATACCACTCTTGAGTATGTACCCAAAGGATGCTTCATTCTACAACAAAGGTACATGTTCAGTCATGAATTGCTGCTCTATTCACAATAACCATGAATTGGAAACAGCCTAGATGTCCCTCAAAATACGAATGGATAAAGAAAATATGGGTCATTTATACAATGGAGTATTACTTAGCTGTTTAAAAAGTGACTTATTGAAATTGCAGGCAATAGTATTGAATTAGAACATCCTGCGTGAGGTATCACAGATACAGAAAAACAAATAAGGTCTGTATTTGTTTATATGTGGATATTAGCTGGTAAGTCAATGATAACCAACCTACACTCCATAGAACCAGGAAGGGTATGTATAGAATAAGGGACAAGAAGGGAATATATAGATCTCTTCAGGAAAGGGAAATAGAATACATAATTATGGATGGATGAAGTGGGGCTGTGCTGAAACAGGAATATCAAATGGGGAGAGAGTTATGTGGAAGAAAAATGGGTAGAGACAGCGAAAAGTAAAGGGCATTTGATGGGTAGTATGGAGACATAATACAGTAGAAACTTTCTAAGGTATATATACATATGAAGGTGATCTAAATGAAATCAAGTAACAGGAAAGACAGAATTTCAACTGCATGTGTCTTCCCATCAATTAAATCTTCCATTCATGTGATTGGATTACATCTAATTAAGTTACTGGCCAAAGGGGTTCCACAGGATCCCAAGCAACCCAGGCTGTTGCCAAAACCATAGGTTGTTATCCACATCCCAAGCAACCCAGGCTGTTGCCAAAACCATAGGTTGTTATCCACAAACAGACAAGATCCCATTGCTGAAGGCCCCATTTATACCTACACAACTCATTGAAAAAGGAGATGTTGAGTTGGCCCTACATAAAGTCTCTACCACTACATCCTAGCATAAATACAGAAAGATACTTTGCACGCTAGCAGAAGAGAAATGTAAGCAAGCACGCCATACAACCTTTTATTTACAATAGTGTCCTGCCTGCATGATAGGCTAGGACATTAGTGGCAAGAAGTTTGCGCCAACTATTAACTTATTTGACTTAAGGTTCCCTCAGTGAAATGTAATCTGTACATGAGACTGCTTAGTTTTTCAAGAAACAGATGCTAGGTAACCCAAGTACCCCAGGTGAAAGCAAATAATACTGGTTTAAAAGAAAAAAAAGAAAAAGAAATAGCAAAAAAATGACTCCTAATGATATTCTGCTTTACTCGTATATCAGTGCCATTTTCAAGCATCATCAGAGAAGCTTCCTCCTGCAGTAGATGGGAACAAATATAGAGACCTACAGCAAGACATTAGAAGAGAGCCAGAGACCTTGGAACACTCATCCGTGAATGGCATGCCCCCATCAAATTTCTTCTTTCAGACCTTAGAGAACCCTGAAGAACAGGCAGAAAGTGTGTGAAAACAAGAGTAGTTGAAGGGCATCAAGAAAACATGGCCCTCTAAGTCAATAGGAGTAAAGCTCATGGGAACTATTACAGATGGAAGCAGCATGCACAGGTCTCCCTAGGTCCTCAGCATATGTACTATGTCATTTCAATTGAGTGTTTTCGTAAGATTCCTGAGCATGTGAATGAGTGGGCCTCTGATTCTCGTGCTCTTGCCAAGGCTCTTTTATTTTCCTGTTGGTTTATTTCCTGTTAGTTTCTATTTTATGATATTAAACTTTATTTTGTTATTTTTTTAAAATGAGCCAGGCATGGTAGTGCATACCTTTAATCCCAGCACTCAGGAGACAGCGGCAGAAGCAGACAGATCTCTCTGAGTTCAAGATCAGCCTGGTCTACAAAGTGAGTCAGGGCAGCCAGGGATATGCACTGTCTTAAAAAACAAAACAAAACAAAAGAAACAAGCAAAGAAAAAGAATGAAAAATAAATACAAAACTAGCCACTAAAAACTGGATAAATATGAACAGCTGCTACTAGAGAGAAAATCAGTTTTCTCTAATGAAGTGACATTTGGTATACCAACCACTGGTATATATGAACATGCCTCATGTTCAGGACTATTTTACCACATATAATGAACTCCATAGTTTTGTTTTTGTTATTGTTATTATTAATAGTTGTGTGTGTGCTTTTTGGTGTTTTTTTTCCGTGTTTTCATGATTTGGGGGTTTTGGTGTTGTACTGGGGTTTTGTGTTGTTTTGTTTTGAGAAATCTGAACTTAAAGTTCCATGGATATCGAGGAGAAATCTGGAAAGACTTGAGGGAGATAAGAATATGATCAAAATATGTTAAAATTTAAAAATTGTTTTAAATAATAAAAGCAAAATAAAAAAATCAGAAAGAAAAGGAGTATATTTGGGGAGAAAGTATGTTTGAGGGAAAAAAAATGACGTAATGAAATCTTCAGGTAAATGGATGGATCTAGAAAACATCATCCTGAGTGACATCATTTCTTTCCCAGTCCAAGAAAGACAAATTCAGTAATATTTACCATATGTGGTAATTAACTGTGCAAATGATGCTAACCAAGCTACAATCCATAGACCCACAGAGAATAGGTATAGAGTAAGGAACTAGAGGAAGACAGATAGATCTTCCTAGGAAAGGGAAATAGAATAAATATGAAATGATGGAGCATTGAGGGAGGAACTGGAACTGGAAAATCAAATGGAGAAGGGAAGGGAAAGGGGAGACAGGGAAGGAATATTGGGAGAGGAAGCAAAAATTAAGAGGCATTTGAGGTTTAATATGGAAACCTAATATAATAGAAGCTTCCTAAAATATATACACATATGAAGGCAATATAAATGAAATTGCCAAATAATAGGTGAGACCGAGTCCCAATGGAACATATCTCCTCACCAAATGAAGCTGCCAGTACCAAGATTAGGTTACATCTAACTGAGTTATTGGCCAAAGAGATCCCATGAGAATCCCTAAACAACTCAAGCCTTTGCAAATATGATAGGTTGTTTTCCAGAAACTGACAAGAAGGCTCACTTGCTGAAGACAACACCTACACAATTTATTGAACATGGAGATGTTGAGCCAGTACCTACATAGAGTCTTTACTCTATGTTTTAGAATTTTATGTGTAGAAAGGTAGTCTGAAAGCTACCAAAAGACAAATATAAATACCAAGCCAGTCAGTCACAAACATTTTGATCCACAATTGTGTACTGCCTACCAGTTACTCTAGGACAATGATGGCATAAAGATGGTGGAATTAACAAAAAAATATGGTTTGACTTAATGCCCATTCAATGAGACCCATACCCAACATTGCTCAGGTGACCAAGAACCAGAGAGTAGATAGCTCAGGGACTTAGAGTAAAACCAAATACTACTGTTTTAAAAGAAACAACAACAACAGAAATTTGTAGCAATAAAATGACTCCTAAGGATACTCTTTTATATTCATAGATTGGTCCCATGTTTAGCCATCATCTGAGAAGCTTATTTACCTTCAACAGATGAGAATAAACACAGTTCCATAGACAAATATGCAGACTCAGAGACTTTGTAATACTAGGCACTAAAATGATGTCTTCATCAAACCTCTCTCTTCAGGGATCAAGGAATCCCAAGGAAGAAGATGGAAAAAGAGTGTAAGAGCCAGAGGAGGGAAGACAGGAAGGAATCAAGGCCAATGAATAAATGAACTCACAGAGACTGAATCAGCATGTTTCGGGGTCTGCATGGTTCTGCACCAGATAGGTCCTACAGCTGAAGGAGAAGTGGAAACATGTCCCCATCCCTAACCCAGTAATAGTTTTCAATTGATAGCCACTTGCAAATAAAATATTTTCTTCCAAGGGCATCTCACCAGGGAAACAAGCTACTATTAATACTAGTCTTCATGCCCAGCATTATATGGCCAACAGAAAATTAATTCAAAAGTAACTTTGGAGATTCCTTGTCTTATAATTTTGTTTCAGGGCTTTTCTTTTTCCTTTTTCTTTTCATTCTTTCTTTTTGTTTAAAAATTTTATCTTATTATTTTTTATTTTTATTTTATTTTCACATATTTTTCTTCTTTCTTTTTACCATACAGGTCCTTTAAGTATATATTATGGCTTCTGGTGTAGTGTTTTTATGGAATTCCTGAGTTTGCAAAAGAGTAAATCTCTGATTCTTGTGCCTTTCCTGGGCTCTATTCCTTGTGTTGGTTAGTTTTTTGATGTGCTAGTTTTTATCTTATGACTTATATTATAATATATTACATCATATTTTTATGCCTTAGAAGCCTGTTCATTTTCTAATGAGAGACAGAAAGAAGGTGGATCTGGATGTTACAGGAAGTAGGGATCTGGGGGAAGTAGACAGTGAGGAAACCATAATCATAATATATTATGGGAGCTAAATTCTGTTTTCAATAAGAAAGAAAAAATTTGAAGAAAATTATGGTATCAGATAAAAAGCTCTCAAACTCACTTTCTTTTTTTTAAAATATTTTAAATACTTTATTTTTTTTCTTCAAGTTACATCTCAGTCACAAACCCCTCCCTATTCCCCCTTCCTATCCCTCCCTTCCACCCTCTTCCCCCCAGAAGTTTCCCCTTTCAGTCCAACAGATGGTTCCTTCTCTTATAACAGTAAGTATTATACAAAACAACAGATATAAATATGCCACATTTATGAGAGTTAAATGGCCCAGTATACCTTCCCAATGTCCAGTTTATACATATTTGGCCGCTGACTTTAACATTCTACTATCTAACCATCTCCATGAGTTTAAAGGTCTATTTCTGACTCAACATTCATACTAACTTGCAACACACTTTTAAGAGTATCTTCTTAGATCTATAACACCCTCTTGATTCCTAAACAACTCAAAATTTAACTATGAGACTCTAGCTGTCTATTCTTCAACCACCTCAGAGACCTGAGAGGGATAAATATATCTGCTTATATAGGAAGTGCAGGGCCTGCAGCTTCCAAAACTAAGAAATGACGTACCAATGACTGCCTGGACAGTTCCCATTTTCTCTCCATACATTCCTGCATCAGTCTTCAGCCTTTGGGTCCTGTTTCTCTGACAGACATTTGTTGTAGAGCAGGGATTATGAAGGACTTACCTACCCTGTCTTGGCAGTTAGGCTGTCGACTTCCCTGCTATCAAGTTTTGTCCTTTTTGGACAGCAGTCTGTCTGCAGTTGGTGCAAGGGGTTTTTTCATGCCAAGAGATAGGCTTGCCACTAATTCAACCATCTTACAGTGGAGGTTCTTCGATGCTTATCTTCTACTTGGAGTAGAATAGGGGGTTCTGTCAGGCGCTGATATGTCTCGATATCAAAAAAAAGAAAATCTTAATTTAAGATAACATCTTTGAATGCCATATTCTGCAGATCTCTTGGGGTTTTTGAAGATGCCCTATCCATCTCTTGTATTTAGATAAGCAAATGTTGCTTGTCTCTTAAGAACTTGATTACTGGGTAGTTTAGAGAATATCTGTGATAGACTGTCATAGTAGCTAACAAAGTGACATGTTTGCATGACTAGGAGTTTTAAATATCCTAGACCATTTTAGACGGTTGGTATCAAGAGGCCAGAGCTCCACATTTTATTTTTAAGTATCTCTAGGTATGATACCATTAGGAAGCGTTACCTTTAATTTTGTATCAATATACAAAGATCTATTCAATTGTGGTTAAATATACTCTTAATTATGTATCAATATACAAAGATCAATGCCTATGTAGCCCAATACAATCTTAATATTATGTCCATATACAAGGGTCAATACCATTGTGGCCAACTATAATCTTAATTTCATATCAATATACAAAGATCAATACCGATGTAATCCAATACAATCTTATTTTTGCACAATAAACAATGGTCAATACCACTTTAGCCAAATAAACTACTAATTTTGTGTCAATATACAAAGGTATAAGGGTATATTCAATAATCATCAGAGAAATGCAACTCAAGACGACCCTGAGATTCCACCTAACACCTGTTAGAATGGCTAAGATAAAGAGCTCAAATGATAGCGCATGCTGGCGAGGGTGTGGAGAAAGGGGAACCCTACTCCATTGCTGGTGGGAGTGCAGGCTTGTGCAACCACTATGGAGGTCTGTTTGGCGATATCTTAGAAATCTAGGAATAACCTTGCCTCAGGGCCCAGCCATACCACTTCTGGGTATACACCCAAAGGACCTCTCACGGAAACATAGGGAAGTCTCCTCATCTATGTTCATAGTAGCCTTATTTGTAATAGCTAGAAATTGGAAACAACCCAGATGTCCCTCAACTGAAGAATGGATCAAAAAACTGTGGTACATCTATACAATGGAATATTACTCAGCTATAAGAAACAATGAAATCATGCAATTTGCAACCAAATGGATGGATCTAGAGAAGCTCATCCTGAGTGAGCTAACCCAGTCTCAGAAGGATGCACATGGCATCTATTCACTTATAGTAGGATTTTAGCTATATCGTACAGTATATCTGTACTACAACCAACACACCAAAAGGAACATGGACATAATTTTTTTTATCTTTTTCTTTTTCCTTCTTTTTTTCTTTTTTCTTTTTCCTTTTCCCTTCTCAAACTCACTTTCAACTCTAGAAGCTGAATGAATCTTTCATTCACTAAAATTTGCTTACTGTTGAGACAGGTGTGGCTTGCCCTAAGCTATATTCCTTGTTTTGTAAATCAATACCTTCCCAGGCTGTAACTTGCTCTGAGAGATTTCATCTAACCATGAGATTTTGTCTCCATTTTGAGGATGAAGGCTTGTCTGTGCATCTGAGTGGACTTTCAAATGTTATCCTGACAGCACCATCCACACAGAGCAGAGTGATAAGTGAGTCATTTCTGAGAGTAACATTGTGTTAATTTGTGACTTTTTTTTGTTTGTTTGTATAAAAACTTCATGGAATTGTTACCATATTGGAACACAGAATTGGGGACACCCCAACCCCATGCTCTTGTTCATAGTCACTCATATGTGGCTCCAGAATAAACTATCCTTTATCTCTCTTGAAAATAAAGTCTTTGTGATGTCCCCAGGATGGACTGCTTTAGACAGAAACAAAAAGAGATGTTTAAGTTTAAATTTTTATGAATATTTGAGAAGTAATCATTTGTCAGTATTTCTGTTCTAGTTCCATGTTATCTCTCCGATATAAAAGTGTTTTTATGGAGTAATATTCAGGTTTTCATATTACAAAAATATATCCAATCTTTCAATGTTCACTTTATTCATATCTTTCATCATAAGTATTATGTATTTTTCTAAATGGATTTTAAAGGTTCATATAACTTATTTCAATTTAATTTTAGATCATCTAGCTCTTGTAGATACACATAAATTTAAAATTTACATATAGAGATAATATACTGAGTAAACATTATCTAATGATATTTGTATACTTTATCAGAATTTTCAACAACACAGATGTTTTAAAATTACCCTTTGTTGCAGAACTCTTTGGTAGTCTTAGCGAATCAAGCTTGATAGGTATTTTAAGAAGGTATATTTCCACAGTGGTCTTTCAAACATACTCAATGTCTATAAATTTTCATATATACCCAGCTGTTATTTGGACTGAATATGTTAATATACATAAAATAATCCAGTATAATATCATAAGTACAAAGTTGTATAAAGTTTTGAAATGAACTAAATATCAAAAATTTGATGCTGTTCATCCCTTTTAGAAATGCTCTGTTCAAGGTATTTTCATATGAGAGGCTGATCCAGAACAAAGCTGTTTCCTTTACCATGGTTCTAAACTACACCAGAAGAATCTTGGAATAAAATAAAAAGTGAACAAATTATTGGATGTGGTAGCTGGTTGTGTTATTAGATCAGTGGAATACACATTTAATTTCAAGAGAAAAAAGACAGAAGTTTTTGTTGCAAAACCATTGTTTTACAATTAAGTAAATGCAGCCCTCAGAAAATAATTACTGTCACAAAAGTCTTGATAAATCTGCATTAGCTATATTAAATATTTTCCAATAACTAGATAGTACAGTCACTAAAAATATACTGATACACTCATCAGTACCTTCTTTAATAAAAATGAAATATCCCATATTTTTATAATGATACCCTTTTAATGATTTAAGGCAGCTTAAAAAAAAAACAAATTAAACTCCTAGCACACAGACTCAGTGATTGTCTTTCTCATGAGAAAATAAAATAAAATTTATTTTTGACAAGCTTTCTTCTGTTTAGGTACATCTATTGTTTACATCTCTGCAGATTTTGTAGCACAGTAACGTTCTCATTTTAAAAGCTACCTCTCTGAATAAATGATCTGTCTTTTAAGCAATTCACTGTAGGACAAAAAATTCACCAATAAGTTGACTGGCATGTATCATATGTTTTCTCTGATATTTGAGAGAATTCATCTAAAACGTATGGTGAATTTCCATTACTCTAGGCTCAAACTACATGCCTGTATTATTACATCTGGTCTGTATTGCTTTGCTCCACCCACAGTTATGCCTTCACTAAGCTAAGATACTAAATTGTATCTTCAGTTTGCTTTTCATTCTTTTTCACCAGAAACATCAGCTTAAAATGTTTTAAGTCTTTTGAAATCCTTCTGTTAAAGATATTTGTAAATTAAATTATGCTACACTTTTTGTAGAACCAGCCATATGACTTATTTACCTTGAAACTTAGTATATGGAAAAAGTCTTTACAAATGAAATTAAACTCCAGTACTATTTTACATATCTTTCCAAATGTCTTATGTTTTTGTTTGTTTTATTTTTGGTTTTCAGGATTTGAAAAGATACTTCAAGATGTTGGCTGGATTACTGGGTGCAATGATCTTTCTCTTTTTCAGAAAGAATTAGTTCTAAGTATCACCTGACTGACTACTCCAAGAGGACAGGATCACAAGTATGAAGCCACTTCAAGGACTAACCAGCGTATACATAACTTATCTTAATATAAAAGAATTTTGTGAGAATTTTGATGGGAATTTCATTGAATCTGTAGGCTTTTTTTTGGGGGGGTGAAGTTGGCCATTTTTATTATGTTTACCCTACAGATCCATGAGAATCAGAGACCTTTTCATCTTCTGCTATCTTCTTCAACTTCTTTCTTCAGAGACTTGAAGTTCTGATGTTGTAGTGTTAAGCATTCTAAATGTTAATTAATTGGTCCTGCTTGCTGTTACTTACATTGACTCTTATTGCTTAAATAAAATGCTGAGGCCTGAGATGGGGCAAAGACAGAAAAAGGTGAGATTTCCTGAGATTACAACAGGAACCCTGTGTTTTAGACACAGGATTAATTCATTCCAGCCAGGAGAAGAAAGAAGTAGGACACACACCATGGGTTAAGAAGAAGAACCTCATTCCACATGGCCTGGAACATCCACATAGTATGGAGAATGGCTGTCCAAGGGGACGTATGTATATATAAGGGTCAAATTTGGGTAAAGAATTAAGAGCTAACTTAGGTGGGCCAAGATTGTTCAATTCAGGCCAAGGCTTGGTAAAATCCATGTGGTGTCTCTGTGTTCTCATTTATAATGGCTGGTTAAGTATTAACAGCCACCAGCCAATGAACGATAATCTAAATACTGGTTAAACAATATAATTAGCCATTTTTTCTACATATGGCACCCAAATATGCCAATTAGAATCCATGCTTACAGCCTGAGAAAGCCCAGGTAAAAGGTAGTTTACTAGCCAAAGAACGGGGAGCCAAACCCAAATACTTCAAAGGAATGGCTCCCTTAACAAAAACTGCCTTGCAGCAAAGACAGAGAGCTAAGACTTAGCTCTCCTTCCATATTAAAAAACTGGTAGCCTTCTAAACAGATCTTGAGAGCAAAATTAACTGCCTAGATTAAAAATGCCTCAATATGTTTGGATGCCAATTGAGTTTGTTCCTCTGAGCAGGCAAATGATTTTTACCCTGACAATTGTGGTTCTGTGTATCTTTTTTGAGAAAGATCCGAGTAGGATGAGCTTGAAGAAAGAAAGAATTTAAAGATGGAATGCAAAATTTCCAACAATGATAATGGAGGAAGGAGGGAGGCCCTTTCCAATAGATAATGTATTGAGGGCAGCTGGAGCTAAGAGGTGCTTTTGAGGGCTTTCTGTGAAGGGTCCACCAATGAAATACAATCACAACTAGATTTAAAGAAATAATGAACCTAGCCTTAATTGCAGCCTTGGATGGCATGGTTAGACATGCCAAGGCTTTTGGAATGTTGTTTCTTTGCTTGATTTTTGTTTAGGTGTGTTTGATTTTTCTATATCAGGATATAGAAAGGATATTTTTCTGGTTTGGCATTGCTAAAACATAAAAGATTTTTGAAGATTTTGGGCAGATTTTGAATTGTCACTACAGTTCAAAGTTGCTCTCTGGGTTACAGAGTTACTAATATCTGGGATTTAAGTGAAATATTTGAGCAGGGTGGTACTGGCACACAACCTTAATCCCTTAATCCCATCACACTAGAGGAAGAGACAGGCAGATCTCTTGAATTCTAGACCAGCCTGGTTTAAGCAATGAAGGCAGGGCGGAACCCAGCTGATAAGATAAGGCTGCTTACTGAAGACAGACTGGAATTCAAAAATGACACATTTTTTCCTTGATGTTAATTTTAATAATGTCCTTACTGATCTGATGAATAAATACACATAACCTTAATTTACATAAAGAGAAAGGGGTCACAAGCCAGTCTCCTTAGGTGTGGGACTCCCAGTGGAGAACTGGTTTCAAGAGGCATTTTGCCCCTAAATGATATATGTTAATCACTGGATGTGGTGGTGCGCACCTTTAATCCCAGCACTTGGGAGGCAGAGGCAGGCTAATCTCTATGAGTTTAAGGCTGGCCTCCTCTACAAAGTGAGTCCTGGAGAAGGATACACAGAGAAATCATGTCTCAAAACAACAACAACAACAACAAAAAACCCCTGCATGCCTCCCACAGCCAACAGATAAGAAAACCTATTATAAAATAGCATGTATGCTATTATACACCAATCTCCTTAAGAATGGGGCTTCCATGGGAGAATTGGACCTCAAACTAACACAAAATGGTTTAATTAATGTTATTGTTAATATTGTTAATAAGGGTAATTCAATTATTTAAATTCATAACTTGATCTCAAAACTTGAAAGACAAGGACAAAACAGGTTTCTTGTGTGTTCAAGGCCAATCTAATGTACAGAGCTCTACAGAGCAAATCAAGACAGCCTAAGCTACAAAGAGAAACCCTCTTTCAATAAGGATCGATATATCCACATATAAATTAAATCTCCAAAGAAACAAGAAAAGGAAAGAAAAAAGTACAGAAATGCATAACTTCGATCCCAAACATGGGAGACAAAGACAGATACAGATAGGTTCCTTTTAAGTTTGAGGCCAATCTAATCTACAAAATTCCAGAACAACACCAAATAAACCTGTTTTAATCAATTAATAAATTTATGTCAACTGTAGAGGAGGATACTTAAACTCCATACAGTCTTATGCTGTATTTTCAATTTAAAATAGAGTTTATATTTATCCTTCTCAGCTCTCTGAGGTGGTTGAAGAATAGACAGCTTGAGTCTCATAGCTAAATTTTGAGTTGTTTAGGAATCAAGAGGGCGTTCTAGATCTAAGAAGATGGTTATAATAGTGATGCAAGTTAGTATGAAAGCTGAGTCAGTTATAGAACTTTAAACTCATGGAGATGGTTAGAAGGTAGAAGGTTAAAGTCAGGGGCCAAATATGTATGAACTAGACATTGGGAAGGTATACTTGGCCATTTAACTCTCATAAATGTGGCATATTTAATTCTGCTGTTTTGTATAGAATTTACTGTTATAAGAGAAAGAACCATTTGTTGGATTGAAAAGGGAAGCTGTTGGGGGGGATGAGGGTGGAAGGGTGGGACAGGAAGGGGGAATAGGGAAGGGTTTGTTACTGAGATGTAACTTGAAGAAAAAAAATAAAGTACTTATATAAAATTAAAAAAACAAAAACAAAAAAAATAGATTTTATATATAGCATATATATGTAATACTAGTACATGCCATCTTTTTATATGACATGAATGGAGACTTACAAATGTCTTTCTTCTGTTCAAAGAACAGAAAATATTCCTTAATTGATTTGTGCATCCTGCACATCCAAGGCATTTTGGTAATGCAGAGTTATATGTTACTTGTGAGAAATTATATATTTTCAGATTAAAGGGACCAGTGTCCAAAGAAGACAAGAGAAGTAAATCCAGCCTCATAGAATCCTCAATAGCTGTTTCCTCAAAAATCTGCATTCAGAACAACTTCAAATAGCTTGCTGAGATGGCCCAGCCTCAAAGACTGTTTCAGATAGGACTTCAATAAAGCACTGAACTTTCCTACACAAAGTCCAGCTTCAGACTACAAACTGCTCAGGACATTCAAATTGCTCAGCACATAGAGACTGGACAACAAATGTTACAATTAACTTGCTTAACCATTTTTCCATTTTTGGGACCCCCCCCCTCCAACAGGTTTTCTATGTCCCAATTCAGCAGGAAGCAGTTTTAAGAGAGCTATGTCCCATTCCCAAAAATGGGGTAGATTATTCTTTGGTCATTTGATGTGTTATAGATGTTATTTAGGGATAATAGTTACAAATTGTAAATGGTCTTGTTAAGCAAGATATAGGAGATTAGATTCAAAGACTTTTCTACTTCCTTTTCTTTTTTCTATCCTTCTTTCTCTCTTATTAGGGGAAAAGGACTTGAAAAGAAAAAGAGGGGGAATATGTGTATATATAATATAGAAATGATAATATATAAGGATAGATTATTGAATCTTCTCTGAAACTTAAAACTGTTGTTATTCTTAAAATAAAGTTATCTTTTGAAACATTGGTATAGAATTTTGTATATTGATAAAAATAAGGTTAATTTTGATTCATTAATATAGGATTTTATATTTGGACACATAATATGTATATTTCAACTCTTATCTAAGGTATTGTGCCTATACAACTCATTTAAAAGTACAGGTGTTCTTCCAATCTTGTTGTGGGTTCCTATTGCAATCTACTTAGGAGTCTGGCTAATACAGGTTGATTGCTGGACAGTCAAGCTTCTGGTCATGTCAAATACTAGGTTAAGCAGATAATAAATGGATAAAAATTTAATTTTTCTGTTCAGAGATAGATAAATGATAGATAGATTTATAAATAAAATAGTAGATGTCTTCAAAACTCTCAGAGGCATAGAGAAAATGGCATTTAATGATGTCATTATTGTTTTAAAAATTGTTTGACTTAAGACAGTCAGCTCCTGACAGCTCCCATTTGACTTGGAAGAGAACAATGAGCATCAAAAAGAAATCTCCCATCAGGAGATAATTCCTATTGGGCAAAAATGCCCCTGCTCTCTCAATAGATTATACATTCCAAAGATGGACCAGAGCTTAAATGCAGGTAAATCAATATCCTCATTCTGCAGAGACAGAATGGGAAAATCCCTCTTATTTCCTGCAGCACAATTTAGTCTTTGAAAAAATGCTTGGCCAGAGGCTGAAGATGATGCTTCAATGATATTGAGAGATATTTGGGACTGTCTAGGCAACAAGCTGTCATATTTCTTTTTGGAAGCTGCTCTCCCATGCTTCCTACTCACTCAAATAATAACTTTATCCCTTCTTATGTCTTTGATGGGGTTGAAGACATAATAGTTATAAAATTACAATTGAACTTGAGTTGTTTAGGATTTAAAAGGATATTTTCAAGTCTAAATAAAATCTTTAGGTTTACAAATATAGGATATGAAAATAATTATTTAGGTTCAGAACTTCAGACACATCAAGATAGATAGATGATTTTTTTCTTCTTCAAGATTGCCTGATACAAATAGGCTAAACATTATGTGTGTAACTTTTATATATGGTTTTCTTGATTGTTTCATATTTGTTCATATTGTTTTTACTATGTGAGTTTAAAAATTTAGCCTTTTTATTAGACAAAAGGAGGGAATTGATGGTGTAGTGTTAAGCATTCTAAATGTTAATTAATTGGTCCTGCTTGCCGTCTGTTACTTACATTGACTTTGATTGCTTAAATAAAATACTGAGGCCTGAGATGGGGCAAAGACAGAGAAAGGTGGGACTTCCTGAGATTAGAACAGGAGCCCTGTGTGTTAGAGAGAGGATTAATTCATTCCAGCCAGGAGTGGGAAGAAGGAGGACACACACCATGGGTTAAGAAAAAGTACCTCATTCCACATGGCCAGGAACATCCACATAGGATGGAGAATGGCAGTCCAAGTGTACGTATGTATATAGGGGGTCATATTTGGGTAATAGGATTAAGAGCTAGCTTAGGTGGGCCAAGACTGCTCAATTCAGGCCAAGGCTTGGTAAAATCCATGTGGTGTCTCTGTGTTCTCATTTATAATGGCGAATTAAGGACTAACAACCACCAATCAATTAAATATTATATAAACACTAGTAAATAATTTAATTAGCTATTTATTTTCTACAAAGTTCTGCTTGGATAGAGTTACACCAAGATATCCTCTATTGTTTGTGGCTATTGTGAATGGTGCTTTTCTCCCCAATTTCTTTCTCAGCAAGTTATGGATTGTGTTAGGAGGCTACTGATTTTTTTGAGTTAATTTTGTATCCAACCACTTTGTTGAGAGTGTTTCTCAGCTGTAAGTGTTCTCTCATAGAATCTTGGGTGTCACTTATGTATACTATTATAGCATCTGCAAATGAGGATACTTTGACTTCTTCCTTTCTTATTTGTATCCTCTTGATCTCCTTTAGTTGTGTCATTGCTTTAGCTAGAACATCAGATAGTATGTTCAATAGTTATGGAAAGAGTGGACAACCTTGTTTTTTTCCTGATTTTAGTGGAATTTATTTAAATTTCCCTTCACTTAATTTAGATGTTGGCTATCGACTTGATGTATATTGCGTTTATTATATTTAGTTATGTATCTTGTATCCCTGACCTCTTCAAGGTTTTTATCATGAATGAGTGTTAGATTTTGTCAAAGGGTTTTTCAGCATCTAATGAGATGATCATGTGATTTTTATTTCAGTTTTTTATATGGTGGATTATATTGATAGATTTTCCATCCCTGCATCCCTGGGATAAAGTCTACTTGATCAGGATGGATGACGTATTTAATGTGTTCTTGGATTCAGTTTGTGAGTATTTTATTGAGTATTTTTCATCAATGTTAATGAGGAAAATGTTCTTTCTTTGTGGAGTCTTTGTATGGTTTAAGTATCAGGAGACTATGGCTTCATGAAATGAGTTTGGCATGTACCTTCTGCCCCTATTTTGTCAAATAGTATGAGGTGTATTGATATTAGCTCTTATTTGAAAGTCTGATAGAATTCTGTGCTGGAATCATCTGGCCCTGGACTTTTTTGGTTGGAAGAATTTTGATGACTGCTTCTATTTCCTTAGGGGCTATAGAACTGTTTAAATTGTTTACCTGATCTTGATTTAACTTTGGTAAGTCAAATCTAGCAAGAAAATTGTGTATTGTGTTTAGATTTTTTTCCAGTATTGTGGAATACAGGCTTTTGAAGTAAGACTTAATGAATCTTTGGATTTCCTCAGTGTCCCCCTTTCATTTCTAATCTTACTAATTTGGATGCTGTCTCTCTGCATTTAGTTGGTTTGGTTAGGGGTTTGTCTATCTTGTTGATTTTCTCAAAAAACAAGCTCTTGTTTTCACAGATTCTTTCTATTGTTATCTTTAACTCTAGGTTATTGATTTCAGCTCTGAGTTTGATTATTTCCCCTGTCTACACTTCTTAGGTGGGATTGCTTTTTGTTTCCTAGAACTTTTCACTTGGGCTTTTATGTTGCTAATATGAGCTCTCTCCAATTCATTTTGAAGGTACTCAGACCTATGAACTTTCCTCTTAGCATCATTTTCATAGTGTCCCATAATTTGGCATGTGTGCTTTCATTTTTATTGAATTTTAGGAACTCTTTAATTTCCTTCTTTATTTTTTCCTGACCCAATGGTCATTTAATAGTGAGTTATTCAGTTTCCATGAATGTATAGACTTTTTGTTACTTCTGCTGTTGTTGAAGTCCAGCTTTAATCCATGGTGATCAGATAAAACACAAGGGTTCTTTCAATTTTCTTGTATTGGTTGAGGCTTGCTTTGTGACCGAATATATGGTCAATTTTGGAGAAGGTTCTGAGAGGTGCTGAGAAGAAGGTATATTCTTTTGTGTATGGGTGAAACATTCTGTAGATATCTGTTAAGTATGTTTGGTTCATGATCTTTGTTAATTTCATTATTTTTCTGTTTTGTTTCTGTCTCAATGTCCTGTCTGTTGGTGTAAGAGGCATGTTGAAGTCTTCTACTATTAACATATGGGGATCAATGTCCAGTTTATGCTTTAGTTATGTTTCTCTCACAAATGTGGGTGTCCTTGTATTTGGAGCATAAATGTTCAGGATTGAGACGTCATCTTGATGAATTTTTACTTTGGTGAGTATATAGTGTCCTTCCCTATGTGTTTTGATTAATTTTGGTTGAAAGTCTATTTTATTTGATATTAGATGCCTTGCTTCTTGGGGTTATTTGCTTGGAAGACCTTTTCCCAATCCTTTACTCTGAGGTAATGTCTATCTTTGTAAATGAGATGCATTTTTTGCATGCAGCAGAATGATGTGTCTTGTTTCTGAATCTGTTTTGTATGTCTGTGTCCTTTTATCGTGGAGTTGAGTCTATTGAGGTTGACAGATAATTCTGTACATTTAAAGTTTCAATTATTATGTGGTGGGAAGAATTTCTTTTCTGGTCTAATCTATTTGGTGTTCTGTATACCTCTTGGACATTTGTGGGAATCTCTTTCTTTGGGTGGGAAATTTTTCTTCTATGATTTTATTGAAAATATTTTCTAGTCCTTGGAGTAGGGATTATTCTCTTTCATCTATTCCTATAATTTTTAGGTTCTGTCTTCATTGATTCCTTGATTTCTTAGATATTATGAGCGAAGAATTGAACAAACAATAATGAAAAAAGAAAAAAAAAACGAAAAGATCTGATCCCCTACAGTAGTGGCAGCATTATTTCTCTGTGGGTCATGATCCCTTTGGGGGTCAAGTGATCCTATCAGAGGTGTCACATATCAGATATCCTGTATATTGGATATTTATATTATGATTCATAAGAGTCCTAAGATTCAATTTATGAAGAAACAACAAAATAATTTTATGGTTGGGGGTCATCACAACGTGAGGAACAGTATTAAAGGGTCTCAACCTTCCTGAAAGGTTGAGACCTATGTTCTAGAGGATTAGAGGTAGAATCTATTCCTCACCTCAAATTAGTCTTTATAACACTATTCTTTAGTTCCATCTCTGTATTTGTCTGTATGTTTGTTTGTTTGTCTGGGGTGTTGCCATTGTTGTTTGAGACAGATTCTAGCTATGTAGTTCAGGCTAACCTGGAACTTACTATATTGTCTCGGCTAGTCAGAGACTTGTGACAGTCCTCTTGCCTTGGCCTCTCTAGTGATAGCATCACATCTTTGAACCCAGATTTTGCCTCCTTCTTCAAATGACTTTCCCTTTCAAATATTTCTTTTCTATCAAAAAAAAAACAAAAAACAAAAAACAAAAACAGCAGCTTCCAGTAATACTTTCTGTCTTTTACAAGAGAATTGATGAGGAATGAGGACTACAGTTATCTGCAGTCATAAGGCTAAATGTTTAGAATTCAGTTAAGGTGGCTCAGAGGTTAAGAGCACTGGCTGTTCTTCCCAAGGTCCTGAGTTCAATTCCCAGCAACCACATTGTGGCTCACAGCCATCTACATTGAGATCTGCCTGGGCATATATGTAGAGCAAATACTGTATACATAATAAATAAATAAATAATGTTTAACAAAAAATAAAAATAAATAAAAAATAAAAGAATTTATTTAAGGATTATGCTGGTTTAGTAAAGTGGTTTTAGGTTCTTCTCCAAGATCCATGATTTCTCTAACCCTTGGAATTTCACCAAGTTTTTGGTACCACCTATGTTTTCCTTCTATTGCAGCAGAAAACCACAACCAATCAAAATGCTGAGTTATGGAATCTAGTCCCAGTGGATACATCTACAAAACTATTCCTGGACCTGTGGTTCAGGGAATATCACAAAAGAGGGATTGTAAAACCCAGAGGCCTGTGGAGTTTGATGTGAGTCTCTGTCTACCACCTTAAATGCTTAAACATAAGTTGAACAAGGAAACAGCAACAGACATGGAAAAATGGATGGGGGAGACCCAGGAGACCTCAACCCTACACAGTGAGTTACAGGCAACTAAGGAATGATGAGAACATAAGCAATATTCTTCCCCAAGGAACAGCATGCCAATTGGTATCCAATAGCAAATGGTCAGCCCTGAAAATATATACACAAGTAATAGTATACATACTGATATAAATTTAGGAATATCTATATCTATCTATCTGTCTATCTATCTATCTATCTATCTATCTATCTATCTATATATATATATATATATACACATATATATAGATATAGATATATAGATATAGATATGAAGATATATAGATATAGATATAGATATAGATATGTATGTATATATGCATATACATGCATGTAACAATAAATTGAAAAAGAAGACAAGGATTTGGAAGAGAGAAAAGAGAGGTATATGGGTGGGCTAAGTAGAAAGAAAGAGAAGAGAGAAATGGTGTAATTATATTATAATCTTAAATATAAAAGAAATAAACAAAAGCAATAACATTGACTTTAGACATTGGTTTGGTTCTTTTTAAGGTCCTTTTCATTGCATCTGATAAGTCCCTATTCAAATGACAATATATCCTTTGTCTCCAAGGAAACATAAATTTCAGGAAAGCATCATTTAATAGCTTCTTTAAAAAAATCTCTCTGAAGTGTGGGTGCTACCCTCCCTTTAATTTTCTAGTGCCTCTATATGACATTTCTATAGGAATCAACTTTAAAATAAAGCATACGTTTTCATCACAAAATTTCTATAAGATATTTTAAAGATAGCATTCATTTTTTATTTTCTTTTTACCAAATAAATATTCTTATTGCAGAAAACTTGGGAATTATGGAAACCCCTGTCACCAAAGTTATGTTGTGCATTCTTTCCCAGTGTTGGTTGATTTTGAAATGTTCATAAGGTGTATGTTTTAGTGGCTCATGCCACGATCTGTGTATATCTAGCTACCTATCACCCCTTGCTATGAATTCTTTATTTATTATTCAACAATCAATTGATTAATTTATCTACTAGTGATATAACCTATCTACTTATCTACTATCTCTCTTACAAGCTAGAAAACATAGTGAGCATATTCATCCCACATTAGTTTACATCTTTCAACAGTTTTTGTGTATACAATCCAACACTATAACATGATAGACATTAAAAACTGGTATGCCTTGTATGATCTTGCACTATTGCCACTTTAGGGAAACAACTGTTGAGAGAGGAGAAATAGAGAAGTAAAATTTCTTTAGGGAATCTCATCTGAGTCCTAATGGTGAGGACTTCAATATAAATCCAATAAGAAAATCCATTATTTATGTTAATTGTGTCTTCTGGTAGTCTCAGAGAAAGAGGGGCTATCAGAAACATAAACACAAATAAATATTACTGAATACCCACTATGTGTGTTGGGGAAATACAGTCAGATTACACTACCAGTAGTCTTGTCTTTTCTCTCAAATGCTCAATTCCTGCACAATCCTGAAGGATTTAACAGCAGCCAAGTAGGTAACTAAAAGTAGAACAGGTAACATTCCTTTCACCATGCTGAGTGACAAAAAGAAATGGTAACTTGAATTTCTGAGACAAGCAAAATGTTTCATTCTTAAAGGACTGGGATTTTTATGTGTACACTTAAGAGTGATGGGTTTAGTGCTCCAGCTTCTCAAAAGGAATAATAACCACAAGGGATTTGGCAATGAGAGGACAATCACAAGAGACGTTAAAAGATACAGAATGAGAGTGATGTCCTAATTGTATCCTTCAGTTTCAAATTGTTCGATGAACAAGTGTGTTACTATTTACTTCTAATTCAGTTTTCTGGATGAATTATAAACTCAGTATACCATACAATAAAGATCTTATATTTATTTTGAATATTTTTGCCTTTTGAGATTTTATTGAAAAACCTATACAAATTAAATTCCTTGAAAATGTTAATAAGTCTTACAATAAAATAACATTAAATGTCTTACTTTTGTAATCATAATGTCAGTCACAACCTGAGTTTCTAGTGCTCTTTTTAAATATGTATTTCTACTGTTTTCAGTTATGTGTAGGTAGATGTGTATGGTTGTAGGTAAGTGTACATAAGCACAGGTCCCGTTGGTGGCCAGGAGCCTTAGGGTTCCTGGAGTTGGAGTTCCAGTCAGTTGTAAGCCACCTGAAATGAGTGCTAGAATACAAACTCAGGGTCTTCAGAAGAGCAGCAAATGCTCTTAGCCACATCCCTCCAGCCCTCTGTATTCTGGATTTTTAACATTCTGTATGCTTCTCAACCTTAGAACAGGTGTTGTTGCTATAAATACACCATCAAAAAAGTTATATAGTATGTGATTAAAGAGTGTTGATTTTGAAAAAATGTGATATAGGAAATAAAAATGCATTTCCAGCTGTACTTTGTCCATTCTGTAACTTGCCACTCATTTTTCAATTATTTCAAAGGAACTGTAATTTAATCATATTTTACCAGATTCTGAGGTCAAAAACTCTTCTGACACATTGGTATGGTAGCCTAACAGTAAGAAAATATAGTAAGTAGTATCTTGGGATACACAGTAGTTTTGAGGCCACCTTTGGCTAGATTGTGAGACATATCTACCTTCATGTATATACATGTACATACATATGTAAACATATGTACATATATATAAGAAGGTAAGAAAATACACATATTAAAGACAAGTATGAATTGAATGTACTAGACATGAAATTAAGGTCCCATGAGAAAGAAGATGATGAAAGAACTATTTTTGTTTGAAAAGAGTCTAGAGACTAGGTTGGAGTAGGTCCAGAATCTACTTAGATTTATCTTTTCAGACTATTTTAGATAGTTGACAGCAAATTAACAAACGAAATAATTTCTACATTCTTAATTCTATTGTGATTAAGAGATGTCTTGGAAATTATAATTTTTAATTTTTACAGTTACTCATGAGCCCTGTGTAGAGAACAGTCCCTTCAGAGGCAGCCCTCATATGCTTTCTGTGGATTTCCTGTTTGGGTAAGCCTCTATAGACGCATCATCACTTGTGATATTTAGCCTGGGCCCATATTAGTAAATAGAATAACTATTCTTTCCAGTATAATTTGGAAAAAGAATTAATTTTACATAATTTCATTTGGAAAAAAAAACAAAGTGTGCTGTACATTTTCCCAGAGCAATGGCAATAAGACCTCTGTGTCCGTCTGCATTCTCAGAGGGTATGAATATGCCTCAGCTCTTGTTAAGGTCATGTGCCACTGACTATCTTTGACGACAACTCAGAACTCCTAAGGCATCTAGTCAAATAAAAACTATTTTCCTTAGGCACAAAGCTGGCCACCTTTTAGGAAAAGGAGAATTTTTATTGTTTAGGGATGTTAATGTGTCAGAGTGGCAATATGGTACCACATTTTACCGGTGAAAATATATTTTTAAAAGTGACAGATTTTAGGAGTTTCTTCTACTCCACTGTAAAAGTCACTTATTACTGGAATAAGAAATGCATTCTGTTAGATAAATCTGAGTTTAGAAAACACATAAATAAGGAGAGAATCATCCACAGGACAAAGGATTCACTTCAGGGTTGTTGTAAGACCCTACTAGCTATTTTACTTGTTTACATTTCAGTAGCTCCTGGAATGAAAGGTTAGGTAGAATAAAAAGGCTTTAATACTAAAAACAAATTCTAAAGAACAATTAGAAATTAAATAAATAAATAAGCAAAATAGTTGGGAAACTGCATATGCCCTAAAGAGATATGAAGTACACTCTATTTGGAGCTAAAGAGCAAAGAGAAAGTAAATGTGTCCGTGTCATGAAGAAAAAAATCATCTTTTTGGTCCCACTGTCAAAAAGTATGTAAATTATAGTTACAGAGATGTTTCAGTAATTAGGAGCTATGACTTCTCTTCAAGAGGACCCAAGTTCAATTCCTAGCACACAACTGTTTGTAACTCCAGTTCCAAGGAGATCTGATGCTCCCTTCTACCACTCACAGGCACTAGGCATGCATGAGGTACAAAGACGTATCTACAGTCTAGACACTCATCCATCGTAAATAAAATAAAGTATCCATGAATCATACCTAAATCATCTAGATAGGGTTACATTTACTTGGGGAAAATCTGGTCACACTGAGCCTTCTAAAATATCTATTGAGTAGGACAGAGTATTCCAACCTGTAGAAATAAGTTAATTAAATTATTTACTAGTATTTATATTATATTTAATTGTTTGGCGCTGTTAATCCTTTACCCATCATTATAAATGAACATATTCAGAGACCTGATGGATTTTATCAAACCTTAGCCTGGATTGTGCAATATTAGCCCATCTAAGCTAGCCCTTAATTCTATTCCCCAAAAATGACCCCATATATACGTATGTCCCCCTGGGCTGTTATTCTCCACACTATGCCAATGATCCAGGACACTTAGAATGAGGTTATTTTCCCAAACCCATGGCATGTATCCTCCTTCCTGCTCCTGTCTTCTCTCTTCTACTGGAGGCTTCTCCTACCCATGAACACTTCTGCTGCAGAAGACAACACAACTTAGTCCCGCCTACCTCTGTCTTGCCCAATCTCAGGCCTCAGCATTTATTTAACCAATCAGAGAAAATGGTTAACAAAAAAGGTAACATAGTTTCACTTGATGTAAAACAAGCAGGTCTCTGGGAGGAGGTTAATTAACGTTTAGAATGCATAACATTACCCCATCACCAAACCAACTATAAATTTTTTAAAGTGTAAAATTTATTACATTATCTGTCAAATCAAAATCCAGTTACAGAAAGGTAAGCCAAAATGCTTAATAACTGCTGTACTACAATCTATCATATGTTCTGTCTTCTAAAGTTGTGAAATTTATAATCAGTTGGTGAACTAAGAGATGGTCCAGATAGTGAAATTGCATACTCTATAGCAAATTCACTCTATTACAGGATGAGTTTTCCAGCAATCAAATCTCACACTGATGTTCAACACCAGTTGTTTTAGGGAGCAACGTGTAGATCAGTTCTAGTGGAAAGATGAAGCAGGGAGAATGATCAGGGTAAAAAGAAGCAAAGCTACAAAGAGCATAAGCCAGGAACCTCAGCCAAGCTTATTAGATTTGTCACTGTCTTGGGCTGTATGGTGGGATTACCTTCAACCTCTTCAACCAGTAGATGTGGTAAATATTAAAATTCGCCACTTTTGACAAGTGGAGAATCAATTTAGGAACACCCAAGTTAAGAATGGAAATTTTATAAGGTCTTATTTATCAGAACCTGAGCTCTTGGTGTTCTGTTCCAGAAATTTTCACCTGTGCCAATGAGTTCAAGGCTTTTCCCCACTTTCTCTTCTTAGTGTGTCAAGTTTTATGTTAATTTGTTTGATCTACTTGGGCTTAAGTTTTGTGCATAGTGATGAATATGGGTCTATTTGCGTTCTTGTACATGTTGGCATACAGTTAGACCAGCACCATTTGTTGACAATACTTTCCTTTTCCATTGTACTGTTTTGACTTCTTTGTCAAAAATTAAGTGACTACAGGTGTATGGATTTATTTCTGTGTCTTTGAATCAATTTCATTGAACAACTGGTTTGTTTCTATACCAGTTTCATGCTGTTTTTATTATTTTTGCTCTGTAGTATAGCTTGAAATCATGAATGGTGAAACATCCAGATGATTTATTATTATTATACAGGATTGATTTGGCTATTCTGGGTTTTTTTGTTTGTTTTGGTTTGGTTGTTTGTTTGTTTTTTTTCATATGAAGTTGAGAATTGTTCTTTCTTTCTTTTTTTATATTTTACTTTTTTATTTCTTCAAGTTACATCTCAGTCACAATCCCTTCCCTACTCCCCCCTCCTGTCCCACCCTTCCAACCTCTTCCCCCCAACAGCTCCCCCTTTCAGTCCAACAAATGATTCCTTCTCATAACAGTAAATACTATACAAAACAACAGAAATAAATATGCCACAATTATGGGAGTTATATTGCTTAGCATACATTCCCAAAGTCCAGTCCATATGTATTTGGCCCCTGACTTTAACATTCTACTATCTAACCATCTCCATGAGTTTAAAGCTCTATATTTGACTCAGTTTTCATACTAACTTACATCACAATTTTAAAAACATTTTCTTAGATCCAGAACACTTTCTCTATTCCTAAACAACTCAAAATTTAACTATTAGACTCTAACTATCTATTCTTCAACCACCTCAGAGACCTGAGAGGGATAAATATATCTGATTATGTAGGAAGTACAGGGCTGGCATCTTCCAAAACTAAGAAATGACATATCAGTGGCTGCCTGGACAGTTCCCGTTTTCTCTCCACAAGTTACAGCATCAATCTTCAGCCTTTTGGTACTGTTTCTCTGACAGACATTGATTGTAGAGCAGGAATTATGAAGGACTTACCTACTCTGTCTTGGCAGAGCTAGGCTGTCGACTTTCCTGCTACAAGTTTTGTCCTTTTTGGACAGAAGTCTGTCTACAGTTGAAGCAAGGGGTTTTTCATGACAAGAGATAGGCTTGCCACTAATTCAACCATCTCACACTGGAGATTCTTCGATGCTTATCTTCTACTTGGAGTAGAATAGGGGGTACTGTCAAGAGCTGACATGTCTTGATATAAAAAATAATCATAATTTAAGAAAACATCTTTGAATGCCATATTCTGCAGATCTCTTAGGGTTTTTGAAGACGCCCTATCTATCTCTTGTATTTAGATAAGCAAATATTGCTTGTCTCTTAACAACTAGATTTCTGAGTAGCTTAGAGAATATCTGTGATAGACTGTCGTAGTAGCTAACAAAATGACACACTTGCATGACTAGGAGTTTGCATTTCTTAACTATCCTAAACGGTTTAAGATGGTTGGTATCAGGAGGCCAGAGCTTCACATTTCATTTTTAAGCATTACTGGGTATAATACCTTTAAGAAGTGTTACCTTTAATTTTGTATCAATATACAAAGATCAATAATAATGTGGCCAAATATACTCTTAATTTTGTATCAATATACAAAGATCAATGCCTATGTAGCCCAATACAATCTTAATATTGCATCAATATACAAGGGTCAATACCATTGTGGCCAAATATAATCTTAATTTTGTATCAATATACAAAGATCAATACCGATGTAGTCCAATACAATCTTAATGTTGCACAATATGCAATGATCAATACCACTTTAGCCAAACATAATACTAATTTTGCATCAATATACAAAGGTATAAGGGCATATTCAATAATCTGTCCCTTCTTCTTGGTCCTTCCCATACTATGTCTATGTCCCATTTTTCTCAGGTCTGTGCACTCCTACATAGGAGAGAAAGAAGGATACAGAAAAGAAAAAGAAGGAAGTCCCTGGGTCTAACCTCCAAAACCCATTTAACAAGACCATTTAACAGCTTGTAGTCTCTTCCCCTAAATAACAAAATTTTCTGTTATCCATCAAATAACCAAAAGTGGGGGGGAAACACCCTCCCCACCTTCTGGGCATGGTAGGTCGCTCCCTTAAAATTACTTCCTGCTGATTTGGGATGTAGAAAACCTGTTTGGGGCCCAAATAAAAATGGAAAAGTGGTTAAAAATGTTAATAGAATCATTTGATATTCAATCCTTTTGTGCACAGCTGTTTAGATGTCCTAAAGTTTGTAGACAGAAGCTGATCTTCAGAACTTTACTGAAGATCTGGCTGGGGCAGTCTGTGGAGCTGAACGATCTTAGTGATTCTGAGTTTTTGTGGTTGTAGACTTTTGATGGAAACAGCTATTGAGGGCGTCTGCAAGGTTGGATCGTCTGGGCCACTCATCTTCTTTGGTGTCTGATCTGTTTTTTGTTGTGGTTTTCATTGTCCAGTTGTCCCTGGATCCCTTGAATGGATGCTTTAAATCTCCTGGAAAGATAAGAACAGAGCCCTGCCCTAATCCTAACTCTGGGACAATTACATTTTACTGGGGGGGGGGTCAGGTAATATTTCTCCTGAAGTAAATTTGGGTTTTTGACAATATATAAAGTATTGTCTTTCAATCTGGATTAAAGAAGAAATTATTTGTTATTTTGGAGCTAAACAAACCTGTAGTGTATATTTTTGAAATCTCAAAGGACAATTTGTTTGTATTGAGTAGGCCTTTTGTAAGTAGCTTTTAAACTTAAGTCCTTCCAAATCCTATGTGTCTGTCTCTGCATTCTATGTATTGGGATCAAAGACCTGAGGTTCCCATGTGAAGGGATTAAGGATGTGTTCCACCACTCCTGGATCGAAGTTTATCTCTATTTAGAGCTTGTTTGTATCAGGCTGACCTTGAGCTCTGAGATCTGCCTGTTTCTGTCTCTATTGTGTTGGGATTAAGTATGTACTCTTCTTGAATGATGGGATTAAGGGTGTGCACCATCATCACCCTGTTCCATGTAACTCTAGAATTTATAAGACAACTAACTCTATAGTGCTCCTCCCATCTCTGCTGAAGTCAATGGCATGGGCTAACACCACACATTTCATGTATTTTACCTTAGCTCTAAGTTTTTTCGACTCTTGGAGGTTTATAAAACCAGGTTGAATGGTTGTAACCTTTATTTTTTTACAGTGTTTTAAACATGTTACCTGCATTTTTAAACTAATAAATTTATTTATTTGTTGCTTCAGGTTACATTTCCATCATATTGTCCTCTTTCCCTGCTTCCCAGCCCCACCCTCCCATCCTCTACCCCCTAATCCTTCCCTCTTGTTCCTCTGGGGTGGAGTGTCCCTACATTACAGTCCCTCGCCATAGTTCAGGAGTCATATGAGGGCCAAGAGCCTCTTCATACACTAGGGGCCTACAAGGCAGTACCACCAGTGAAAGGTGTCTCCTTGCTAGGAAGGGAAAACTAAAAAACAGACGAACAAACACACAAACCCACAAAAACAAACAACAACAACAAAAAGAATGGAAAAAGAAAAAGGAAAAAGAAAAAAAAGTCTATGTCCATGTTCCCTTTGGTGTGTTGGTTGTATTACAGAGATCCTGTACTATATAGCTAAAATCCTACTATAAGTGAATAGAAGCCATGTGTATTCTTCTGAGTCTGGGTTTGCTCACTCAGGTTGAGCTTCTCTAGTTCCATCCATATGGTGGCAAATTGCATAATTTCATTGTTTCTGATAGCTGAGTAATATTCCATTGTATAGATGTACCACAGTTTTTTAATCCATTCTTCACTTGATGGACATCTGGGTTGTTTCCAGTTTCTAGCTATTACAAATAAGGCTGCAATGAACTTAGATGAGGAGACTTCCCTATGATTCAGTGCGGAGTCATATGGATATATACCCAGAAGTGGTATGGCTGGGTCCTGAGGTAAAGCTATTCCATGATTTCTAAGATATTGACATACTGACCTCCATAGGGGTTGCACAAGCCTGCACTCCCACCAGCAATGGAGGAGGGTTCCCCTTTCTCCACACCCTCGCCAGCATGTGCTGTCATTTGAGCTTTTTATCTTAGCCATTCTGAGAGGTGTGAGATGGAACCTCAGAGTCGTCTTGACTTGCATTTTTCTGATGATTAAGGTTGTTGAGCATTTCTTCAGATGTCTCTCGGCCATTAGGGATTCCTCCTTTGTGAATTCTGTATTTAGCTATATCCCCCATTTTTTGATTGGATTATTTGGTTTCTTGGCATTTAGTTTCTTGAGTTCTTTGTAGAGTTTGGATTTTAGCCCTCTATCAGATGTGTGGTTGGTGAAGATTTTCTCCCAGTCTGTTGGCTGCCGTTTTGTGCGAATGACAGTGTCCTTTGCCTTACAGAAGCTTTTCAGTTTCATGAGGTCCCATTAATTGATTGTTGATCTCAGGTCCTGATCTGTTGGTGTTCTGTTCAGAATGTTGTCACCTGTGCCAATGAGTTCGAGGGTTTCTCCCACTTTTTCTTCTAGTAGATTTAGTGTGACCATTTTTATGTTAAGGTCTTTGATCCACTTGGATTTAAGTTTTATGTGATGAGTATGGGTCTAATTTCATTCTCTTGCAAGTGGACATCCAGTTGGACCAGCACCATTTGTTGAAGATGCTGTCCTTCTTCCATTGCACGGTTTTGGCTTCTTTGTCAAAAATTAGTTGGCCATAGGTGTGTGGGTCCATTTCTGAGTCTTCAATTCAATTCCATTGATCTACTGGTCTGTTCTATACCAATACCATGCTGTTTTTACAACTATTGCTCTGGGTACAGCTTGATATCTGGGATGGTGATACCTCCAGTTGTTTTTTTATTGTACAGGATTGATTTAGCTATTCTGGGCTTTTTGTTGTTCCATATGAAATTGTGAATAGTTCTTTCCAGGTATATAAAGAATTGTTTTGGTATTTTGATAGGAAGTGCATTGAATCTATATATTGCTTTTGGTAAGATAGCCATTTTCATTATGTTGATCCTACCTATCCATGAGCATGGGAGGTCTTTCCATCTTCTAAGGGCCTCTTCCATTTTTTCTTCAGGGGCTTGAAGTTCTTGTTGCACAGGCCCTTTACTTACTTGGTTAGAGTTACCTCCAGGTATTTTATATTGTTTGTGACTATGGTGAATGAGGTTGCTTCCCTTATTTTTTTTCTCAGTCCATTTGTTTGTTGTATATAGAAGGCCTTCTGATTTTTTTTTTTGAGTTAATTTTGTATTCAGCCACCTTGCTGAAGGTGTTTATCAGCTCTAAGAGTTCTCTGGTGGAATTTTTCGGGTTGCTTATGTATACTATCATATCGTCTGCAAATAGGGATAATTTGACTTCTTAGTTTCCAATTTGTATCCCCTTGATCTCTTTTTAGTTGTCTTATTGCTCTAGCAAGAACTTCAAGTACTATATTGAAGAGATATGGTGAAAGTTGGCATCCTTGTCTTGTCCCTGAGTTGAGAGGAAATGCTTCAAGTTTCTCTCCATTTAATTTGATGTTGGCCACTGGCCTGCTGTATATTGCCTTTATTATTTCTAAGTATGGTCCTTGTATGCCCGTTCTCTCCAGAACTTTTAGCATGAAGGGGTGTTGGATTTTGTCGAATGCTTTTTCTGCATCTAGCGAGATTATCATGTGGTTTTCTTTCATCTTGTTTATATGGTGAATTATATTGATAGAGTTTCATATGTTGAACCATCCCTGCATTCCTGGGATGAAGCCTACTTGATCATGGTGTATGATACTTTTGATGTGTTCTTGAATTCAGTTTGCTAGTATTTTATTAAGTATTTTTGAAACTATGTTCATGAGAGAGATTGGTCTGAAGTTCTCTCTCTTTGTTGGGTCTTTGTGTGGTTTAGGAATCAGAGTGACTGTGGCCTCATAGAATGAGTTTGGCAGTGTTCTTTCTAATTCTATTTGGTGAAAGAGTTTGAAGAGTATTTTTGTTAGCTCCTCTTTGAAGGTCCGGTAGAATTCTGTGCTAAAGCCATCTGGCCCTGGGCTTTTTTTTGGTTGGGAGATTTTTAATGACTGTTTCTATTTCCTTAGGAGTTATTGGGCTGTTTAATCTTTTAATCTTATCTTGATTTAGTTTTGGTAGGTGGAATCTATCGAGGAAATTGTCCATTTCGCTAAAGTTTTCAAATTTGGTGGAATATAGATTTTTAAAGTAGGAACCAAATATTTTCTAGCTCGCCTCAATGTCTATTGTTATTTTTCCCTTTTCATTTCTTGTTTTGTTGATTTGGGTTCTTTCCCTCTGCCTTTTAGTTAATTTGGCTAGGGGGTCTGTCTATTTTGTTGATTTTCTCGAAGAACCAACTCTTGGTTTCATTGATACTTTGTACAGTTCTTTTTGTTTCTAAGTTGTTAATTTCAGCCCTAAGTTTGATGATTTCCTGTCTTCTGCTCCTCTTGAGAGTGTTTGCTTCTTTTTTTTCCAATTCACCCAGTTTAGCTGTTAATTTGCTAATATGAGCTCTCACAATTTTCTTTTTGAAGGCACTTAGTGCTATGAACTTTCCTTGTAGCACAGCTTTCATTGTATCATATAGGTTTGGGTATGTTGTGCCTTCATTGTCATTGGATTTTAGTGTCTTTGATTTCCTTCTTTATTTCTTCCCTGACCCTGTAGTCCTCCAGTAAAGAGTTGTTCAATTTACATGTGTGTGTAGGCTTTCTGATAATTATTTTGCTGTTGAAGACCAGCTTTATTCCATGGTGGTCTGATAAGATACAAGGGGTTATTTCAATTTTCTTGTATCTGTTGAGACTATCTTTGTGTCCAACTATGCGTTCGATTTTAGAGAATTTTCCGTGAGGTGCTGAGAAGAAGGTGTATTGCTTTGTGTTTGGGTGATATGTTCTGTAGATATCTGTTAGGTCTATTTGGTTCATGATCTCTGTTAGATTCAATATTTCTCTGTTTGGCTTCAGTCTTGGTGATCTGTCCATTGTTGTGAGTGGGGTGTTGAAGTCTCCCACTACTAATGTGTTGTGATCGACGTACAATTTAAGTTTTAGAAGTGTTTCTTTTACAAATGTAGGTGCCTTTGTATTTGGGGCATAGATGTTCAATATTGAGATGTCCTCTTGATGAATATTCCCTATAATGATTATATAATGCCCTTCTCTGTCTTTTTTCATTAACTTCAGTTGGAAGTCAGTTTTGTTTGATATTAGAATGTCTACTCCAGCTTGCTTCCTGGGTCCATTTGTTTGGAAAACCTTTTCCCAGCCGTTTACTTAGAGATAATGTCTATCTTTGATAGTGAGATGTGTTTCTTGTATGCATCAAAAAGACTGGTCTTGCTTATGGATCCAATCTGTATGCCTGTGTCTTTTTATTGGGGAGATGAGTCCATGGATGTTGATGGATATTATTGACCAGGTGTAGGGGTTAGATAAATTAGATTTAGAAAATATATAGGTGTTTCTGATACTGTCTCTTAATTCGGGGCCTGAGGAGCATTATCAGCATGAAGTCAGCAAAAACAGGAAAGACTTAATAGACTGAAAAACAAGGTTGAAGTCAGGAAAAACAGGAAAGACTCAATAGACTTGAAGAAACAAAGTATCTGGCCTGACATTGTTTTCAGCTGCTAAGTGGGCGGAGCCCAAATTAAGCTGAAACAGAGTTCCTCCTACTTAAGGACAGTGTGTGGAGCCCAGAAGAGAAGAGGCCCCTGATGCTAGAGAGCTCCAAGAGTCCTGCTGAAAAAAGGGCTGGCCATTGATGGCCAGCTCTCTCCCTGAAGCAGAAAGAAGCCGGTGAGCAAAGAAAGCCTGAGCAAGACACCAAAAGGCCAAGGACTGGACCCTGTGGCTCAGCTTTTGCCTAGAGGGGTTTGATCTGTCCAAACAGTGGCCTAAAGGAAATTGTGCCTGGCTTTAAGGACTGAGGCAGAGCAGCTGAGTTCCTGATTCAAAAGAAGTAAGTTGGCCTGCAGACGGCTGAGGTCTCCCACAGAGAAGAAAGCATGAAGCCTTATTTAAGGTGAGACTGCAATAACCAACTACCCTGACGAACCTGCATCTGAGAGATCCAGAAAAAGGACTGCTAAGTGCGTTACAGAATCTACAACAACGACTGTGTTCCTGACGACTGAGGACCTGCCCCAGAGACTGTATCATTCTAAAAGGTTATGAAAGTAGTTGTTATAATTATCAATAGGTTTAGTGGATAGGTTAAAGGGGTTGTAGGATTTTATAGGATTAATAGTTAAGAAATTGTTGGTGTTTGTTATAAGTGAATTTAGTAATAAATAAATAAGTGTTAAATAATAATTTAAAAGTTCGGTTACAACCAGGGGTTGTTATTTCCCATTAGTTTGGTATAGGTGATTGTCCTGTGCCTCTTATGGTTTAGTTGCTGTGGGGTTTTCTATTCCCTCTGTTTTCTTGGGTGTAGTTTTCTTCTCTGGGTTGGAATTTTCCTTCTAGGATCTTCTGTAGGGCTTGGTTTGTGGGTAGATATTGTTTAAATTTGATTTTGTCATGGAATATTTTGTTTTCTCCATCTATGTTGATAGAGACTTTTGTTGGGTACAGTAGTCTGGCTGGGCACCTATGTTCTCTCAGGACCTGTGGGACATCTGTCCAGGCTCTTCTAGCTTTTAAAGTTTCTGAGGAGAAGTCAGGTGTAATTCTGATGGATCTGCCATTTTATGTGACTTTTCCTTTTTCTCTTACAGCTTTTAACATTCTTTCTTTGGTCTGTACATGTGGTGTTTCAATTATTATGTGGTGAGAAGAGTTTCTTTTCTGATCTAATCTGTTTGGTGTTCTGTAAGCCTCTTAGATTTTTATTGCCATCACTTTTTTCAGGTTTGGGAAGTTTTCTTCTATGATTTTGTTGAAGATATTTCCTGGACCTTGGAGTCGGGAGTCTTCTCTTTCCTTTGTGCCTATAATTCGTAGGTTCCCTCTTTTCATTGAGTTCTTGATTTCTTGGATGTTGTGGGTGAGAGATTTTTTGGCTTCCTCATTTTCTTTGGATGTTGTACTGATTTCTTCCATCAAATCTTCCATGCCTGAGATCCTGTCTTCCATCTCTTTCATCCTATTTTTGATAATCACATCCATAGTTCCTATTCTCTTCCCTTGATTCTCCATTTCCTCTTTTAACTCTGACTGTGTTTTCTTTATTGTTTCCATTTCCATTTTCATGTCTTGAATGGTATTGTTCGTTTTGTACATTTCCTGCTCTGTTTTGCTTGTTTTTGCCTGGAAATCTTTCATTGCTTTGTCCTTTTCCTGTTCAAGCTGAGTCACCTTGGCTTGGAGCTCTTTACTGGTGTTATTCGTTGTTTTGACTTGTAAAATTGTGGCTTCTTTGAATTCCTTCATAGATTTAAGTTCTTCTTGAATGGACTCTATCACTTTCCATAGTGTAGAATTTTCATCGTTTTCATGTGTTTCTGCTGTTGTGAGGTCATCAGAATTGGATGAGCTACGGTATTTTTGGGTTGTTGGAGTCATATTTCCTTGATTTCTGTTTTTTCTTGGACCTTTGGCCTATGAATGTGTTTAGCTGTCTGCTCTCATTGTCTTCTGGGCTTGGATCCACAGGGGATGCTTTGGTGTAGCAGTCAAATTGCTTAGCTATCTGTCGTTGCTTACAGGGGGATCTCAGGGTCACTGTGTTACTAATAGCCTGAAGCACTGTGAACTGGTGCAGCCTATTCCCAGGTAATGAGGAATGGCCCGGGATTGTTTCACTGCTCCCAATTCAGACTTCTCTATGTTTCACAGTGTGTGATCACGCTGTAGTGGTTCTGTTGGTATGGACCTGTTTGCCCAGGCACATATTCTGTGGCCTCAGCTTGCCCCCAAGGAGACTAAGAGGGCCTGCCTCCATGCCTAATGTCTGGGTTTTCCAGAATACAGCTATGGTCCCCCAGCTTGTGGCTTCCACGCTTTGGAGCCCTCAGCCTCTGTGTGCCTCCATAGCTAGCTCCGCCTCTGTGCACCTCTGTGTGTGCTCAGCCCTACCACTTCACTGTGCTTACTTCCGCCCAGCTCCTTCTCTGCAGTCGCACGCCTCTACCCTGCCCCCAGCGGAACCAAGGCTCACAAGGGTCTGCAACCTTTTCTAGATAGGTGGAGGGCTCGCATGGTTTGTGTGGGACCCAATAGACTAGTGAGTGATCCCGTGTGTGGTCTCAACACAATCCACTGCTGCCAAGGCTGCGGACCTCCTGCTGTGCCCCCTGCTGCTGCCTTGCTAAGACTCCCACTGGCCTGCAATGTCTCCTAAATAGCTTTAAGGTCC
Organism: Lophiomys imhausi; assembly: GCA_907164525.1. NCBI lineage: Eukaryota > Metazoa > Chordata > Mammalia > Rodentia > Muridae > Lophiomys > Lophiomys imhausi. The sequence continues at coordinate 11,934,843 of CAJQZJ010032464.1, forward strand.
TCCTGAGGTGTGGGGTGCCCAGTAGGCTGGTTAGTGATCTTGTGTGGGGTCTGATTCTGCCTACTGGGTATTAGAGTCGATCTTACCTGGTGTCTCTCCAGATGGGAGTTCCTGATTCCCAGATTCAGTGGCTTCCGTGTCCGGGAGAGATGGGGGGAGAGCCTTTCCCTGGGACTTTTTAGGGTCCCTTGGGTGCTGGGTGTATTCCCGGCGGGTCTAGTTCCTCCAGCTTTTGCACAGTGTCCAATAACTCTGTGCTTTTTATGGCTCTTTTCCCCACATTCAAAATGCATCCGTGTGGGCTGCCGCCATCTTGGATCCTCTGAGAATTGTTCTTTCAAGTTCCATAAAGAGTCGTGTTGATATTTTGATGGCAATTGCATTGAATCTGTATATTGCTTTTGAAAATTTTCTGTAAGGCCAAGGACACTGTTATTAGAACAAAATAGCAGCCAACAAACAGTCTGGGAAAAGTTCTTCAGCAACCACACATCTGACAGGGAGCTAATATCCAAAATATATAAAGAATTCAAGAGATTAAAAACCAAGAAACCAAATAATCCAATCAAAAAGTGGGGTCAGGGCTAAACCAAGAATTCACAAACAGGAATCTCTAATGACAGAGAGAGACACTTGAAGAAATGCTCAACATCCTTATACATCAGAGAAATGCAACTCGAGATGATTTTGAGATTCCATCTCAGACCTGTTAGATTTGCTAAGTTCAATAACTCAGATGACTGCACATGCTGGCGAGGTTATGGCAAAAGAGGAACACTCCTCCATTGCTGCTGGGAGTCCAAACTTGTACAACCACTATGGAAATCAATCAGACGATATATTAGAAAACTTGGAATAACTCTGCCTCAAGATCCAGTCATACCACTTCTGGGCATATATCCAAAAGATTCCTTACGAAACAACAAGGACATGTCCTCAAGTATGTTCATAGCAACTTTATTTGTAATAGCTGGAAAGTGGAAGCAACCTAGATGTCCTTCAACTGAAGAATGGATTAAAAAAAAAAAAACTGTGGTACATTTACACAATGGAAAACCACTTATCTGTCAGAAACAAGGAAACCATGCAATTTCCAACCAAATGGATGGAACTAGAAAAGCTCATCCTGTGTGATCTAACCCAGATCCAGAAAGATATTCATGGCATGTATTTAATTATAACATAATTTTTAGCTATATAATACAGGATAGCTATCCTACAATCACCATATCCAAAGGAACAGAAACATAATCTTTGCTGTCTGTTGGTGGGACACTTCCCTCTAGTGGAACTGCCATGTAGACCCCCAGTGCGAGAGGAAGATCTTAACCCTCCTGTGTCCAATGAACTGATGGCAGCTGATATGTGACTGGTGGCACCCTACACCAGAGGAGTAGGATAGGTGGGAGATGGGGGAGGAGCAGAGAATGGCAGGGTGGAACTGGGAGGGGTGAAGTGAGGGGACTGTGATGGAAAAGTAACTTGAAGTAATAAACTAAAAATAAAAAGAATGGAAAATTTCTAAAAAATATATGTATATAATATTAATGATGTATAAAATCTTATTTACTTACAACCTTTCATTGTATGTTGTTTCTTTTTTTATAACTTAAAAGTGTGGTCACATTAAAATTAACCATTCAAAATAGTTGTAGGAAATAATAAAAACTCAGCTGTCATTCTCTCCTGTTCTTGGACCAAATCCCACTTTATTTTTGTTAAATAAACATATATTCAAGTATTGTATTTCTTAATTTTGTGTTCATATCCACAAAAATCACTTCCAAGAAGTATGTCTTACTCCTCATATGGATATCAATATCCATTTGATATAGTTGTACAGACCTTGTGTATTTCAAACAAACATAATTACATTTTCTCTCTTCAACCTTTCTCCCTCAAGTTCCTCACTTCTTGTTCTTTAATTGTTGCTACACACACACACACACACACACACACACACACACACACCACAGTCCCACAGTCTTTATAATGTTGGGAACCAATCCTTATACAAAGAACTACAGGCCACTAAGAAATGCTGAGAACAGGAGAATGAGTCTTCCCCCAAAAAATACCAATCTCCACAATTGGAATCCAATATCAAATGATCACCCCTAAAGTCATGTACACACAATTAACTTGGTCTATCCTATTTATCATTCTGTCCTGTATGAAGCATGAAAATATTGACTAAAAACTAACATTGAGATATATAAATGTGTTGAGCCACATTCATAGATATCCCTGGTGCATGGGGAACTCTGAAATGTTGGATGACACTCCTGTGTTTTTGGGACTATTTTGGGAGTTAATGAAATATTTAAAAATTTTAATTATCACTTCATTTGTTCATGTGTATTATGTAATATGATGTGCTATAAGTTTAATAAATGATAAGGTAGAGAAGAGATGAAGTAAACCAAGGATCAAAGCCTCATTCAACTCTAATGATATGATTGTGTATTAAATTTTACTGGGCCACCCTTCCATTGTTACATTAATAACTTTTGATCCAGCAATGTTTTGGATATTAACATGAGCAAACAGTATGGTAACTTCCTGAGATGAGAAACACAATTATTTCTTCTTTCTTTCCACTGAAGGTTTTTGGCCTTTATAGCAAATTGGACCTAAGTTAAATGCTTCCATATTGCAGTGTATGGTGGTTACAGTCACCATTTTTCAAATAACATATGTCCTATATAGTTCAGAGAACACCAAATATTTATTTCCTTGATTAGTAACTTATTTTGATATTGTCAACATATCAGAAGGATTTATAAGTACAGGCCATCCAAAATAATATTTTCCTTGCATCTACATAATAAATAGTGTAAAGTGTCTGTTTCAAAGCATTCATATTGATGATCACACTAAAACCATGCAACACCATTGTGGGATGTATCCTTCTCTCATATTCTTTTTATAGAGCTGAAAGGAGAACAAAAAAATCTATATCTATCAATTGAGTTATAACATCAAGGTTTGATAATATCTAACAGTAAGTGGACCCTTACCCATACAGTTCATTATCCCAAAAACAAAGGAAGTAGTGGCTTCATAGTTCACAAGAGGGACATATATGAGGCAATCATCTCCTATAAATCTCTATTACTGGAAATAATATTGAAAAATATAACACTACTGCTAATAGTGTTAAATCTTTACAATATTTATGCAATTACCAAGTAGGTATAAACATAAACTTTCACAATTATTTTCCTTTAATTGAGAATGCATGACAAGATGCAAAAAGACAATGCTGAGACACATAAATTTATCATTCTTTGAAGAATCCTTTCTGAATTTAATGAGGTATTCTGGCTGATACCTTAGGGGAAAATGCAAAGTGATGAAATAATTTATTGCCTTTTAGAGATCAATGAGGTTTCAGCCTCAGAAAAGCTATAATCTGAGTAGCTTTAGAGGAGTATGATTTGGGGACTTGAATCACATCACTGACAGTTATAACCTAAGGACTAGAATATGACATATCTTTGTGACAGATAAATGTCAGGGGCCACCTAGTCCTATCATGACTATCAAAAAGAACAGTATGGTCTATAGCAAACCCCCACAGTTTAATGAAAAGGAAAAAAACAGATGGGAAAAGTGAGCAGAGAAAGGGTGAGTGACAAAGTGTAGAGAGAAGACTGAGTGAGCAACAGATCTCTGCAGGATACTAGAGGACACTAGGACTACTACATACTAGATCACATCTATAGCTTCAACTGAACAATACAAATGGATATTCAAATGGATATATCTCTGAATAAGTTAGAGAAATGATCCATGCCCCAGAACTAAATAGTACATACTTTGAACTTATATTTGAGGGATTTTTTTTTTTTTTTAGTGCTTTGAACAACTGAACAGTAGTATTTCCTCCCTAGGGAAGACCATGAATGGATCCTACCATACACATCCTGGGAAAGGTCAGAGAAGCCAGCCTGTAGACCAGGGGGCTAAGGTGTTATTACAGTGGGAAGACAGATTTATACTATCTTATTGCAAATAAACACTGTAATGTCTAACACAGAATTGTAAACATTTATTTGTTATGTAAATTACATTTCTGACCTTCAAAGCCTTTGGAAATTACTGTTTGGGATGATTGTTAGTTATATGAGGCCATCCATTAGGACTGTACATAAAGGTGACTGCAATCATGATTCAGGAACTGTGCATTCTGTTCACCATAGTTCCTGAAGATACAACCTAATGTCAACACATCTCTTCAATACTATGGCTGGATATCATTCTCTAATCAAAGTCCATTTTGCACTACAACATATTTACCAGTCTCTAACATCCTCTGTAAAAAAATAAATCAAACAAGCAAACAAAACCAAATTGAGCAAAACGTTCTGCTGAGGAATATTTCCTTCCTATAGTGACAATTTCACCAAATATTTACAGGTAAGATATTTCAACTAGAAATGGGTAAATTGAAAATGTATTTCACTATTTTATAAATATCAAGATAAATGCATAGAGATGAAGTTTGGCTGTTTGAAATAAAAATTTTTACTTTCCTATTCCTTTTGAACAATGAGATTAGGCATTTGGAACATGTATAAATCCAATGTATTTATTTTTTCTTCCAGAAAGCCTCTAATTTCATCTATTTATTTATTTATTCATTCACTCATCCATTCCCTCACTCATTCATTATTTCAAGCTAAACAAACCTGAAATCACTTCCTTTCCTTTTCTTTCATTAACTTATTCCCTCAATCTTTTCCACATTTTAACAGCACGAAATCAGTAAGAGACTATCATCAGGAAAGTAAAATATATTCTTTTAAAAAAGTTTTTGTAGTATAAGAAAACTTTACTTCATTGAAGTTATAATATGTCTTAATCTTTGCTTGAGTTTCTGGCTCTTTTTTGACCACCACTCTCTCTCTCTCTATTGGTGATGCAAACTTTCATATAGATCCACAATTCTATATAATGCAAGTATGGTTCTAGACCGAAAATATTATACTTTCATATCCTAATTATTCAGGACTTCTTTGAAATTGACCAGTTAACATATTGCAATTAAAGTTCCTATATGTACAATTAGGTGTCTAGAGGCAAATTTTATTTTAATAATCACTTAGTACAAAAATACAAGCATTGAGTACCCAAAACCCCTTAAATTCTTTAAATTAATATGTTCATTTATAAAATACCTAATGTGTAATGCTACCATGAGACAAGTCAAGTCCAGAGCATGGACTGTACATTGATGTTAATATAAAATCTGTGCATGATTGAGGTATCGTCTTACAATATTTCCAACTTTAATGGGGAACAGAGATGATACAGATCAGTAAAAAATAATACACTCTTTTCTATGCTCTATATGAACTGAGCATTGGGAGAACACAAAGAAAGGAGTAATTTAAGTACATAGTACCCTCAAAAAGCCTAAATTTAAGGTAATATTTGAGAACCCTCAATGTTTTCTTCTTAAGAGAAATTGATGTCTCTTGTGAGCTTAACTGATAAAGACTAGACTAAAAGCTCCAGAATTTCCTAAAGGTGATAGTATACAGAGCTTTTTTTCCAGTCCTATACTTTCCAGAAGTATAGAGGACATTTTCTTTAGAGTTAGTTTACTATTAATATTATATCATAAATTATTAGCATATCCTTAGGCTCACAGGCCAAAATTCATGAAAAAGGTCACTGAATTCACTGGCTGGAAGACCAGCTCTGCCAACTTAAAAAGAAAAAAAACCCTCCAAACTTCTTATAATAGAGCAATGGTTTTGATCATGTGCTTTAAGGATGGAGCCACAAAATTTTGACTTTTATGAAATATCTTACAGTTTGGATTGGAACCTTAGTCTCTTTAATTTTATACTTCAAATGTCTATATCTAGTCAACTCCACTCTCACGTGTGGCACTAATTCATTCATTCAGTCAGTCATTTTATTATTCATTGTATATCATATTGTTTATTGTATTTGTTCGTAATAAAAAATAATAAATTTGTTCTACTTTAAGTAATTTAAGTCTGTGATAATGCAAGTATAAATAACTCTGTGAACACAGATACGTGGGTTCTGCTACCACAATGTGATTCCTCCCATAGATAACACACAGCCCACAGTAAAACCAACATGGAAAAATCTCATTCACCATTGCCAAATGGAAAACACAAACAGGAAAGGAAAGTACAATAAATATTACTTGCTACCTATGATATCCATGCCCTGTAAGGAAAGGCAAAGATAGCCAATCAAGCACAAACCAAATCATCTTATTAACACAGCAACAAAATCTAATTAAAACAGTACACAGTATTGCTGTGTGCAATGACTAGTGACTGTTACTGCCTCTCCCCACAAGTGTGTTAATTGCATGCTCTGCCACTAACTGTGACCTTCTAGTCTATAATTTCTTAAATGGGTGGATATATTTGTTAAAAGTTTATAACACTTGCCCTTTAAATATATCACGTGGAATAAGAGAATGAAAATGGAAACAGTAACGTCAGAGCACTTTGCCTTTAATGTTTTCAGCACCTTATCATGGCCTCTGCAATCTATTAGCTATCTGCTTTGGGCTTTAAAACTACACAATTGACATGTAAGGAAAAAACAACTTGCAACAAAATGCTCATACATATGCCTTTATTTGGTCTTTATTAGTAACAAAATTTATTACCAACATCAAAAATTTTATTAAAATATCTCTTCAAATCAGTTTGTTCTGTTCATCAAGGCCTGTATTTTCATATTACCCATTTTACATATTATATTTAGTCAATAATGTTTGACATTTTTTCTAATAGTATTTCTGACCCTCTGGTAGTGTCTGATATTTCATTGTCCCCACTGTATTAAGGGACAGTATGGCCCCATGAGTAGGGTATACAAAAACTTTCTAGTCTGTGCCTTAAAGATTCATTAAAAATTCCTCACTGACTTATATTAATAGAAATTAGTAGGCAGAAAACATAATCCAGTACAAGGTACCAATTTTTATTCAGATATTCTATTAGCATATAATTGTCTTTTTTGAAGAAATTAAAGGTGCATTATTATACTCGATGTGGCACAAATTATAAAAGCAAAAAATTCTCTTGCGAGGTTCTGCAGTTCTCCAGTAATTATCCATATTACACCCTGGAAACTAAAATTAAATACATAAATTAAAGCAGTGGGGGAGATAATAACACTGTAAAGGGGTCCAGATTTAGCACAGTGCATCATACCTGATGCTCAGCCTGAGAAGAGCCACCACTGACTTGGCCACACAGGAATGAAGACAGGTTTTCTATAGACCTCAGCTTGATTGAGACTGAAGTGATCTCTTGCCATTTGACTAAAGGAAAATTTCTTCTGTTCAAACAGTACTTAATGCAAATGGCTCTTCTCTCTCTGCTTTCTAAACATGTCCATGAAGTGCTTAATCTTTGTGATTCCCAGGATATGAATATGGCAGCAAGGTGGTACATAAATTCAGTTACAGCTACTATCTCTTCACATCTATACAAATGAAACTTTCAACTCGTAGTTCATAGAAGATGTGCACACATAGATGCACATCTAGCATTCCTTTTATTGAGAGTGGCTTTAGGTTGAGCTTACATTATATCTACTAGCTACACTTAGTGATAATTGCCCCCAAGTTGACAAGCCTAGGAGCTCCTCATTCCACCACTAGTACTCCTTAGTTGGAATAAAGATCAGTTTGACACTGTGTTTAAAAGCCAAAAGAATAAAAGCAAGTTTGAAGTCCTATAACATTGTATTTCCTTTTATGTAGTGATTCTTTCTGATGAGATGGGAAAAGGATGATGAAAATTACACTATCTATTAAGCACATTCTGTTTTAGTCCCAAGCACAGAGAAAAGACAAACTTAAATATATGCTGTCTGCCTACAGAAGGTAAACATGGCCAAAGGTGGGGAAGTATTCAACAATTCAGTTGGAATTTTGGTACCAACTGCTCATCTAACACTTTTCATATCACAATATCTAAGCATTTGGAAATGTTTTGTTCATATAAAATATATTACAAGTAGAAGGGAGTTTATAGGAAATAAGTCCATCATATCAACTGGATAACTATTTAATCATAACTTTGTATAACACATTTAAGAGGCAGCAGCAGGCTTTATCTCCTGTCAAGGCTAACCAACCTGCATCCTTAATGAAGGATGCAGTGATAGCCCAGTAGATAGATTCCTATGAAAGAAGCTGTAAACAGAGCCAAGTGTGGTGGCCCACACCTTTAATCCCAGTACTTGTGAGGCAGAGGCAGTTGGATCACTGTGAGTTTGAGGCCATCCTGGTCTACAGAGTGAGCTCCAGGACTGCCAGGGCTTTTACACAGAGAAACCCTGTCTCAAACAAACAAACAAACAAATAAAAAACAACAACAAAAAAAAAACAAGAAAGAAAAAAGGAAGAATCTGCAAACATCCTATGCTACATGCATCAAGTCTGCCTTAGTTGTTGTTTCTGCCTAATCCCCTTTTCCTAAATTCCAAAGATTAATGCTGAGTCAGCACAGTACTCTGAAGACTACTAGCCAGTGGGTGATATGCTAGCTTCCTTTGACACTTTTGGCTTTGGAAGAGTGTTATTCATCTGCATTTCACACCAAGGCCGATGTGTTAAAGGATTAGTATTGATGCCATATTACATGTAAGTGCTGGAAACTTTGAGAGCTGAAGTTTGTTGCTGTTTTATGGTGTTCTTTCTTTCCTCTTGATTTTTCAGCAACATATTCTGTCCATGATGTGGTACTCTCTAGCACATGCCTAAAAACAATGGCATCTAACTGTTCATGGACTTGGATGTTCCAAATAAAAACCTAAAGAAATGCTTTTATCATCCTTTTTAGCTTATTGTCTCAGTTGTTTAGATACAATAAATGACTAATGAAAGGTGACAGATTTATTTTTAACTGGGAACAATAGTATTCTGCTAGCAGATTCATTTGTGTTTTCTGTACATAAACCCACTATTTTAGACATTATCAAATCCTTAGAGATAGAGATTTAAAAATAAAATTATGCATACTTTACAACAATATAAAAGCATCCTTAAAGGAGGTGTGACATAGCCTTGTGATCTCGGTCTACAAGTCTTAGCATTTATTGTCTAAAGCTGTTGGTTTGATAAAGATGAAAAACAGAATTTAAAAATGCAATTGGGGTACATGCTTAAAAGGGGATCAAAGACAGGTACCAGCTTTTGAGTAATATGTACTGTTAAGACTGTAACTTTCATGAGACATCCTAACTCCTATGGGTAGGATGTTGCTATGATCGGAACGTTTGTATCCATCTGAAATCTAAACAGTCAAACTTAATCGCAGGTGCTTTGATGAAGTAATGAACTAGACCTCAGAAAGTTGTCTTCTCATTTATCATGAAAAGACTTGGCAAGAATTTGCTACTTAAAAACCAAGAAATATGCCCTAAAAAAGACACTGCGCACCTACTTCTTGAAAATTTCAGGCTTCAGAAATCTGGGAAATATTTTTTTGTTATTCAAAATCCACTTTGCCTATAATATTCTGCTATAGTTATCTGAACAGAGTTAAAACTTAAAAATGCATACTCTCATGTCAAGGCTGGATTAGTGAACCCAATAGGAGGAAAAGGGTCCCAGTGGTAAGCAACAGAGTCAGAGACAACTCTATTCCCACTGTTAGGAGTCCCACAAAACACTAAGCTAAAAACAATAACATATGGGGAAAACCCCTGGATATTTGTTCAGTCTTTATGATCCATGTTTAGTTGATTCTGTGAAAACGGTGTGAAAAGACTAATGGGTGATGGGATTAGTGGCTCTAGAAGACAGACATACAGAGAAAGCCAAAAACTTAGAGAAAAACTTAGCGGTGATGAAGAGAAGGTTGGTATGGACAATAGGGTCACTTTGAAGACGTCTTAGATGAAATGAAGAACAATTCACTTCAGTAAAGACAAACATTATTGTTATAAGCTACGCAAATAACTTCACGTAGCTATGTTTTGTATCTCAGTGTTTTATGGGTAGTAGAACTTTTGAGTTCAGAAATAGGATTTGTGGCCTAAAATGTTTTCTTTAAAAAATGTTCAAGGTATAGGTAGCATCTTGTGAATATTTACAGTAAAACATTGGAAGAGGGAAGAAACAAAAAATGAACTGTCATTAACAATATATGTAAATGACGATTTCTTAAATAAAAAATAGAAACAACTTAAAAATTAGCCAAAATTTTAGCCCACTTACATTGAGTGGAATGAAAAAATACACTTAGACACTTTGAAGAAGACACTAACGCAAGGTTGAATGCACACTTTAAAGGAGATTTTCTTCCATATCTATGAAAAAATCTACAAACCTATTTATTGTCTAAGGCAGAAAAATAATGACTATGAAGAGATTTTAAATTTAGGTAGGGTCTTTTAATCAAAAGCTCAGGAGACAAGAATAAGTAGAAAATGATTGTCAATGGAGTAGGTTCCCATATCTTTATTATTTTAAGGCTGAACAATCCTTCATATCACTCTGACAGGTATGAGATGTTATTCTATTGGAAGGTCCACCAGCCTCTGAAGTGTCACAAAACCTAGGAGCCCTACAGCATGGGATGAACTCACAGTAGTGGGGACACTTGATATTTGGGGCCCAAATGTTACCCCATTGTGTCTAATGGAAGAACCATTGAAACATAAAATATTATTCTCAAGTTTAAAATTTTTATATGTATTTTGTTTTGTTGTGTTTTAGAAATTCCTAGGACTTAATATTGTTTTTGACCCCTTTAGACATTTTTTTACAGGCTCAATGATGGATAGCACTTAGCTAATTTAATTACAGAATTATAAATCAAATCTCACTAGTCTTTATTTTAAACACTGGGATGGAATGCTAGACACAGGCTAAAGAACATACTCAAAACTTTGTGACAATTGTCATGGGATGAAATTTTTTTACATATAAACATGATTTGAGAGGGTAGGGGATAGAATGCTATAATTCAAAATTGTGTACATCCACTTCCCAACAAAGTCAGTGCCAAAACTAATCATTGATATGATATTAGAAGTAGAATTTCAGGAAGTAACAGGGTTTGTTATAGTATATGCAGACATAAAAAGAGGATGGCATCTATAAAACAGGAAGTGATTCCTCTCTATCACTAAAGCTGCAGTCACATTGATCTTGGCTTCTTTAGTCTCCAGAATTGTGAATAAAATTTTATGTTGTTTTTAAGTCATGTAATCTAACATATTTCATTTTGACTACCAAATGCACAGGACGTATGTGTAGTGAAAAAACTTAGAATCAAAAGTAGTTCCACTTGCTATCATTCCATGATCCACTTGTGTGGTTGCACCTCACACTTTAAATTCCAACCTTGGTGAGGGCAGAGGCATTGATATCCAGAGGGATGATCTCATTACACAATACAAGAATATCACTAATCAAGTGTTCAAACCTTATTCTCTTGATTTGTCTAAGTAGTACACATGCAAACAATGGAAACTGGGAGAGACATAGTGAGAAGGGTACTGGGAATTCTCATAAAATAAGGGTTGTATTGTTCTGTCACAGATGTGCTAAGATAAGTGAAGGAAATCCATGGTGAAGAATAAAGAAATCATGGAGCATGAATATCAAATGTAGTCTTAATACAAGCTGAGTTTGCAGAGGATGCCATTAATTTCACTAAAAATTCTTATAAAATTCTCCTAGGAAAACAGATCCATAGAATTCTAAGAAAACTACTCCCAGAAATAATATAGTTAAAGTCAAGTAGTGCACAGATGGGACTCTGGTGAATGTAATAGTGCAGTTAAAATCCCATAACTCATCATCACTGAGCAACTAATTCCCTCAGTCACTAGTTATACAAACTTCATGCAGAATTATGAAATTCAACATGTCTCTTTGCATCTTGGGAAATTTCTCAAAGCTACCCTACTCCAAAGCACATTCTGTGACAAGTTCAGAATTTTACACTGATTATATCAAAATCCAATCTCTTTTACCAATCTCGCTTCCATTAATCATACAAAAGTATTCAGAACAGAAAATATCTTGAACAAAAATAATATACACTTCAGAGTTCAGAGTGTAAGGAATTAGCATGAGTATAGTTTGAGTCTGTTTGAGCCCACAGTTTGTTCACTGGATGTCTATCTTAGTTTAAATCTTGTACTGCTTGAATTATGTCTTAATTTCCTCTAGCTATTATAATAATCACCAGCAGAATGATTAAAACAAAGAGTAACCCTACATTCCCAGGAGACACAATCTGCTTTTTTTTCCTTCTTATAACTTAAAAAAAAATATTCTCTGTGAATTTCACATCATTACCCCAATGTCACTCATCTCCCACTCCCTATGTGCCCACCTTCCACATTTACAACCTCCCCTGAAACAGAGAAAACAACTTCCTAATGGAAGCTGAGGTGAGTCATTGTGTCTCCCAGTATATCCTTTTGTCCATATTTCTTTTCTTGCAAATGTTCATTGTAATAAGTCATTGGTCTGGTACAAAATCTCTGCCTACTTTGTCAATCCTGGAACCTCACTGGGATTCAGATGTCCTGTTCTTGCCCTGTGCAGGTGAGATCCTGTACTTTTGGATCTGTAGGAGTCCAGAAGTTGGTGGATGAGGTAGATATTGGGGTGGGCCAGCATGCTCAGCTCTAATGTGCCTAGGGTGGGGGCTGCAGAGTGTACTCTCCCAAGTGCTGCAGCAGGTGAGGGTCAGGGTCAGCTCTCTCACTATGGTGAACTCCAGCCCAGCTCTCCTGTCTGCGGTAGGCAGCAAGTGGTGTGAGGGTAAGGGGGTGGGGAACTTCTCTCCCTCACCCATTTCGCCACTTGGCAGAAGACAAGTGGCAGGGCCAGCTCTCCCACACTCACACCCACAGGGTGGCTTACTTACTTCTCTGTCACCAGGGTCAGTTTTACAGTGCTGCCCAGGCAAGGTGCAGGGCCTGCTTTCCCCTAGTGCTGAATGAAGCTGGTGCCTAAATTAGGCAAATAATTGGTGACAGCGAAAGGTCCCAAGAAAGCATCTATTCCATGGTTTTTTTCTCCTTGCTTCTGGTGGTCCCTGACAGACAATTCTTGGCTCCTTGTAGCTTATAGATGCACCATTCCAGCTGTGTATCCATTTGCACATGCCATATTCCTTTATGTGCTCAGAGGTTACAATTCCTCTGCTGTTGTGAAGTCAAGACTATTTGGATGGGAACTAACCTTAACCCAAAATGACCTCATATAGCTAGACTGATTTTACCAAGACAATTTTTACCTAAATTCATAGGGTCATATTCAGTGGTTCCAGGTAGTCACAAATGTGTCAGGAATACGTTTAGCCCACAAATACATGACAGAAAACATGAAAAAAAACTATAAGATAATTGTAATCAATGTGCAAGATATTTGACAAATTTCACATCTAATAATGATGAGGATAGAAGGAATAAAATTGTCATTTGCAGGAAGATGGATGGAAATCGTACTTATCATGCTAACTGAAAGAAGCCAGAATTAGAGAGAAAACTTTTACATATTTTTTTTTCATAGATATAATCTAGATTGATCTTAAAGGACTGAGATGTAACTTGAAGAAAAAAAAATAAAGTATTTTAAAAAAATAAAAAATTAAAAAAAAACACTGAGACTGTTTTGCTACCTTAGTTTTTCCTCTGTGATTTATCCCTTGTTCTTCTCTTTTTATCACAGTCTATACCTTTTAAGCAGATAAGATGTCTTTAGTCTCCAAAATTTCCTCTGTGCCTGTTTATCAATACGCCACACAGTCGTAAGAATGAATGAATGTATGTGTTTGTTTATGTATGTGCATATATATTTTTAATTAAATTTCTCTCTAAAGTCCCACATATAATAAGAATAGACAATGGGCTATCAATATTGTACCTCATAAGTCTTTAATTGATGTTCAAATCTAATTTGAAAGCTAAGCTTCTTATGATGCAGCGGTAGCCTTCAACATACAAAAGGCTAAGATATGTATAAAATGTATACAAAACTATATTTGAATTTAAGTGAACTTAGCTTAAACAAATAAAGTATATGAATATTTGCCTAAAAAAAAAAAAGACATGGAATTAGACTGGAGTCTAGTTGGAAAAAGGAAGAGATCCAGAGGAAAAGAAGGGGGAAAATAAGAAAAGATATGAGAATGGGACAGTCTTCTCACCAAAGGACAGTATTTACATCTATGAAAAAGGTCATAATAAACTAATTAGTGGCAAGAGGGTTGTAACCTTAGACACAGAAAAATACATTGTGTTGTGGATTCATTCAAAGGGCACTTTAGACTGTGCTGTCCAACTTGCAGCCATAAGATTGGAAAATGCAGTAATTCATGATCATTAATACTGTTTAAATATGTTTCTATAACTGACTTTATTTTTTATTTCTTACATGTGGTGCTGACTTCAATCCCCCACATCCCTAATTTCCTTCCTTCCCTCCCTCCTCCTCACCGCCCTCCCTCCATTCCTCCCCTCCTCCCTTTGTTTCTTTTACTGGTGTTGCTTTTAAATTTGAAATAGCTCTTTGGGGATTTCTTTTTCTTTTTCTTTCTTTTTTTTTTTTTAGCTTTGTCCCTGCAGTGATTCAGTGAACACATATAATTTTTTTATTGTTCACCATCACTGACAGGCTGGCCCCAAGGCACAGGGTTGTGTGCGGTGCGTGATGGTTTATTTTTTTATTTTTTTCCTTTATTTTTTATTTCTTCAAGTTACATCTCAGTCGCAGTCCCCTCCCTATTCCCCCTCCAGTCCCACCCTCCCACCCTCATCCACCATTCTCTTCCCTTTTTTTTTCTTTTAAGTTTAAGGTATATCTTATTTCCCCCTACAGTTTCCCCTTTCAGTCCAACAAATGGCTCTTTGTCTTATAATAATAAATACAATACAAAACAACAGAGGTAATTAGGCCACAGTTATGAGGGTTATATGGCTTAGCGTACATTCCCAATGACCAGTCCATACGTATTTGGTACCTGACTTAAACATTCTACTATCTAACCATCTCCATGAGTTTAAAGTTCTATATCTGACTCAACATTCATACTAACTTGCAACACAATTTTAAAAGTATCTTCTAGATGTATAACACTCTCTTGACTCCTAAACAACTCAAAATTTATTTATGAATATACTTCTGCTATTTTGTGTTATTATATCATGGTATATTTGTTCTATACCAGCAGTTCTCATCCTTGGGATGTGACCCTTTTGGGGGTCAAACTACCCTTTTACAGGAGTTGCTTAAGACACTCAGAAAACACAGATATACACATTGCAGTTCATAAAAGTAGCAAAATTACACTTATGAAGTAGCAACAAAAATACTTTTATGGTAGTAATGGGGAGGAGGGTCTCCAGAGCATGAGGAACTATACTAAAGGGTCACAGCTTTCAGAAGGTTGAGAACCCCTGGTTCTAATGTATTCCTCTAAAGGCAGTTAGATGGAGGCTGGGGAGATGGCTCAGAGGTTAAGATCTCTTGCTGCTCTTCCAGAGGATCTGGGTTCTTTTTCCAGTACCACATGGCTGCTCATAGTTTTCTATCTCCACTTCATTGGAATCCGGCTTCCTCTTAAAGCCTTTGTGAGTACTAGGCATGTCCATGATGCACAGAAATACATGCAGGAAAACCACCCATACACATAAAACTTTAAATTTTAAAAATGCTGTTTCATTTCATATATGAAGAGTCTACCCCATTACTACATCAAATTGCTGTCAAGTAATAAACTGCATTAAATGAAAATAAAATAAAATAAAATAAAATAATTAGTTTGTTCAGTCAGTGTGTTAATATAATGTTAAAATGCTTCTCATTCTTACCATTCTAAGAACAGAATGATAAATGACAATAAAAATCCATAACTAGCAACATATCTTACAATGAAATACACTTTTTTCTAAAATAGAGAACCAGATAAAAAATACCCTTAACTTGATTTCAGCATTTTAAAGGGATGAAGTAAAAAAATCACATCATTAGCATATGCCACTTTTGTTTCTGCTGAAAAATTATAAGAAATGTGCAAAATACTGCTACACTGAAGAGTAACATAACAAGTGTACATGATATCAGTTCAAAATTTCATTTTTATTTACATATAGTACTACCAAAAATTTAAAAAATAAAATTTATAAACATCTATTTGAACAAAACTATAAATATTTAAGAAGTATTACATAAAGGATATATAATAAATTTGCATTCAGTTAAAAACTCATATTATATATATATATATATATATAATATGTGTATATATCTCCAACAAGATATATTACACATTCATTCAATTACATCATGTTTAGTAAAAGAGAAAATTATTAAGCTGGTAATTCCCTTCTAAATGGCATTTTGATCAAACACAGTGGTAATTAATATGTGTGAAAGATTTTTTTAACGTTTATTTATTTCTTTGTTACCCCTTCCTCCACCCCTTCCAGGCCCTCCTTCCCACCCTCTACCTCTCTCCCACCCCTCCCATACCTCTGGTATGGGTGTCTCTGTGTTTCAGTCCCCCTCAGTTCGTTAGTCACATGAGGTATATACCTGGGGGTAACTCTAACCAAGCAAGTGAAAGATCTGTGCAATAAGAACTTCAAGTCCTTGAGGAAAGAAATTGAAGAGGATATTAGAAGATGGAAATATCTCTCATGTTCGTATATAGGCATGATAAACATAATGAAAATGGCCAACCTACCAAAAGCAATATACAGATTTAATGCAATTCCCATCAAAATACCAACACAATTCTTTACAGACCTCGAAAGAGTAACTCTCCACTTCATATGAAAAAACAAAAAAAAAAAAACCCAGAATGGTTAAAACAATCCTGCACAATAAAATAACATCTGGAGGTATCACCATCCCTTATTTCAAGCTATACCACAGAGCAATAGAAATGAAGAGAGCATGGTACTGGTACAGACAAGTTGATCAATGGGATTGAATTGAAGACCCAAAAATAAACGCACACACCTATGATCACTTAATTTTTGACAAAGAAGCCAAAATCATACAATGGAAAAAGGACAGCATCTTCAACAAATGGTGCTGGTCTAACTTGATGTCAACATGTAAGAGAATGCAAATAGACCCATATTTATCATCTTGCATGAAACTTAAGTCCAAGTGGATCAAAGACCTTAACATAAAACCAGACACATTAAATCTAATAGAAGAAAAGTGAGGAAAAGCCTGCAACTTATTGGCATAGGTGACAACTTTCTGAAAGATTTTTTTTTAATCAAGAAAAATGGATCAGCCAGTATATACTAGTCATCATACATGTCCTTGTCAGTGTTCTCCAAAGAACCAAAACCACTAGGATAACTATACATACATAGAGAGAGAAGAGAAAGGATTAATTCTAGGAATGAATGTAAAAAACAAATTACACAGTATTGTTGGGGAAGGTCTGATAGGCTGATTTCAATGCTGAGATATGGTTACTGCCCCCTCTGAGGTATTCTCTTGATTGGTTAATAAAAGTTGCTGATGGCCAATTAGCTCGGCAGAAAGAGTATAGGAAGGCAAACTTCCTGAGATTAGAAAAGAAACTTTGCATTTTACACAGAGGATTAGCTCATTCCACCAGGAGGGTTAAGTGTTGAAATATTGAAAGGTATTGTTGTATCTAATTATTGGGGACTGCAGCAGTTTATAGGCCATCATCCAAAAAATCCAGGGCCGTTAGACTCCCATCGAACTGCAGTGAATCTCCTGTCCAGCCACCAGCAATTCTACCGGCCTAATATAACAACTTATATTACTTAACAGAGTTTAGGTTACAGGTGGTGTAGGCCACCCTTGATCTGGGGCTCTTTCCCCAGGCTGCCTGGGCCAGGCCCATTGTCTGACATCCTGCCCAGCTGTCCACAGCTCTGCCAAGCCACCAGCTACTCCCCCAGGGAATCTTACAGTTTATATTTATTAATAAATACAATTGATAATTTAATTGCTGTTTCACTGTATACTGCCCAGCAGATGGTAAATTCTGTAAGGAAAACCAGTGAGTCTCATAGTGAATCAAGAAAGTCTATGTACTCTCTCAAGGGGAGGAGGAGGTAAGTTCAGGTGTTCAGCAGTTCTCATGTCTGAGTTCCTGAAGAAGTGAAACTGTAAGCTCCAAGAAGGAACAGAGTTTGTCGTTCCTCTACCTTTGACTTCTACCTAGGCTAAGGTACCAGAATGAGTAAAATTCTCGCCTCAGTTGTTGCATGGAACAGACTAGAAGATTGCAAAAGGAAGCACCTGGGCTTATAAAAATTACTTAGAGGTTGGAAAAGATTCTGGTTACATTGGATATATGTTTGTCAAATCTCTGAATTGCTCAATACAATTCTTTGTGTCTTTGTATATTCTATCATTTCCAAGTATAAATATTCTATTTCAGAGAAATTAATTATAACAACTGAAAAATTTCAGATTATACTAAAGAGCACATTGCCCACATGGGAAAATTTCAAAGACAAATAGTAAATGTACTTTAAGATTCATCAAATTAAGTGGAGAGAAACTTAAAGCATTTCTACTAAAATCATAACAAGACAAGTCTGCCCACTCTCTCCATATCTCTTCAACATAGTACTTAAACTTCTAGCTTAGGGCAATAAGACAACTAAAGAAGATCAAGGGGATGCAAATTGGAAAGGAAGAAGTCAAAGTATCCCTATTTGCAGATGATATGACAGTATACATAAGTGACCCCAAAAATTCCACCAGAGAACTCCTAAAGCTGATAAACACCTTCAGTAATCTGGTTTGATACAAAATTAATTTGAAAAAATCGAATTACACAAAAGATAAATGGGCCAAGATGAAAATTAGGGGAAATAAAACCCTTCCAAATACCCACAAATAATATAGAACACCTAGGGATAACTTTAACCAAGCATGTGAAAGACCTTTACAACAAGATCTTCAAGTCATTTAGGAAAGAAATCAAACAAGATATTAGAAGATAGAAAGATCTCCCATGCTCATGGATGAGTAAGATCAACTTAATAAAAATGGCCATCCAACCAAAAACAATATACAGATGCAATCCTATCAAAATACTAACACAATTCTTTTCAGACCTTGAAAGAACCATTCTAAATTTCATATGGAAAAACAAAAACAGAAGCAAAATAAAAAGAAAAACTAAATCAATCCTGTATAGGAAAAGAACATCTGTAGGTATAATTATCCCTTATTTCAAGCTGTACTACAGAGCAATAATCATAAAACCAGCATTTACTGGTATAAAAACAGACAGTTTAATCAATGGAATTGCACAGAAGACCAGAAATAAAACCACACACCCACAATAACCTAATATTTGACAAAGAGGTCAAAACCTAACAATGGAAAAAGGAAAGCATCTCCAATAAATGGTATTGGTCTGACTGGATATCAACATGTAGAAGAATATTTATCACCCTGAACAAAACTTAAATCCAAAATATCAAAGACCTCAACATAAAACTGGAGATACTTAATCTAATAAAAGAGAAAATGGGGAAAAGTATCAAACTCATTGACACAGGTGACAACTTCCTGAACAGAACACCAATAGCTCAGGCTCTAAGACCAACAATCAATAAATGGGATCTTATGAAATTGAAAAACTTCTGTAAGGCAAAGGACGGTGTCATTAGAACAAAATGACATCCTACAGATTGGGAAAGATCTTCACCAAACCTTCATCAGACAGAGGGCTAATATCCAAAATATGTGAAGAATTCAATAAATTAAACACCAACAAACCAAATAATCCAATCAAAAATGGGGTACAGAAGAAAACTGATAATTTACAAAAGAGGAATTGCTAATGGTCAAGAGACACTTGGAGAAATTCTCAATACCCTTAGTCATCAGGGAAATACAGCTCAAAACGACTCTGATATTCCATCTCACACACACCAGAATGGCTAAGATAAAAAACTCAAGTGTCAGCATAGGCTGGCAAGGATTTAGAGAAAGGGGAACAATTCTCCACACTAGTGAGTTTACAAACTTGTACAACCACTTTGGAGATGAATCTGGTGATATCTCAGAAATTTTGAAATTGTTCTACCTCAACACCCAGCCATACCACTCTTGGACATATATATATATATATAGTCTAGCTAGGGTAAGTTATTCCACTAACAGGCACCATAATCCATGACAGACACCCCCCCCC